>CM035151.1:66453673-66868673 GCA_020205615.1 Panax quinquefolius
TTTCCTTAAATAAAGGAGTTTATTTAAATATGAAATAAGATTTCATATTATTCAAAATAAAAGAGTTTATTTGTGAATAGGAAAGAAATCCGTGAATATACATGATTTCCTAATTAATTAAAATAAAAGAGTTTATTTTTAATTTTTTATATTATACGGAATTGGATTCCATAATTAATTAAAATAAAGGAGTTTATTTTGATTAAAATTTTGATTAAATAAAATAGTTTATTTTATTCAAAATTGGATAAATTAAAATAAAATAGTTTTATTTTGATTTAAATTTGATTAAAATAAAGGAGTTTATTTTGATTCAAAAATTAGATTTTATACTAACTAAATTTGCCCATTAAATGATATCAATATATATATTAAATGTTTATTATTCATGTGAGATGAATGTTATTTATTGATACATATGGTGATGTGTATGATAATAAATGGGATTGATTATGGACTATCGACCAATATGATTGGATTTTATTTTAGTTGGATGCATGAATGTATGGGTTTTATTAAATGGGGTCTCACAGATTTCGCTTTCTCTAATTTTTCTTAATGTAAATTCTATCTCCTCCTATGTACTTCCCCGATCACGATCAAGGTTTCTATTTATTTTAAATAGTTTTGTAATAGAATAGTTAGAATTAATTTTAAAAATTGGAGATCAAGGAGCAAGAAGCGCGTGAAGACCCATTTTGTAATGGAGCCCGGTTTAAATGTAATAGTTATATTTAAATATTATTTCTCGCACCCCTAGGGTTTGACCTTTTGGTTCACTTGGTGGCTCTAGTGAACCAAACTAGAATAAAAGTCCATAATCAATCCGGGTAGAATATAGTATTCTATATGTGCATGCTTATACTATATATATTATATATTATGCAAACATGCTTCGCATGTTCATTAATATGACGCGTATTTATATATATATATGTGCAATGCCGCTAAACAAGATGAGAGACAAATTAATAACAAACCCCTCAAATTTTTTATATTAAGTCCTAAGTTCAAAGATATTTGGAATATCGAACGTCAGCCTAGCATGATAAAATTAATAGAGTATTAAATATTTAATATGAGTTTGTTGTGTCACCACAAGGCAAGTATTAAGTATTTAAGATGTTAATTTATCACATTTGATGCTTATAAAGAAAATTGAACAATATTGTTTTGTTGTGTCACCACAAGGATGATATTTTTCTTTTTGAATATATGGAGTGCTAGGTTGGACTTAACTTGGATAATTTTGATTCGGATGTGCCACCACTGATCAAAATAATCTAAGAGGCAAAATCTGAGGAGTTGCATAGTTGATGTAATTGACAAAAGTTGTCTACCTATTTATTTATATATAGTTTGTTGTGTCACCACAAGGCTATATACATTTGAAATGGGATCCTTATTCTCACTAGCAAATCTTTAATTAGATTTTGCTTAACTATATAAGTGAGGGTAATATAGTTTGAAGAAAATAGTGGGAGATACCAATTTAAAACAAGACCTAAATTATTTTGGTAATTAATAAAAGAATGTATGTTAAAATGTTGTTAATTACAAATTCATTTACAGAATTTTACAATGTCTAAAATTACTATCAACTGCTGAAACATATTAGATGCTAAATTAACCGAATCAATTAAACGGATTGGTTAAGGAATTTGAGAATAGTTCTCATAGCTGAAAAAGCTATCTTATGTCCTTAATACGCCTATCCCTGCAATGGTTGCAGACAATGCCTCTGAGGAAGACATTGCTACTTTTAGAAAGTGGCAAGATGATGCACAGCTTGCTCAAATGCATCATGCTCGCATCCATGAGTAACGAGCTTCAACACAAGATGAAACTATGGATGCTTCTACTATATTCCCGCACATCAAGTAGTTGATGGTGAGGAAAGTAGGATCGATAGATATCGACATCTAAGGAGCTCTTCCGATCTAGAATGGCCAATGACACTACAAAGATGCATAAAAAGTTCTTAACATAATCAATTTGATTGATCAATTAGGACAACGAAGTTTTGTCATGGATGGAGAGTTGAGCCAAGATTTGATCTTGCACTCACTCCCTGGACTCCTTTCACAATTGTTGTGAATTTTTATATGAACAAGCTAGATATTAGCCTCATTGATTTGCTTAACATGTTGAAAAATGTTGAGAGTCACTTTCCAACCAAGAAAGATCAAGTCTTCTCGGTAGAGGCCAAAGGATCTTCTCGAAAGAAGAACGATTCAAAGAAGGTAAATAGAAAGGCATAAACAAAGGATAATAAGAACAAAAGCGACACGGATAAAGAAAGGAGTTTGCTTCCACCGCAATAAGCCCGACACCGGAAAGAAATCATGAGAAGCATCTTGCAGAGGCTAACCAAAGAAGCTTAGTGAAGTTTCTTGTTATAAATACAATTTTGTTCATGATTTAAATAAATTTTTCTTTAAGTCAAGGTTCTACTTGGGTATTGGATACTGAACTTTGGTTATCATAAATATAGATTTATGAAGGACCAAGCGAAGTAGAAAGCTAAACAAAGATAAGTAATCCTATGTGTGGAAAATGAAGCAAAGGTTGCCATGCATTAGCCATAGAAACTTATAGTTTAGCAATGCTCACGGGCAAATCTATTAAGTCAATAAGTTGTTATTGTATTCCAGCTTCTTGTTAAAAATATTATTTCCATTTTATTGTTGGACAATGAAATCTTTGGTATTATAATTAAGAACAATTGTTGTTCTATTTATAATAATAATGTTTTCAGTATAGAACCGAATATTACTTAATCAATTTTGTATACTTGACTTACACGAAAAAATAATTTTGCATATTGAACAAATTAGTATAAGAAAAGGAGATGATCATTCAAAGAGTTGAATGTGTGTATTTGCTAAAATACAAGTGTGAATTATTTGAAAGGTTCAAAGAATTGTAAGTGAAACAAATTGGCAAAGTATTAAGATTCTTTGATTAGATCAAGGAATAAATACTTGTGCAATAAGTTTCTAGATCATCTCAAATGGTTTTCATAATGGACACCTCTCGATACACAATAATTGATTGATGTATCTAAAGAAAAAATCATACCTTGTTGGACATGGTGTCATTGTCCATAATGATTTTACCGACATTCCAAAGATCCTTCCGGGATAATGTCCTAGAAATGGTCGTGACATATCTACGAAAAATGGTAACCTCAAAACCCAAATCCCCAAGACTCCATAAAAGTTATGGACAGGAGGATTTCTAATCTTAAGTATGTTAAGATAAGGGGTTGTCCAACTTATGTGAAAAGGTTTCAAGGATAAGTTTGGGACAAAATTTGACATGTGTAGATTTGTGGGACATCCTAAAAGTAAGTTTAGGGTATATGTTCTATAATCCTACTTAGCAAAAGGTGTTTATTACAAAACACGCCGCTAAGATAAAGATTGTTTATCATTGAAGGGCTAGTGGGAGGATAATAGATCTTGAAGAGTTCAAGAACCACAAAACACTATAAGTCAAATAAGAGGAACCTGTAGATAGACCTATTGTACCACAAACCTAATCGTAAATCGAATAGTCACCAAGAAGATACCTAGGAGGTATGGATTCATCATGGATGATGATGATGAGGTACGATCATAGAAGATGATGATCCGAGTTACATCTCGATGAGGTAAGACTTCTAGTGTGTACAAAAGGGTCGTCTGGGAGCATCGTGAAATTCCTAATATTATATGTTGATATACTACGGATAAGGAATGACATACCAATGCTACAATCAAGAAAGATAAAGTTGTCTAAACATTCCTCCATGAATGATTTGGGAAGAGTATCTTAATTGGGGATAAAATCTATATAGATAGATTTAAGAGGATGCTCGACTTAACCCAAGGAACGATATTCATTTGATGTTAAAGTTGTTTAGCATGGCAAACTCAAGAGATGTCTCATGTCGATGAGCTATGGAGTGTATCTCTTAATAGTCCCCACGGACTCTCGAAAAGAGAGGTCGATGAGTGACAATCATGTATGCAATGAAATGTACGAGACCCGATGTTGATCGCTCATATTCGGAGAAGTTCACTATGAGTCGCTGAAAAACATCTTAAAGTGCTTAACCGAAGACTAAGGATGTGATCATATTCATGGTGGGTCTAAATTAAAACTAGAGGGCTTAATGACTCAAGTTTTCGTATGCACCAAGATGATGAGAAAAATCCACTTTAAGGTAAAACGTTATCTTGAGCGATTAGTGCGATGAATTGAAAGGTTCCAAATAGCAAAAGAGTTGCCGGTTTAGTGATAAAGACAAAGTATATAGCTATAAATGAAGCTATAAGTTGATTGTTTGGATTAAAAGTTCATTACGTAACTAGGAATAGTTCCTAAGTCTCATCTTGGATCTAAACATGTGTTGTGGCACTTTCATTTGATTATAAGAATCATCAAAGATGGGAAATCACTATAGAGATAAGTGGACTCTCAAGAACAACATTACATATCCATTAACTAAAGCTTATCCAATGACAGGATAATCGCCACTTAGAGAAGAAGAGTATAAGATACAATAGCGATCGGCTTTAGTGCAAGTGGGAGATTGAAAGTAGTATGCACACAAGCCAATCATGTTTGATGATAAAGCATATACTTTGTAATAATCTTATTCATTTATTAATAAAAGGTATTAATTTATTAAAGGCTTTTAATTATCTACATGATGTTTGTTTTATAATATGTGATAAACCCATAGTTTTAAGCAATGCTTTTAGAATAATGATGATGATCATTCTAATGAGATCTAAATTCTTAGAAAGCTTAAAACTAAAATAGTTCCCAATCATCGGATTACTAAATTGGGGATTAGTGAATCCGATAGATTGGTACATACGCTTGCTTGCTTCATTGGATGAGGATGATTGATCTCATGATCATTTGTGTGGAGACACTAAAGCAAGTATGTAGGTGCTTATTAGAGAATAAGTTCACTCGAACGTGGCTCGCTAAGGAATACCTAATGGAGTTTTATTTGTTCATCACAATAGGAATTCTCGTAGTGATAGTAAGACTGCTGATCCTTGGACTTGAGATCATCATAGTATCTTGTGTATGATGAGTTATACTTTGACTTATTCCTTAAGACCCTTAGGGTATATCAAAGGGTATGCTTGGGTATAATAAGTCAGATACATGGAGATAATGTATGATCAATAAAGAATCTACCACTTAATAAAAGAAGAGAATGTCCTATGTGATTCGATAAATGACAACCCAAAGAGTCCTCGGTTAAAGGCGAATGAAATTAGAAAGGAGTTTCTAATTTGCATTATTTGAGTCAGGCATTTAAGAATCGAAATACATATAATTAAATAAAATAAGACTTGACAAAGAATTCCATGCCTTATATTTAATTGGGACATCAGATGGTGGAAGGATTGAATTAGACGGTAACTATTTACTCAAAGGTTCTTTAATGATTAATGTTGAAATCTATATTATCCGGAAAGTCGTTGATCGCTAGGGGAGGCTTATCCCTATTGTAGAATAATATTATTTATTTAAATAAATTAATTGTTTAATTTATTTATTTAAATAAGATTAGAATTGTTTTAATTGATTTATTCACAACCAGCTTTAATATGGAGAACCTAAAGGGTCACACCATAAAAGGAAGAATAATTATTTAAGAAGTTAATGGCATAATCGTAATAATATAGTTATGTATATTTAATTTAATCTATGGTGATAGAATAAATTAAATAGCTTAATATTTATTATTTAATATTTTAGAAATATTAAATATAAATTAATAAGAGGAGTCTTATTAATATTATTACAATTATTATTATTTTAATTTCTAAAAGAGTTTAGGAATTAATTTAATATAAGTACTCTCATTTATTCCTAATCGGATTAGGAAGGAAAATTAGTTAAAGGAGTTTAATTAATTATCCCTAATAAGATTAGGGGAGCTTAATTAATTAAAAGAATTTAATTAATTATTAAGATGGGTTGCCCACATCTATAAATAAGAGGAGTCTTATTATGGGTGGTAAGGGTTGTTGACTTTTTCAACAAACGACATAATTCCAATTTGTTGGAGAGTACCCTTTTCTATAGAGATAGAAAAATTAGGGTTTAGCCAACCACCCATCTTCTTGAATTTTCTTCTTCCTTGGTGGATCACCCCAGAGGCCAAACATTCGGGGTGGCTAACGCTGATCAAAGGAAGGAACCAAACCCATGGATTCAAGATTGAACGCGAAAGGATTTGGAGGTGAACTTGTACCCCGAGGAAGCTTGATCTTCAAGGGTATGATTTTATTCTTTATCTTTTCGCTTAATTAATAATTATGCATAAAGGGTGATCCGGGTATATGGTTTGTAAATAATTTTAAACTCGATTTTACACGCTTTGACTTTTTATGCAAAACCTAATTTGATCAAGTTTCTTGAATATTACAAACCTAACAATAAGTTGGTAGAAGAGCTATAGGTTATAAACCTTAAGTGGGGTGGGGAAAACCCTAGGATTATAACCATACACGAGAAAGAGAAAAGTCATTTAGAGTTCTAAGTGAGAGATTGCCGAAGTACATCAATAGTGAGATATGTGGACACATAGTGTAAGAAGTTTGCACTTTTAAAGTACTAATCAAGTTGTTTAAACTGATTGTAGGATGTCTAGAGAAGATCAAATGAGTGCGGAGATGCTAGCGGTTGTTGCACCAATGCCAGAAGCCGAGGTGCCAGGTATGTTAGTTAATCAGTTGAGAAGGTGGGAGAAGATGAACCTATGGTTAATCTGGGAAGCGATCATGACGATTATCCTGAGATGTATCTGAGTGGAGATGAGGAGGTAGAGTCTGAGCCAGCTAAGGTAGAGTTAAAGAATAAGACTAAAGTTGAAGAACATGATCAACTAGCTGCAGAAGTTTAAGAACTCCAGAGTAAGGCATTTCTCTTGGAGGAACTGTGGAATATGGAGCGGCGTTCACGCTTAAATGACTAAAGAAAGGAACGAGCTCAAGGCGCAGTGTAAAGGATGAAGGCAGAAGGTGGTGGATCGTCTTAAGGGACAATCAAGCAACAGAAAGACAAGAAAAAGAGAAAGAGGGACAACGACAACCCTAATTCTGAAAAGTCAAGCCCGAAGAAGAAGCAAGCATGTAGCAAGTGTGGGAAGACTCACGCAGGAGAATGCATGACGTGGAAGAATGTGTGCTTCAATTGTAAGCAGGAAGGACATATTTCTCTGCATTTTCCTAAGCCAAATTTGAGGAAGTGTTTTTATATGGGCAAACGGGTCAATGATTCAACAAGTGTCCCAACAAGAAGAAGACTGGTGAAGGGAGTGGACGGTAGATAGCTTAAGTTTGAGCGTTAGTATCTTTTGGGTAGAAGCTTTTGATATTAAGTGTTGTAATATCGAGAATGATGTTTAAGCATATGTAAATATATATATTTTATGAATGAAATCTTTATTTTCTATATGAATATAAGATTAAGATTAATTTGTGTGTTCTTAAAACTCATACTTATGGTAAGTTAATGACTCATAATTATATGAAATGTTTTGAACCCTCAAATGAATGGACGCCAAAGGTCCGACTAGATAAGTTCATACACTCATATAATTGTGGCAAGTTCACTGAACTCATAAGTGTGGTAAGTTTGATGAACCGGTAATAACTATGTGTGAATGGAGAATTGCAACTTTTTGTGTAAAGTTGTGTTAATAATCCTAATATATGATTTAAAAAGGGATAGTAATATGTGAAGTACTAAATGTACTATGTGCTATTTGAATAAATATACGATTATGTGAGAATTATGTGTTGAATTCTTATTGTGTTAAGGATTTGTGTAAAGAAAGAGAATTAATATAAGATTTTTATTTAAATCAGATCATGCCGCCTAGACGACAGAATCGAAATCAAAGTGAAGAGCAATCAGTGAATAACAAAGGAGGTCAAGCTGACCCAATGCAAAACTTTGCAGATATGTTAGCCCAAGCTATGGAGAATAGAGCTCCAGCTGTAAGAGGAAGAGCGAGGAATCGGCCAGCCTACAGATTGGCTAACTTTAAAGAATTTAAAGCGGTAGGATCGCCTGAATTCAAAGGAACCACGGATCCGATTGAAGCCCAAACTTAGGTGAAGGAGATGGAGAAAGCATACGTCATTGCGCGAATGGCAGAAGAGCAGAAGACAACTTTTGCGACATACTTAATAAAGGGAGAAGCCAATTACTGGTGGGAGACTAATCAAGCCAGAGCTGGTACAATGGTGGTGTTGTGGACAAGATTCAACGAGTTATTCTTTGAGAACTACTTCTCACCTCATGTGCAATCCGTAATGGAAGTTAAATTCTTAGAACTTAAGCAGGAGAACATGTCGATATCTGAATATGCTGCCAAATTCAACGAGTTGGCAAGATTTACACCTCATTAGGTGGAAACAGAGGCGAGAAAGGCGAGAAGATTCAAGAACGGACTGAAGCCGGGAATATTGAACAAGGTAGCAGTATTGCAGATCAATACGTTCACGGCTTTGATGGAGAAAACATTAATTGTCAAGGAGGGAGCAAAGTCGCATCTCGATTTCATCGGGATAAGAAGAAGAAGAAGACAAACGAAGGAGAAAGCAGTGGTGGTTGTAATCCAAATAAGAGGAAATGGAGTGAGAATACCCAGTCGGGTAATAAAACAGAATATAATAGGAAAGGAAGGGAGCCATGTTCGAATTATGGGAAGAACCATGCTGGAGTTTGCATGAAGAAGAAGGGAGTTTGCTATAACTGTGGGCAAGAGGGACACGTGTCGCCCAATTATCCCAGTCCGAAGAAGATACAAGGTTGCTTTGCATGCGGATCGACTGATCATCTGGTACAGAACTGTCCAAAGAGGAATACTGAGAAGGAAAGTCGCAACAAGGGACCTAGTAGCGGAACCTTAGCAATTCGAGGACCTGCACAGCCAGGAAGACCAACGGCAAATCATACATTCAATATGATGGCTCGTGATGCAAAGGTCTACTCAGAGGTAAGTAGCAGTAATGATTTCGCTTAGAAATTTAATTACGCGAATAATATTGAGTTAGATAATTCTGTGAACTGTTTTCTCTTATAGATTCAAGTCACAGGTTAGAATTATGAAACACAAATTAATATTGTGTTGATAAAAAATTGAATTGATGATACAACTTTAAAAGATTGTAGAGAATAAGAAAGCGGTGATTCGAGGATGGAATCCTTTTAAGAGGGGGAATGTGATAACCCGAGATTTCGAATAATCAAAATTTTACAAATAATTTTTTTTTACTTAATATTAATATTGATTATCAATTTTGTGACAAGTATCTGTGATACGAGTCTCGAGAAGGTCAATTTGTATATTGACTAATAAATTTAGAGTAGAGTTGTGCTTAACCGCTTTAGAAACCCTAACCCTAATTTCTGGAAAGGGATTCGATAGAAAATATAATTAAAAAAATTATATTAATGAGTACGCGTTGGTATTATTTAGAATTATTGAACAATGATTGATCGGATAAGGTTTAAAATTATAAACCCTAATAAGATATTAGAAACCCTAATCTCAGGATTAGAAACCCTAACGCGCAGTTAGAAACCCTAATCAAAAGCCGAGAAACCCTAATTTTAAATTCGGGAATCCTAAACCCTAATTAGGAAACCTAATCCTAACTGACAAGCCTAATGTGTTTATTAAACTTTAATATGATTAGAAAACCCTAATTATATTTTAGTTATCTTAATTTCTATTTTACAAACCCTAATTATAATTTAGAAATTTTAATTTTTCTAATTAAAACCCTAATTTCATATTCAGAATTTATAAACCCTAATTAGGCAACCCTAATCCTAATTGGAAGGCCTAATATATTTATTAAACGTTGATATGATTAAGAAAACCCTAATTTAATTAAGAAAACCTAATTTTAGTTTCAAAAATTTTAATTTTCTAAATTAAAACCCTAATTTAGAAAATCCTAGAAAGTTAGTGATTTTAAAACCTAAGGGTTAGAACCTTAGGTTAAACCCTAAGGGTATAACAAATTCCAAGTATGCCATTAAAATAAATTTACAAATGACCAAAATACCCTTTTTTCATTTCTTTAATTTGATAACTTGTAATTTTTGCCAAGACCTTTAGTTGTTGAACAACTATGTTGACTTTCAGGAGACAATATCTCAAATTTCTCCCAAATTAAAAAATCACGATATCCAAGCAACTTATAAGCATTATAAAGAGATTTAGAGAGAAAAGTCCATTTTATTAGCCATTTTGCTTTTAAGCTCTCACTAACTCTCTCTCTCTCTCACTTATACCTCCAAAAATTTCAAAGTGTTTCAAATACATAAACAACCCATTAATAACCCAAGATCGATTGGAGAGAATAAATCAAGATTGAAACAAGAGAGGTATAAACCCTAGTTTACCTTTTGATCTTAAATGCTAAGAAAGATTCTGTGTTTATGTGTTTAACGGTGTTAAAAGATGTTTTATGTTGATCTATGATGATCCATCATGGATCCATAACATCAAATGGCTTTAAAAAGGTGTTTTTCAAAAAATTTCTTGAGCTTGAAAAGTGGTATGACAAGCAAATGTCGTCATTCCACATGATCTTTTTATTCGCTTTATGATATTTGTTGTTTTAAAGTTTTTATCTGTAGCTTGTTATGTAGTCTTCAATCTTTAAGTGGAATCGCAGGTGATTTAATGGCTAGATTTTATTTTATTAATTGTCAAACATCGTTGATCGAAGCTTGACCAAATCAAATCTGGGTAACCCGTAAAGTTTTAAAACCGAAGTCCACAAGCTTTTTGTATCGAGTAGATCCGCGATGGTAAGTATTTTATCATGTTTTTGTGTATTCAGATTTTAGCCTATAAAGTGGACTATAGATTACGCCTTTAGACACCTTAAATTATCAACAATCGAAAATATAGTAGATGGTCAAAACTTGGCTCGACGATCACGATGGCGCTTCTGAAAAACCGTAAACCAGAGAAGCGCTTTTTTTGACAAAGATTTGGACCGTCCCCATAGATTGTGATTCTATTTGTTGTTTACTCATACATTGTTATATGTATATGTTCCTCGACATATGTACTAGATCAATGAACCAAGAAATCACAAATTCAAAGATCATAACTAAGCTAAAATTGAACCACAAAGTGGTACCTCGCGACTGTCTGGGTTTCTGGGTTACCCAAAAAACCCAGATTAAGTCTGACAGTAAGTTTAAGGAGCTGGATCTTCATGGTATATGATTGTGTGATATATTTGTTGATTGATGCATGTAGTGTTACCTAGATACTACATATTCAATGTTTAAACAAGTCCATAACATGCATGGATTGATAGATAACGCTGGTCAAACCGAGCACCTTGTACTGCCGGCTGTCAGTGTTCATGAGCTCAAGAACACCAACAGCGACGCTTTGTGTCGCTAAAGGTCTTTAGCGACGATTTTATTATTTTCTAATTTTTGAATATTTCAAAAATTATTTAAAATTAGAAATAAATTATAAAATTACTAAAAATAGTTTTAAAAATCATTTTAAATTCTGAAAAATAACTTTTAATTATTTGGGACATTTTTCTTTAATCATTATAATTATTTGAATAAAAATGATATTTAATTTATTTAATTAGTATATTAAATAAATTAGAGAAAAATAATTTAATATTATGAAAAATTATTTTAAATAAGAATAATGTATTTAAAAATATTTTGAGTTATAAAATGTAATTTTTAATATTTTTGAGAATTTTATTAATAATTTAATATTAATGATATTAGATTTATTTAATTATTAAATTAAATAAATAAGATAAAAATGATTTTATTAATTTAAAAATCATTTTAAATGAGAATAAAGTGTTAGAAAATATTTTGAATTATAAAATATAATTTTCAATTTTTTTGGAGAATTCTCATTAATAAATTAATATTAATGATATTAGATTTATTTAATTATTATATTAAATAAATGAATTAAAAATGGTTTTATTGATTTAAAAATCATTTAAAATGATAAAATGTTTTAAAATTATTTTAAGTTATAATTAATGACTTTTAATATTTTGATAATAATTTTATTAATATTTAAATATTAATGGTGATGGTTTAAAATGATTTTAATTAATTTAAAAATCATTTAAGTAGAATATTGATGATTTAAAAATATTTTAAGTTATTAAAAATAACTTTAATATTTTGACAAGTATATTATTAATATTTTATATTATTAAATATTTGATAATTAAATCATTTAAAAAATAATTTAAAATGTTTAAAAAAAATTATTATAAATTATAATAATTGTTTATAAATTATTAAAAGCTTAGAAAAATATTATTAATGATAATTGACTTATCTAAATTAATATTGAAGCTTAGAAACCAAGTTTAATTGACAATAATCGTGTTAATTGTTTGGATAGGTGACCGTAACAATCGAGAATGGACCAAAGTCCAACCAGATCAACTAATTAAACTTGATAAGTGTTTATATAGGTTATAAACACCGATGTGGCTATGTGGTAATGTGCCTAGAGAAGTTTGACTGTGAATCACAGTGTTATGTGTTATAAATTCTTGTGCTAATTGTGAGACCGATATTATTGGTTATAGGTCTTACTTAACGCAGATAAGTTTATATCAGTAGTCAGTAATCAACGCGGAAGGCAAGTTTCCTAACTCAACCTTGAGTTATATTCATTCAATTATTATAATGGTTAATTATTTCTAATTATACCATTTTCAGGAAATTTATTGTTGATTATTCGTAGTTAGTGCATGATTAATAATTCAAATTGAATTACTGATTCAAAGAATATACATTTGTAGAATAACTGTGGTTAGATATTCATATTCGTAGAAGATAGAATTGACAGTACAGATAATCCCTATTTATTGTCAAATTATATTAAGAAATATCTTAGCTAATTATTCGCTGTATTTAACATTTGTTAGAACTTGATAGATTCAAGAAGAGAATTCAATTGTTATTGATAGATCGATGCCAATTATTTCGGCTAGATCGATAAGTAAATAGAAATTGAAATCATTAAATTTCGTTGTTAAATCAAATCTTGATTCTGAGACTGAGAAGAACAACCTTTTATATAAAGGGAACATTTTTAGTCGTATATTCGACCATTAATGCTGACCCAAGTATTATGCATAATATAGGGTACAAGGAGTCGGTTACTTTAAGTACTTGCTGAGAGGGGTATGATTTAATCTTTATTGTTATCTGATACTCATGCGTATGTATCAAAGTAAATCTTTGATAGATACCCGAGAAAGTAGAAGTTCTAGATCCAATAGATCGCTCAGCATAAATCTGGAAAACATTCCACTTTGTTATTGTGTAGAATTATTTCTTGTTTATTCAATAGAATATTGTAGAAACTTTGAAAGCGTTATACTCTTTCATTATCGATTATTATCATAATACGACGAGAAGACTTGTTATTGATTAACAATTTGTTCAAATTTATTTCAAAGTTCACCAAACTTTGGTTTCATTCTATCAAAATAGATAGTCTGTTCTTATTGGTTTGTATACATTTATTGTATGTCTTAACTTGCGGGGCAAATTTGTTGCTCACCTTTGCTATAAATAAAACATTTTAGCTAGGAACGAAGAGGCCAGCAGATCGAAGAAGAACATAGGCAAAGGCAAAATGCTAGAGTAGTTATAATGAACATTATTAATATTATGTTGTAATATAAACCCTTTTTGTATATCTAATGGGTATGTTTGTAATATTAAGGTTAGAAAACCTGGGACTTATGTATTAACAACGTATGTTAATGACTTATGTATTCCTTTTTCTATATGAATGGGTAGTTAGATGTTATTATATTGTGGATCGAGAACACCAAACTCGGGGGTCAGGTAACCCATATTTGGGGGTGTCATAAGTATAATGGTACGACCCTCCTTGAGAGCTCTCACCGCCATGATGACTCCGATGTCTATCTCATCCATGTACCGTGGCATATAGACATACGACAGTACTCACAACAGCAGTACATCAACCCTGGCTAGGCGCCAATGATCCTCTGGTGCGGTGAAATCCCCGGAACGTCGTGAATAACTATCCTCAGAGCCAAATCTGTCAAACAGAAAATGCTAGGATATAACGTTGCTCGATGTAAGCTCATCCTGCACCACTCTGCGCCTCAATCCAGTGAGGGTCATGAACCGTCGACTCATCGTCAACCGTGCATACTCCTCTAGAGTAGGGGTTAACTCTTTTGGGAGAATGCATATTATGATTTGATGTTTTAATGTATATGCTAATGATTATTTGTAAGGTCCTTCAATGAATACATGTAAAAGGACTTAGTGATAGATCAAATTGTTAGGTTGATCTGAGCTCTCAACGTGTACCATTCTGTTAGGGAATGTATAGATAGAAAGGTCAAAACTGTTAGGTTGATCTGGAGATGTAATAGAATAGTATTGAAGAAATCATAGTGCATCAATCTGATCAACATTTCAGAAGTTAAGGTAGAAAACGTAGAGCCTAAAGATTATAGTATGCTTGCCTTGAAGGGACTCTTTGGAAATCGTAGAGTAGTCCTAACGTCTGCCGAGCCATCTCCACGATCTTAGTATGCTGAAGGAAACACGAAGTTTACAAGTCAACGATCGTAGTGTGCTCTCGGGAACGTAGAGTCAACAACACGAGCAAGTGAAGATCGTGAGTGTGCAACTCATTTTGATTTGAGATGAGATAACAAGTGCTTTGAAAAACCATCAAGAACACAACATTATCAACCAATCGAAGAAGAGTACCAAGTCTGGCTTTGGACTTGAAGAGTTCATAGTGAATATAAGAAAGCGTCTCTTTGGACTTGAAGAGTTCAAGAGTGAACTAAGACCGGGTCTAGAAGGAACTGTGTGATACAGTTGTTATAATGTAGACATCCTTGTCGAAGAGTCGCCATTGGTTTTTTTAGGTGAATGGTTTGAAAAATAAGTGAAAAAAGGTCTAACACAACCGAGAAAATGGTTTGTACATCGACCCAAACCCAAAGGATGTGACACTCGATATACTGCCTCCCTAAACCGAGATTCATTTAGGGTCCGGGACTTGGTTATGCTGGGGAGGTGTTAGGCACCCCGACATCCGTGTTACCACTACACGATCGCCTCTTTTCAAGAAACTATTATCTAGTGTGTGTGTGTGTGTGTGGGGGTCAATGTGTCGTTATAGGAAAGTTAAAGCGAGGCCTCATTCGAACCTATATATACAAAGGTTTGAATTTATGTAAAATTCAGCTTTTTAGTAAGATATGGCAATAATGTTTTATAAAAGAGGTTTTTCAAACCCCGATGCTCAATAGGAATTGAGACCTTTTACACTTCCATTTTTATTAAGTGAGCTATTGAATTGATTTTATTTGATGGATGCGAGGCATCCGTATGAAAATAATACATCCAAAAATAATGCCGACTTCCTCGTGGGTATGGAAACCATCTGAGGAAATACAAACATCGCAGAATAATATTTTAAAGTCGCTTATACCAAAATGTCCATCACGGAACCGAATCTAGATCCAATGAGATGAATCTGTGATCACATGATTCCTAAAGCGCACGTATTATTGCAATTTGTATAAAAGCAATAGCGGTATATATATATAAAAGCGGTAAATATATATATATATATATATGTGATCACCAACCACGAAGCACCTCCATGGAGGATCGTAAATGTAAATAAAGTCAGAGATATTGGTCCAACCGCCACGAAGGAAACTCCAAAGTGGATAGAATGTAAATAAAGTCAGAATATGCGGTCAATCGCCATGAAGTAACTCCAAGTGCAGACAAAATGTAAAGAAAGTCAGAAAAGTGATCAATCGCCACTTAGGGAACTCTAGTGCAGAAATAAATATATATATATATATATATATATATATATATATATATATATATATATATAATAAATAAACGCACTTGATGTAAAATCTGTGCTCATCGAACATAGTTCACCCACATATATCATATATATATATATATATATATATATATATATATATATATATATATATAAAAGCGAGTAAACGCACTGCATCAAGTCAAGGCTCATCGAACAAAGTCCGACACACAATTGATATATACCATATATATATATATATATATATATATATATATATATATATATATATATATATATATATATATAGCGCAAACGCATCTGCATCAAGTTCAGGCTCATCGAACAAAGTCCGACACACACAGTTGATATTGATATATATATATATATATATATATATATATATATATATATATATATATATATATATATATAAACGCATTAGATCAAGTTCAGGCTCATCGAACAAAGTCCGATATAGTTAATTAATATATATAAGTATATATATATATTAAAGCAAGAAATGCCCGCATCAAAGTTCAGGCTCAATCGAGGCATAACTCGATAATGTTAGTCAATATATATATATATATATATATATATATATATATATATATATGATCGAATGAAACCACTAATCAAGTCCCGCAAAAGCAAGCAACACGACTCTCAACGTGTAGAAGGGTGTGTGTAAAGATGAAGAGAAAGACTCTAAAGTGTGTGAGAAGGCTTACAGCTGACTGATAAAAAGGGCTTCTATATCTTTAGAGTGGGTAAACACTGGGCTTTTGTGGGTACAAAAGAGGCTATATATGAGCTCACAGGTGTTTGAAAGTGAGAAAATACACTGTATGGCAAGTGCAGAGCAAATTGTGCAGGGTTTCCCCGTCTTTTTTCTCTTAGAAATCAACACCCCAAGCCTCTTATTTATAGGCAAAAGGTGCCGCAGGTGTACTCGCTGGCTCACCAAGCAGTGTACCAGAGGCGGCCTGGGTCGGCCTACCTGGCTCGCTCGTCGTCCGGTCGCCTCAAGCACGTGCACTCAAGCACCTGTAATGTCCACTCGATTTTTGAGAAGTGCAATCCGCATCCGCTTTGAGGTATTCAGACCTATTTCGACCGCCGCCATTGTCGAGAGTCAGACGATGGCATGAGATTAGAGTTTGTACGAAGTCTTTGAAGATGGGACGATGCCCTCCGGCCTTCAAGCTTCAACTTTCATCCATTACCCCGCATAATAGTCACTCGGATTGGTTAGCCTTGGGGACATTGTTGCATAGAGACGAGACGCGGCATCGTGTCGACGAGATGGCGATGTTTCCCATCACCGGCAGTTATCGCTTGATTGGGGCGATAAGCAGACGCTGCTCGACTTCACCGAGATTGATCACAGATTTGTTGAAGGTCCTCATTGTCATCTTTGAGGTGTGCCTATCTTCCCGATGTTATTGCCGTCGTTGGCACAAGTATTTTATCGCGAAGTGCCGAGATTGAAGTCGATGGCATTTGAAACAAGCATTTTCGGGGTTATCTCCAAAACTCCATTCCTTGGGGGTTATCACCAAGGTTGGTGGCTATTCCTATGGTTGGGATCGAGATCGATACCTCGGGGTTATCTCCGAGATTAATCGATCTTCTCCTGTGTGTTCCAGATTGTATCCGCAGTCTCGGGTTAGATCCGAGGTTGAAACTGCTACTCCCAGTATTGCGATCCGGTTGATGTTGAACTTCCTAGAGTATCCCAGATAGATTTGGATTGTCTTTCGTGGTTCTCTCTTAAAGACTTAATCTGCCCTCCCCGCAATGTTAGTAACAAGAGAGTACAGAAAATTTTCGAGTGTTCATAGATGCCCCTCTTTATCATACTCATGCATGGCGATGCATGGGTAGGATAAAGAATCCTAGACACTTGAAACGCAATAAGATAAAATACGGTACTATGGATAGTAACATGATGCAAATGTATGATGAATGTGTACGGGTTTTGGCCCAACATGCCGGGATGATTGTTGGTTCCTCGTTGCTTCAACTAGGGATTGGCAATACCGACCAGATCCGATGTGTGTTTAATCATAGATATCGGTGTTGGAGTTATCACCAAATTCCTCGTGTTCTTGATAACGACTTGATCATCAAGGGGTATCTCTTATGTAAGAGATCTATGGGGATAAAGCTTGATCTATTTGAGGATGTGTATAACATATTCCATCATCTATCCTCTTGATAATGTTAACCTCTCCCGTTAGTATCGCTGCAAATATATCATAATTCTCGCTGATTTATCGCCAACAACAAATGCCGCCGTGGATGCCCGACCTTCGCCGACGCAAGCGTGAATCAACGGCCAAAATCCTATGGGATATACCGTCAAGGTTGCTTGACCTTCACCGACGTGTGAATCAACTACCAAAACTCGTGAGGAGATCTTCAAGGTTGCTTGACATTCACCGACGTAGATCAATGGAGCATCAGATTGTGACTCCACGTCGGGATCCGCTAGGAATATGAGCAACCGGGCATGAGAACCTCGAATGTACTTCTATAGTTCGACAGTGTTTAAACGCTTATCTACCAAAATGATGTCAAGGTTGCTTGACCTTCATTGATATGTGTGTCAACGGCTGAGCATGTGTTGCTACTCCCGCCGAAGATATACGTTGTAACCCCCATCGGGGACTCACGTTGTAACCCCCATCAGGGACTCATGTTGTAACCCCCGTCGAGGACTCACGTTGTAACCCCCGTTGGGGACTCACGTAGGGTAACGACCGAGTTGGCGGCATCGGATCTATATAAGGTATTGTCGTATGTGATTTGTGACAACTGAGGTCATCGACAGAGTATACCTTGTGTTCAGGCGACTACCAATGAGTGATGTACAGATACTATGTGTACTATCATACATGTACATGCCACGGTACATGGATGAGATAGATATAGGCGTTATCATGGCGGTGAGAGCTCTCAGGGAGGGTCGTACCATTATACCTATGATCGTGGCGTAGACCTTTGATCGATCGTGGCCCCATCGCCAGACTTTCACCCGCCGTGTGTGTTTATCGGGAGTTCTGGCCATGTCAGATGTGTGGTTTATGTCACACTTCATGACCGGGCTGGTACCTTTAGACGACACGGGTATTGCTTTCTCCCATGAGGTGGCTATGTCATATTCCTTTCATCCATCGGAGTGTGTAGATGCTCACCCCGGTCCGCATTTTTCGCGATATCCGAGATCCATTTAGCATATTGTCGTGTTTCGGGGCTTTGCTCACCATACGCCTTTTCATTACTCATGCTCCGCATGGATTTCCTCCTTTCGTCGGGCTTTAGGGGCGTGACGACTTATCATCCATCGGGCCGTGATGTCGCAGCTTTGACCAGCCTTCCGTGGATTTTCATCCTTTCGAGGGGGGGCGGCGTCGTCATCCACCTTCTCGATACCTCTCACCGAGGACCGATCTCGTATACGCTTGTCGGGATCAAAGCGTGAGCTAGCCTTTTCCCGCCACCACCGTCCCGGTTATTCCGCAGAGTACTTCGCGCATGGATGGAGACGAGGTTTTATCTACCGCAGCAGATTTGCAAGACTGAGATCGAAAGTTAGACGATGTAGAGCCTATAGAGGACATCGATACCTACATCGAGGAGGATACCGCCATTGGGTTGCCAAAGATTTCTTCCCGGATTCTCCTAGTACCAAGATTTTTTTTGATCCAAAGACTCTAAGACAAGATTTAGAGCAGTAGTCTTCATCCGATGACCTTTGAGAGAGACCAGATTCGATCTATGATGTCGACCGCTTCGATGTGAGGGACGCCACCTTATTAGAGAGAGAGACGAGGCATTAGCTCGTAGAGATGCCACCGTTGTTGAGCGGATGAGGCCAGTCGATGAGACGCAGTTGATAGTTGAGCGGATAGTGCTATATCCGCCCGGATGTGGTCATCATAGATATAGATCGCAATGAGGTCCCTTACCACCGGTATGATCGCAGAGATGAGCGCTTATATCGATGAGCATATGGTCATCATGCAGATGGCTATGATCTGTTGGGTCGTATGGATATTCTTATCCAGAGAGACTACAACTTTACCTCCTTCATCCGAGAGGGATGCCATGTTGGTCTTGCTAGCTCGCATGCACCCTCGATTCAGTAGATGAGCTTGATTTACCGCACATGCACTAGCTTAGCCATTTTGTCATGTATAGCCACATCAGATATATATCAAACAACATTATATATGATAGGAAATATATTTTTGATCACTTCCCTTTAGATATGCCTTGCTATTTGCTTGATATTTTGCCTCGCCGCTTCGTGGCTTTATGATCTTGATGAATTCTAAATTCTTCCTCGTGGATGGACATCGAGTCGCCTCTCGATAGTTCGTAATGGATCATCGATCTATGTATATCCCTACCATCTTTGGTGTCTTGGGACTTGTTTCTCGAATGGAAATGTGGAGAGGAGTGTGGCTTTCCTCTCTCGAGATCGACCGCACCACGATGGTCGCCAAGATTTCTATTTAGGAGAAGCCTAGTTAATTCCACCTCTTATGGTTTAGTATTGCTCTTCGAGGTATGACCGCAGCTTTAGATGGTCGCCGAATCTCCTATTCGGGAGGAGTTCGTAATTCCATCCTTTCGTCCGTCGAATGACATATAATGGATCGAAAAGGAATCCCAACACCCGCCGACAATGGTTTGTGTTTTGGTAGGGGGTGAGACCGCACTATGAATGGTCGCCACGCATCTCTATTGAAGAGGAGATCAGTCTCATGTAGTTCAAACTCGTGTAAGAGAGGTTCAACGTCAGATACGGGTCGATATGGTGTAGGAATGTTTTTGGTTGTTTTTGTTTTGTAAGGAGAAGAGAGGTAGAAATGTTTTTGTTGTTTTTGCTTTATCACACCGGGCCATATGAAATGGTTGCCACGCATCTTATCAAGAGGAGATCGTCGACGAGTTCGCCTCTCATGCAGAAGAAAAGCGTAATCCCATGCGCAAGTCGAAAAGGGAGGAGAAAGTTTAATCTTAGGTCGAGGATAAACCGCAGTGTGAGAAGTTTGATCCCATGTATGGGTAGCCAAATCAAAACGAACGCAAGAGGTTCAATCCATGCGGGATGACCTAAGTTGTATGAGCGCAAAGGAGAAAGCCAGGATGCTAGCTTGAAGAGTATGTTTCCCTGAGGGGCAAAGTGTAGAAAAGTTGTAGGTGGTAAAGGGTTAAAGAACCGGAATGACCGTGACTCGATGATGATGCACTGTGGTGTTTGCATAGTTACTTCAGACATAATACTACGCTTTCACTTGTTCCGAGTTGATGAGTTGTGGAAATTCATCGCCATCCATTTCTTGTAATCTGAGAGCGCCTCCCAATACTTCTTTGACAATAAACGGGCCTTCCCAGCTAGAGAGCGAATTTTCCTTCGGCCCGATCTTGATTGTCAAGAATCTTCTTCGTAACCAAGTCATGTTGTTTAAATTGCCAGAGCTCGACTTTTTTTTGTCAGTAGATCCGCCATCCTTTGTCGATATAGTCGACTATGGAAGATAGCCGCGTTCGCCTTTCGCCTATCGTAGACAATTGGTGATACCGCCTTGTACCCATTGGTTTTCATCCAAATTGAGCCGATCAACACTCGAGAGATTCCATCTCAACTTCTACGGGGAGCACCGCCCATCCCATAGGTTAAAGCGTAGGGGTTGCCCCAATTGAAGTACGATTGTGGTCCTCAGAGGCTAACAGAGTCGAGGCAACAGGTTAGGCCAATCTTTGTGGTCAATCGACATCTTTGCATAATCTTCTTGATATTTTTGTTAGCCGCTTCAACAAAGACCGCTCATCTTCTGGACGATAGATGACAGAGTTAAGATGTTTGATGTGGAATCTACCGCATAATTCCTCCATCATTTTGTTGTTGAGGTTTTTGGCATCGTTCGACACAATCACCTCCGGGTTGTCCATATCGACAAACGACATTGTTTCGGCGAAAGCAATGATGACTTCTTTAGTGACCCCGGGGAAGGAGGTCGCTTCTACCCACTTGGTGAAGTAGTCGATCATGGTGAAGATAAATCGGTGACCATTACCGCTTTAGGCTCAATGGGCCCAATAACGCCCATTCCCCACATCGAGAAGGGCCAAGGCTAAACTCATATCAGTGGAGCTCCCGTGAGGGGCGGTATAGATTCCCATGAATCTGCACCGATAGCATCTTCTCGACGTGGTCATTGCAATCACTTTTCAGAGATAACCAAGAATGTCCCGGCCCCGAGGACTTTCTTGACAAGGAGGGGGCCACCATGGGGGGGCCACAGACTCCACCATGGATTTCATCCATAAGCCTCTCGGGCTTGATCTTTGTCTAAACACCGAGGAGACCCAGTCCTCGATCTCTTTTGTAGAGCGATCTCCACTCGTGTAGAACTTCATAAAGCAAGTCGATGAATCCGCTTTTCTCGGCCAAAGCTCGCCAAACGGGTGTAGATCCATCTCGCAGATATTCCTCGATATGCCGATACCAAGGAGGTCGATGGGAGGTAGCTCATCCGATACTTCTCCAACGTAATTCCCATAGTCGGGCCTTGTTCAGTGGAAATTGTGACGCTGCAAAGTGTTCCTCGTCTCGATATGCGAATCAAGGAGGCCAAAGTTGCTAATGCGTCTCCAAAATCATTCCTATTACGAGGAATGTGTAGAAAGGAGATTTCTTCAACTCCAAAGCCATCTTCAAACTCCGCCGGTGGTAAGGCAAAGAAATGTAGTTCCTTGGTTTGATAGACTCGTGGATCGTCTGATTACCAACTCCGAATCTCCAAGACAAGCTAACCGCTGATGCCCATCGAATCGGCAAGTTTTTTAGCCCCATGAGATGCCTTTTCATACTCACCAGATTGTTGGTGCCGATAAACCGTAATTTGACTAAGAACGGATACCGCTTCCCCAGACGATATATTAGAATTGCTCCACCTCCGTAACCTTCCATGTTAATACCCCATCAAAATACATCCTCCATGATTATGCAGTATCGCATCGATGGTGTTGTTTGATCGCCATTACTCCTTCATCGGGAAATATGTTTCAAGGGTTTGAAATCCTCAAGGTGCGATGCCCACCGATCCGCGATTCCTCGACCTTTGATGGACTTTTTGAGTCACATATACGATGTCAAATTGTTGTAGATCAATCGCCATCCGGATGTACCGCAATTCAACACGGGTTTGTTGAACACGCATTTGAGAGGATCCACGCGGATACGAGATGGGTCAGTGTGACCATGTAGGTAATGATGTAACCTCATGGAAGCCCATGCTAAAGCACAACACGCCTTCTCGATCGAGTGTACTTGTGTTCACCGTCATGAACCTTTTGTCGAGGTAATAGATAGCTCGCTTTCGCCTCTATCGCTTTTCTCTCGTCTCAAAGATACAACCCATGGCATTGTCACTTATGGATGTGTACATGAACAGGGGAACATCATCCTCGGTGGTACCAAGATAGAGCTTTGACTAGTCGCTTTTGATTGTAAGGAAGGCATTCTCGCACTCATCATTCCATTTCATGGAGGAGTTCTTCCTTAATAACTTGAAGATCGCTCACAAAGTTGTCACGCGAGAGTCGAGATAAACTCCGCGATGAAGTTGATCCTTCCCAAAAATCCCCGTATTTCCTTCTCTCGTCTCGAGGAATGGGCATTTCCGTGATGGCTTGATTTTGGTAGATCCAACTCAATCCTTTTGTGGTCGACTAGAAATCCTAGCAACTTGCTTCGACTTGACGCCAAAGGCGCACTTAGCTCGATTCAACTTCAAGTCAGACTTACGCAACCTCGTCAACAACTTTCTAGATGGTCTAGATGGTCATCCTCCTTCCGGACTCGACAATGATGTCATCCACGTAGATCTCAATCTCTTTATGCATTAAGTCGTGGAAAAGAGCCATCATAGCTCGCCGATAGGTAGCTCCAATCGATGAGGCCGAATGACAACCGCCTATAGCAAAAAGTTCCCCAAGGAGTGATGAAAGCGCCTTCTCACGATCTTCCTCTAAGAACCATGATCCGATGGTACCCCGCAAAGCAATCAAAGAAAGGAGTACATGTCGATTAAGTAAAGATTGTCAATGAGAATGTGGATAAATGGCACGGAAAGCTATCTTTTAAGCAAGCTTTATTCAAGTCCCTAATCCACGCAAACTCGCACCTTCCTCTCCGTGTTTAGGTACGGCACAATGTTGATATCCACTCGTGATATGTAGACACCATGATGATGCCGCTTTGAAATTGTTTCACAATTTCTTCTTTCACCTTTAAACTCCACTCGTGTTTCAATCGCCTCGAGCTTTTGCTTGACCGGCTTAAATCCTCTTTAATGGGAAGGCGATGAAGGACAATGTCAAGGATAAAACCTACCATGTCTTCACGAGACCATGCAAACACATCCTCGAATTGTGTTAATAGCGTAACCATGTCATTCCGCTTGGTTTGGGGTAAGGTCCGAACCAACTGGATTAACTTAGGGCTTTCTAAGGTTCCGAGATCGAAAGAAGTGGTTTGATCAAGGTTAGGTTTGGGTTTGTCTTCGACCCATTCTTGAATTTCCGAGGCACCTCAATGTCATCCTCGAGATCCATCAAGGTCAATTCATCTCTACATCAAAGGTACAATCCTTGTGTAGAGAGGCATCGATCCGCAAATACAGTGCACATCTAAATTCGTAGTCCTCAAACAAAATATGCTTTCACTTAGTATATATGAAATGCGTTGATCATACACAATGTTAGCATATATCGCAAAATAAACCGCTAATACTGCATGTAAAAAAGTAAGCAATTATCAGATCTACAGTGGTAGAAAAGAATTTCGCCGCTTTACCCTTGTCGACCAAAAGCAAGGAATGTTGTTCCAATTGGTAAGGGTAAAGTCCGTGGACCGCAGTGATGGAGGGATTGTCATCATCCTCCTTGTCCCGAATGATGGCCATTACGCCGTGGCAATCATCATCCGGGTGTATCTGCTGGTATGTTCATCATGGACGATGATGCGCGATGCCCGACATTATTCGGATAACGCTTTTCTTTGATTCTCCGCCTCTTCTTCGATCATCATGGATCTCGAATAACGATTTTCTTTTCTCCACCGGCTTTTTGGCTTAGGAAATAATATGGCCATGACATCGGGTGCACCTTTATCGAGGTCAGGCGACTCGAGTTTGAAGGCGGTTTAACGCCACATGGTTGAAGCTAAAGGAATCATTGATGCTTATGAGGATTCCTCGTGACTAGAGTCGCGTAATAGCCTAGTCCAAATTGCTCCAACTTGCTTGGTTAATCGAATGGGGTATCGGATACCCCGCCATCTTTACCCAACCCTTGTCCTAGCTTATGACCCAACGACATCATTTCTTGAGTGGTCGACATCACCTCAAAGCAAAAATGTGGGTTCGGCAAAGGTGCTCCAATAGCGCGGTATCGGGTGTTGCTTATTTCCAAAGCATGAAAACCGATCGTTCTACGCCCGCATCGGGCATCATGAACCAATGTCCCCACGCCGAGGAATCTCTCGTTCAAAGATCGACCGTGACTCAAAGCTATTGTTGATAATGTACTTCAATTGTTGGTGAAGAGTGTGGAGGGACCGCCTCACCATATGGGATCCATGGTCGCCCCAAGAGCAAAGTTGTATCCCTAATCTATCTTGAGCACATGGAAGGATACGCAGAATGTATGAGGGCCAATTTCGATTGGCAGCTCAATTACTCCAACCGAGTTACGGCGGGCTCCATCAAAAGCTTTGATGATAGTATGGCTACTCCGAATTCGGCTGAGATTGATATTCATCTTCACCAAGGTGGCATATGGGCGATATTCGTAGAGGAACCTCCATCTATTAAGACTCCAACACCATATATCCGGAGGACAAGACCGCAAATGTGCAACGGCTTTGCAATGACCAATTCCCTTCGATGGATGGTATGTCATCATCAAGAAGGATATCACATTGTTGTTGAAAATGTGATCAACCATGTGTTGAAACTTTTCCGTATCCACCGATGCTCTGGAGATAGGCTTCTTCTAAAACTTTAACAAGACCTTCCTGGGTTCTCGTGAGGTTAGACCAAGTCCAAAATTGATATTTGTGGTGGCGCTTCTTCAAGCTTAAAACCACCGAGGCTTTCATTATGACCCACAAATACGGAGGAATTTTTTCAATCTTCTCCACGGGTATTTTCCCTTTGATTTGGTGGTGGGGTTCATCACCCGATGGGGAAGATACAATGGATTTTCCTTCGACACCGCAGCAGCAGGGTATGTGAGGTGGATCCTTCACCTTCTCCATAATTCCACTAACCTCGCGCAAGCTAACAATAGATATCAGGCTCGTCGCATGGCAAGTTGATCGCCTCGAGAGCGCCACTTTCAAAGGATTGCTTCTCCTTTCGAAATGAATTATCGGTGTTGTGAGAAAAGTATTAATCCTTCAACTTCAAGAGATATAACTCGCTACCACACTTTTCCACTTAGTAGGGCCTCGCATTCTCACTTTCACACGTAACACGTTGTCGTTATCCGCCAAGCCGCAGACACCACCGCCGATTAGATTTTGAATAAGGTGGCGAGTGCCCAAAGATTCTTCTCGCGGCCGCGACCGCGAGACGGGAGTGGTATCGACATACCCATCGAGTTGTACCATCCCCGAACGGGGTTGATTGGAGGTAGAAGGGAACCGATCCTTCCTTCATTGATTAATATGTGAAGGATTTCCTCCATGGGTCAGCCCAAATAGGTGAATTCCGCTTGTCATGCGAAATCCCGACTTCAAGCTTTGGCATTTGCTCTTCGCTACTTTGTCTTCCAAAGATTTCATTTTCCGAAAGTGACGAGGGAATATTCATGACGATTGGTAGGAGACCGGCATGCTCGGGCCGATTAATTGCCGAGTCACTTGATGCCGATAAGTCACCGCCCCGCCAATCGCTCAATTTGTTTGCAGAGAGCTTTTCATCTTTCGCTCCATTGTGAATCGAACTTAGCATAATCCCATCCGTCATCACCGCTTTTGATGGTCTGGGGAATCACAAATTGAAGTTGGAACTCGTCCCATCGCCCAATTAATCATGTTGACCTCTTCTTCTTCTTCAGGTTGAGGAAGAGGGTCAGTTTTGTACGTGAGGTCGATCGGGTTTGGTGACTACGATCTCTCCATTATCTATTAGGTCCCGGATCTTGTGTTTCAAGGCCCAACAATCTTTAGTATCATGTCCAGTGCCCCAAAGATGATAAGCACATTTCCTAGCAAAGATTGAAACCCCGCCCATTAGGGTCATTCATGTGGAAGAAGATGCGTAATTTTCTTCTCGTGGTTGTCGTAAGATTAAGAATGTTCTCGAGGGTATCCCCTAAGGGTGTAAACACTCGATAGCGCTTTGACTTCTCCACCTTTTGGTACCGGAGGGTTTGCAGACCGTGGCCGGAAAGGGAGTGTAGTTTCTCCTTTGAATGGGCATACTTTGATCGCCTTTTTGTCCCTCGTAGTATCGTCGTGGAAACATCTTCCTTTTTTTTTTATGGATTCCGGGTTGTTCCCATAATTTCCAGATTGATGTGATCAAGAATGCTTTTGAGTGCGGCTAGGTCTTGAATCTTTCCTCGACTTCAACCCCATTTCACCATCTCCCATGTTTAACCATTTCAGAAAACGGTTTGGTTGATGCCTTATAAAACTCTCTCATAGAAGGGAGCTTCAGATGTCTATGAATGTCATGACCATTTCGATTCTCGACACGGCAGACTAACTTGGGCGCCAAAAGCGCCTCCACCTTTGAGCATACTCTCCGAAAGACTCGTTAGACTATTTCTTGATCTTGTAATTGATACCGATCAGAGCCATTTGAGTTTGAAAATCTGATTGAGTGAGGAAGGCATGTGCTAGCTCTTCCCCCAACCGTGGATTTTGAGTTATCTAATCTTGTGTACCACTTAACCAAGCTTCTCCAGCTAGACTTTTTTGAACAATTGCATTCTCGAAGTTTTTCATCCTCCGTGATAGATCCCGCCTCCAATAAAGACTTTTAAATGTGTATAAGGATCCCCTAACCCGCATATATTTTTCAAAGTCGAGTTTTAAATTTTTCCGGATAAGGAACACCGTGAAAAATACATAGATCAAGATATGAAACACTTCCGTGTGTTCCAATTCCTTTGATAAATACAAGGGTCTCTTCCATTTGAGGACTTTCTTTTTGATGTCACCATTGTCTGGATCTCCAGTGGAATGGGCAAGATCACGCGTTTTGTTGGTCGATCCAACCGCGGCTTTAGTATGGTAATGACCGAATTCTCCTCGTGTGGAGGGCTCAAGATGTACGGGTATTTTCTCGACCTCGTAGATCGTGTAATTTTTTTAATAGAATAGCCAAATCAGAATCTGCTTGCTTAACCCGTCAATTTTTTTATGAGAAATCGGATTAAGTTCACCGGGTCGATGACGACATGATCGATCGTAGGCGCTTGCCTTTTTGACTTTCACCGGTAAGAGGTCCGATTGATTCCCCGCGAAAGACCGGCATAGTTTAGTCCTTAGGGAAGGTGTATAATGACATGCTATGTGATGTGTCCATTTTAGAATTTTATCCTCGCAAAACGGGTGTCACTGTTTGAGTATGTATGTGGACATATTGCTTCATATTTCTCATTACATGGAGATAGATATGGAATGAAATTACAAGTAATCAGTGTTTACAAGTAATTAAAATGAGAGCATGAAGAGACTTTCCTTCGCTTTGGGTTTATCGTAGGTCGACCTATCTTAGGTTACTCTCGCGACTTTTTTTGCATGAAGGTTCCCAAATCATCGCAATCTACTAGACGGAAGTTAATCCGGCCTTTCAACTGAGCGAATTTGGTGGTGCCTTTCCCGAGCCTCTGAGAATTAGTCTTCTCACGAGTCCAAGAATCAAACACCGACGGATAGCCTCCCTGTGGAGGGACCACACAACATACATTCACATACATCGCGGCTCACCGTATGAAATGATGACATGTGCGAAAGCACTAATATCATAAGCGCTTTATAAAGTATGAAGCACTAACATCACACGCAGATATGATGCGCGCGAAGCACTAAGCTCAAACAAGATGCATTCGCACACATTCATCCAATGTAAATGCAACATCCACACACAAGCATATAATCAATTTTGAAAAGATTGTAGTAGCGGCTTAAGTCCTCTTATCGAGTCCCCAGCAGAGTCGCCACCACCGTCGACGCCGGGATTTTTGGATGTCCTTTCCGCTACTTGTTCTTTCGGTGTTCTCATTTTAGGTGAGATTTGTTTGAAAAAACAAGTGAAAAAGGTCCGATATGTATAATGTCGATTTATGGACCGCTAAGAGTCGCCATTGGTTTTTTTTAAATGGTTGTACCAACACAACCGAGAAAAGGTTTGCACATCGACCCAAAGATGTGACACCGATATACTGCCCATCGAAACCGAGATTCGCTTAGGGTCCGGGGACTTGGTTATGCGGGGGAAGGTGTTAGGCACTTCGACATCCGTGTTACTACTACTGACCGCTTTTTCAAGAAACTATTATCCGAGTGTGTGTGTGTGTGTGTGTGGGTCAATGTGCTATTATATGAAAGTTAAAGCGAGGCCTCGCTCAACCTATATATACAGTGGTTTGAATTTATGTAAAAATTCGCTTTTAGCAAGATATGGCAATAATGTTTTATAAAAGAGGTTTTTCAAACCCTGATGCTCAATAGGAATCGAGACCTTTTACACTTCCATTTTTATTAAGTGAGCGGCTGAATTGATTTTATTTGATGGATGCGAGGCATCCGTATGAAAAATAATACATCCAAAAATAATGCCGACTTCCTCGTGGGTATGGAAACCATCCGAGGAAATATGAGACATCGCAGAAATAATTTACAAGTCGCCATACATTGAAAATGTCCATCACGGAACCGAATCTAGATCCAATGAGATGAATCAGTGATCACATGATTCCTAGGCGCATGTAATATTGCAATTTGTATAAAAGCAATAAGGTATATATATATAAAAGCGGTAAATATATATATACGCATACAGATCACCAACCACGGCACCTCCACGGGGATCGTAAATGTAAATAAAGTCAGAGATACGGCCAACCGCCACGAAGGAAACTCCAAAGTGACACATAATGTAAATAAAGTCAGAATGCGGCCAATCGCATACGTAAGTAAACTCTGTGCAAGACGAAATGTAAAGAAAGTCAGAAAAGCGATCAATCGCCACGAAGGGAACTCCAGTGGACAAAATAAATATAATATATATATATATATATATATATATATATATATATATATAAAAGCAATAAACGCATTCTGATGTAAAATCAGTGCTCATCGAACATAGTTCACCACATATATATATATATATATATATATATATATATATATATATATAAAGTGAGTAAACGCACTGCATCAAGTTCAGGCTCATCGAACAAAGTCCGACACACAAATATATATATATATATATATATATATATATATATATATATATATATATATATATATATATATATATATATATATATATATATATATAGTAATAAACGCATTGCATCAAGTTCAGGCTCATCGAACAAAGTCCGACACATATATATATATATATATATATATATATATATATATATATATATATAAAGCTTAATAAATGCACTGCATCATCAAGTTCAGGCTCATCGAACAAAGTCCGATGCATATATATATATATATATATATATATATATATATATATATATATATATATATATATATATTAAAGCAAGAAACGCCCCTGCATCAAGTTCAGGCTCAATCTCAATCGATAATGTAACTCGATATATATTAGTCAATATATATATATATATATATATATATATATATATATACGATCGAATGAAACCACTGAATCAAGTCCGGCAAAAGCAAGCAACACGACTCTCAACGTGTAGAAGGGTGTGTGCAAAGATGAAGAGAAAGACTCTAAAGTGTGTGAGAAGGCTTACAAATGACCGATAAAAAGGGCTTCTATATCTTTAGAGTGGGTAAACACCGGGCTTTTTGGGTACAAAAGAGGCTATATATGAGCTCACAGTGTGTTTGAAAGTGAGAAAATACATCGTATGGCAAGTGCAGAGCAAATTGTGCAGGTTTCCGCCTTTTTCTTTTAAAAATCAAAGACCCCAAGCCTCTTATTTATAGGCAAAAGGTGCCGCAGTGTACCTGCTGGCTCACCAGCAGTGTACCAGTGGTGGGTCGGCCCGAATCTTGCCTCTCTCGGGTCAATCATCTCAAGCACGTGCACTCAGTAATCGTAATGTCCACTCGGATTTTGAGAAGTGCAATCCGCATCCGCTTTGAGGTATTCAAGACCTATTTTGACCGCCGCTTGTCGAGAGTCAGTATGATGGCATGGGATTAGAGTTTGTACGAAGTCTTTGAAGATGGGACGATGCCCTCCGGCTTTCAAGCTTCAACTTTCATCCGCTACTCCCGCATAATAGTTACTCGAGATTGGTTAGCCTCAGGGACATTGTTGCGTAGAGACGAGACGTGGCATCGTGTTGACGAGATGATGATGTTGCCTCTCACCGGTTAATCACGGATTGGGCCGATGATAAGCAGACGCTGTTCGACTTCACCGAGATTGACCGCCGATTTGTTGAAGGTCCTCATTGTCATCTTTGAGGTTTGCCTGCCTTCCCGATGTTATTGCTTTGTCAGTACAAAGGTATTTATCAGTGAGTGCCGAGATTGAAGTCGATGGCATTTGAAACAAGCATTTCCGGGTTATCTCCAAACCGCATTCCTCGGGGTTATCACCAAGGTCAGTGGCTATTCCCATGGTTGGGACTCGAGACCGGATACCTCGGGGTTATCTCCGAGATTAATCGGTCTTCTCTCGTGTGTGTTTCCAGATCAGATCTCGCAGTCTCTCGGGTTTAGATCCGAGGTTGAAACTGCTATTCTTATCATGCGATCCGGGGTTGATGTCAACTTTCTAGTATCCCAGATAGATTTGGATTGTCTTTCGTGGTTCTCTTAAAAGACGAATCTGCCCTCCCGCAATGTTAGTAACAAGAGTATAGAAAATTTTGAGTGTCTACAATCCTTAGTGGATATCCTACTCGTTGAGTGAGAAGAGTGGACTAGAGCTTTAAGTGCTCAACCACTTAAAACGATCGTGTGTCATTTACATTCATATCATAACCGCTATATCTCAAGTATAACTGCCATAACTGCCTCACCCTCATTACTCCATTGCTTGGTAAAGAAGATTAAAACAAACATTTATTCCGCAAAGTTTTAATCATTATCAAAGAACAAGTTTAAAACGAAAAGATTTTTAAATATCTATTCAACCCCCACCCTTCTAGATAACTATTGTGCCAACTAGGAACTAATAATTGGTATCAGAGCAGGTTCTATTTTACAGATTACACGCTTTAGTAGATCCAATGGCACTCGTACCAAGCGAATCTAGGACTGGGGGAGGCAGCAAGCCACCAATGTGCAACAAGGATAAATTTGCTAATTAGAAAGTTAGGATGCAAGCGTACATGGACTCAATAGATGAAGATCAATTTGAGACCGTTCAAAATTGGCCCTATATTCCAACCAAGCTTGCACCAACCGCCGTATACAGATCAAAGTTAAAGAATAGTAGACAGACAACGAGAAAAGAGCTGTTCAACTTGATAAGAAGGCTAAGAACATCCTGTTCCAATCCTTAGAGGACGATCTGTTTGAAAATGTTGTAAACAACAAAACAGCTAAGGAATTTTGGGAAGCAATCACGATCACGCACGAAGGAATCAAGAAGTCGAGAGAACAAACGGTCTCTCTCCCGACACAAAGAGTATATGAAATGTTTGCTCATGTGCAAAGAGAAAACGTGACTGCAACTTATGAAAGGTTCAACGTTCTGCTCAACTCTCTACGAGCATATGGGAAGATCTATCCTAACAAGGATCTGACCATAAAGTTCATGTGAGCCCTACTGAGCAGGTGGGATGCCAACACCACAGCAATAAAAGAATCAAAGAATCTTAATGAGATGGCAGTTCAACAGTTATACGGCAATCTCCTGACTTATGAACTGGAGCTGACCCAACGTGCTGAAACCTTATCAGAAGGAAGAAGGAAGGATAAGGGTGTTGCTCTCAAGGCAACTGAAAGTATATCAAGGGTCAACACTGAGATTGACTCTGATGATGATGAAGACGATGACGATGACTTTGCTATGCTGGTAAAGAGACTAAGAAGATTCATGAGACAAGGAAGAATCAGCAAGCCAAAGAAGGTCAGCAATTACAGCAGTCAGGAGCAAATGAATGACCTTTGCTACAACTGCAAAAAGCTTGGCCACTTTATCGCCAACTGCAACAAACCTATCAAAGAAGAACTAAAGAAGAAAACACATGCAAAGAAGGAATACAAATGAAATAAAAGGCCTCAGAAAAGAGACAAAGGCCTGGTAGCTGGAGGATCGTGGAGTGATTCAAACAATGACTCAAATGCTGACTACGGAGATGAAAAAGAACCAAAAATGGCCAATCTGTGCTTAATGGACAAACATGCAAAGGACAAACAAAGCCTCAACATACATAATGTAAGTCTCGATGAGGTATTTGATTTCAAATCACCTGATGTAGACATGAATGACTTAAGAACTGCACTGCATGGCATAACCACTGATCTACATCAATACATGAAGTGGTTCAGAGTCTTGTCTAAAGATCATTCATTTCTTTAAGAGGAGAAGAAGAAAGTTCAAGAAGAGCTTGAAACAGCCCTTTTAAGTACTAATCTTTTTTTCAAGCTTGAGGCTGAGAATGAAACTTTAAAACAGACAAACACACTCAATGCACAAAGAGAGTCCATTCTAACCTCTAAAGTTGAGGATCTAGAGAAGACTATCTCTGCATGGAACAAATCTTCATCGTCCATGGATCGCCTCGCTTTCTAGTCGAGAAGCGCATTCGACGTAATGTGTCTAGGCTTTGGGAATTCATCTCGTAACCTTGTGTGGAAAAGACAATGGAAATTAGCACTAGTAATGCCTCAAGTTTTGGTAGAGGCATTACCTTTGTGAAATCCTCACAGCTTGGAAGAGCCAGCTCAACCTTGTTCTACTGCTTTCTAGTTATATTCGAGAGAAGTAAAGGATCTCACGCTGTCCGGGTTTCATAAAGGAGAAGAGAATCCAACCTCTACTCACCAACCTCGAAGAATCGTAGAGTCAAGCAAAACCAACTCTACGAATCAACTGGGAAGGTACAGTAGAGGTAAGGCACACTCATCACTATTTATGAAATCTAAGGACATGTGGAAGAAAGAGAATCAGTTTAACAGAAGGTTAACTAAGGAACCACACAAGTCCAAGTGGAAGTTAAATCACCACACACACAGTACGCATCATATGAGATGTTTCATATGCAATAAATATGGTCATAGGGCTACAAAGTGTTATTATAACTCCATGCATGTAAGACCCAAGATTAGACAAATTTGGGTCCCCAAAGGCACTAACAATGAAGGACCCATGCAAATATGGGTACCAAAATGAAGGTTCAAATGTGTTGACAGGAAAAGAGCTCCACGACCTTAACATGGTATCTGGACAGTGGATGCTCGAGGCATATGACATGGAACAAAGCTCTACTATCTAACTACATAGAAAAGGAGGGTCCCTCAGTCATCTTTGGAGATAACGGCTCGGGCAAGACAAGAGGATATAGCTCTGCTGGCAATGGTGCAGTATCTTTCTACAAAGTAGCTTATGTGAAAGGACTCCAACACAACCTTCTAAATATCAGCCAACTCTCCGACAAGGGTCACCAAGTAACATTTCTCAATAATCAGTGTCAAGTCAGAGATTTGAAGACATCTGCCGTAAAGTTGACCGGAACAAGAGAAGGAAATGTCTACACAGTGGATCTTGGTCAACTAAGCTCTGATGAGACAATATGTTTTCTGGCAAAAGCATCCGAGGAAATGAGCTGGCTATGGCATAGAAGGCTGTCTCACATAAACTTCAAAAGCATGTCCAAATTGGCATCAAAAGACCTCGTAGCTGTCCTACCCAAGTTCAACTTTGTGAAGGAAAGTGTAAAACCCCAACTTTTTGAATAAAGATGAATTTTCTATAAATATTATTTTTGAATATTATGGAGTGAAATTGATATAATGTTATAGTTGTGGGTAATATTTATAAATTTTGCAAAGTACGCAAGTTGTTATATAATATTTGATTGGTCGGGGAATATTCGTTTTAACAGGAAATATTCGTACAACGGCACAATTATTGGTGGACCCCACAATGAAATTATTGTAGGATTGAGAAAACGACAAAAATACTTTATGAAAATAACGGCAAAAGTTTTACCGTTAACTGTTGAAACACCCGGTGTTAAAAAAATGCGATGTCTGGCGTGGTTGCATAGTAGAACACTTCAGATTAATTATTGATGCTTACATGATAAGTCACTCAGGTTTTGTTGGTATTATTAATGTAATAATACATAAAATCTTTTTATATAAAATAAAATACTTTTATAAAGTTATTCTATAAATAGAATATATTATATTCTATTATGCATAGTGTTGTATAAAGGTCTCGCATAGTATTTTGCATAGTAAAATCTTTTTATATAAAATGTAATACTTTTATAAAGTTATCTGTTTTATTAGACAATAATTAGAATATATTATATTTATTATGCATAGTGTTTGCATAGTGCCTGCATAGTGTTTGTATAGTAAAATCTTTTATAAAGTTATTCGTTTTATTAGATTATAAATAGAATATATTATATTTTATTTAAGTGATTTTGCTTTAAATATGGACCGTCAGATTAAAGTAAATCAATCTGGACCGTTCATGAGTTAGTTACTATGCAGTCCATTTTTCTATAAATAGAAGCTCATTCCTTCATTATTTTCTTACGAATTCACTGAAACTCTAGAGAGATAAACTATAGAGAGAAAGAAAAAAGTATTCTGCTACTTCACTACTTATATATCTAGTACTCTTCTTCTTAAGGTAGAGAATATTATTTGTTGTATTCGTAAGGGGTGTTATTCTTTTGTATTCATGAAGAGAACTTATGTTATTCCATTCTTTATTATTCTGTTGGAATAACATGTATACACGGGCTACCCTATACTTGATGACATTCTTCTATTATCCCGTCTTTACTATTCTATTGGAATATCCTCGCTCATCTGCTTTTACGCCTGACTTGATTCCGCTTTTATTATTCTCATTGGAATATCATGTATGCATGCGCTTTTATCTGGACCTGGTTCCATCTTTATTATTATTATTCATTGGAATATCTTGTCTCATGCATTTTACGGGACTGATTCCGGCCCTTATTAGTATTCTCGTTGGAATAACCTTTGTACATCAAGTAATCGCATGCATGGTGATTTTATTGTTATTCCATTCTTTATTATTCTTGGAACATCACATCCGCTTCAATGCGATTTCACCGACCGGTTCCGTTATTTAGTATTCTGTTGGAATAACCTGTCTATGCGAAGTACCGCATGCATGGTGATTTCTTTTGTTATTCCATTCTTTATTATACTCAGTTGATTAAAACTTTGACTTCAATACTCCATGAAGTTAGTGGAATATCCTTGATATTTGCGCTTCATCCAGTATCTTTTCATAGAAATATTCTTCTGGGCATTCTAGAATTTTACTCTACAAAGCAGTATCATGTTGACAATTTGGACGTTATTGGTTCTTGGACAAATTAATTCTTTAACTTGTTTTATTGAATTCTTATATCATTGTCATAATCCTCATATTTATATTTTTTTGAAAGTCATCTGTGGCCTGTAGTGCATAGATGGACTTGGTATGATTATGACTAGGGATTATTCGGTGTAATCATGACCATAATTGTGACGCCCCCAAAATAGGTATACACAACACCCATTCTGAGTCGCCAAATACATGGTACAGAAACAACTACAACTTTATTATTACAACAAGAAATCGTGAGTTTGAATACAAATATTATCTTCTAGACAATATCTCAGATTTCAAATAAATCCTCATCACATTATTGATTTATTAATTTACAAAAATGGTGAGGACTACTAAACAACTCTCTCTAGAATCTTCATTCCATACCCGACTAAGACTCTCGCTACATTCTCGCCTCCCCGAGAAGAAAAATGGAACAACAAGGAAAAGGGTGAGCTCAACTAGCCCAAGAAAGAATATTATGACTAAGATAATATACAACAAATTATCGTTAGTCTTCAACAGGAAAAATCGATAGAATACAATGAGCAACAAGTTTCGAGATCAATATTCGCAATGAAATAATAATTCATAGAAGAGTTACGTAGAGAATGAAATCTACTATAATCTATGAATTTAATAATCAATCATCAATATTTTATCCTCAGAACATCAATCAATATACATCCGAATCAAATATTCATCTTTTTGACTACAGTGCCAAAGATATTCATCACCGGTCATGTTCATTTAAACACTGCTCATCTTTGCACTACAGCCAAAGATATTCTTCGAAATCATTCATCTTTGCACTGAGCCAAAGATATTCTTAAGAAATCATTCATCTTTGCACTACAGCCAAAGATATTCCATAATATCATCATTTAAGACCGAGGATGATGAAAAATATTTTTTTTTTTAAAGAAACGAATCCAAAGAAATAAAATGACAAGGATCAAGGATTAAGGATTCGTACTTGGTTTTATCCACGTCCAAAAATACCTCAAAAAATAATCATGGTGGTGTAAAATTAAGAATGATCAAAACATGGATACAATCAAAGCTAGTATCCGTAATAGATGTTTTGGACGAAAAGAAGAAATTTTATTTTTCTATGAATAAGACAGTATCGTGAATAGTGTCGAGATACGTGAATAGTGTCGATATCGTGAATAGTAACTCCGACACCAAAAGATAGAAATTCCACAAAAAACATCTTCACGCTTCATGAATAGTACTCGTGAATAGTAACTCGTGAATAAGAACTCGCTGAATAAGAACTTCGTGAATAGTAACTCATGAATAGTAACTCGTGAATAGTAACTCGTGAATAGTAACCCCGACATGAAAAAGTTCCAAATTTGATAAAAACTTCAGATCAACATTTCAGCATAATGATATTGAAGAAATAATATCATTACAAAAAAAATAATATCCCTTACCTCAAGAGAGCAGTACTTCTGACTGGAATAACGCTGAATGAACTTGCACCGTATATCAATACTCAAAGTATACTCAAAATACTCACAAGAATACGCTCAAAATATCGAGAGAAAATAGAGAAAACTTCAGCTTACGGTGTGATTTTCAATTCTAACCCAAGCACCCTATTTATAGGAAAATGCTTAGAACACCAAAGCGTAAAATTTAATATAATATTAATATAATTATACAAATTTTCCTTAGCCCACCTTTTTGGTCAAAAACACCAGCCACACATGTTAAATGAGGTTCACAAACTCACCAAAAACGTTTTTCTCAAAATAATTAATTAAAACTCCCAAAAATCAATTATTTTAACTTCGAACTTCAATAATTCATAATAAATAGCCCTTTCATCAGAAAATTCGAATCTCATGAGTTTTTATAGGAAATTCAATTCTCTACAACTTTGCAGAAGAAAGTTTTTCCAAATTCCAACAAAAATCGACCGAAATCCACAAACAAAGCGATTTTACAAAGCTATAATCAAATTTCTATCAATAATTGTGTCCACCAACACACAAAACATGTGTTAAACATTTAATGCCACAAAATACTCTTCCTCCTCATATACTCATATATCCCACATTCATTGTAAAAATATCACCGTTAATATATTATTAAAATAATATATTTAAATGAATTATTTTATCGTAAAAAGATAAAATATTAATTTTCAACAATTGTCATTTTAAAATTTTCCCATCTATATCCACATAAAATCAATATTTTCCTCATCATATAAATCAATAATTAATTATTCACAAATAATATTACGTAATCACAATATTGACAACCGTGCGCCTCAGAAAGAGGGGCTTTCCAATAAGAATTCTTCTTCATCTTGGCCGCAATTAGATGACCAAAACCTCTCCTTAGATGTAACTTTCTAGACATTGCCAATAATGTTATCTAATAATATTATTCAGATAATATGAATTATTGCTTCGATAATGAAAGATAATTATGTAATGACAATTATTGAAACAACAAAGAATATAAAATATCAACGCAAAGAATTATTAACTCAATAAAATATCGAACAAAGAATTATCGTAACCATTATTGAGTAGTGCCTTCTTCACGTAAGAATCAATAATTGGTGCAATCTGGTGCTACTGCTCAACAACGCATTATTAGTGTGTTTTAACCAACCGGTATTCCAACAATGATTATCTGAACAACTACTACCATTATTTAAAAACAACTTATATTTGTCGTTTTCTTCATCCAATCGCTTTCCGCATGGGGCCCACATATGGTCATACCGGTCACATTTAATATTCCCCACAAAGAATGAATATTTTATAACCACTTGCTTATTTTGAAATATTTATGTATTTAACCCTTAACTATCCACATTAATCAAATCAACCCTTACTATTTCAAAATAAAGGAAATTCCTTTTATTTAAAAATTTCTTGGTCTTACAACCTCCCTCCTTATGAAATTTAGAGTCCTCGAAATTGACGTGACGTACTCGTGTTTTGAAAAGGTGAGGATACCTCGCTTTCATTTTCGCTTCCAATTCCCAGTGTCATTTCTCTATAGCATAATTCCTCCACAAAACTTTAACTTGTGGTATAACCTTTCATGGCAGGACATGCTCCTTCCTATCCAAAATCTTGATAGGTACCTCCTCATACGTTAAGTCTTCGACTATCTCGTCCGGTTCTAACTCAATAACGTGGTTCGGGTCTTTCACATATTTACGAAGTACAGATATGTGAAACACATTATGAACACGAGACATACTCGGAGGTAACGCAAGTCTATAGGCTACATTTCCTACTCGGTCAAGAATTTGAAATGGACCGATAAATCGTGGATTGAGCTTTCCTCTCTTCCCAAATCTTGTAACTCCCTTCCATGGAGCAACTCGCAATAATACATGATCCCCCACACTAAATTCCACGTCCTTTCGATGAAGATCCGCATAACTCTTTTGTCGATCTTGTGCCGTTTGTATTAGTACTAACTCGGGTTCCAACAATGTTTCTTCACCCACCTCATCCCAACATATTGGAGAATGACATTTTTGTCCATATAATGCTTCGAATGGAACCATGCCTATATTTGTTTAATAACTATTGTTGTATGAGAATTCCACCAATGGCAAGTACTTATCCCAACTTCCTTTGAAATCTAGGACACAGTAGTTTTAATATATCTTCAAGAGTTTGAGTAGTCCTTTCGATTGCCCATCCGCTTGAGGATGGTATGCCAAATCAATCGTGAATTGCGTGCCTATAGCTTTCTAACCCAAAATCATGAAGTGAATCTTGGGTCACGATCTAAAACTATGGATACCGCATGCCATGCAATCTCACAATCTCATTTACGTACATACGAAAAGACGTTCAAGGAATAAGTCTCTCGATCGGTAAGAAATGAGCGAGACTTGGTTAATCTATCAACAATAACCCAAATAGCATTGATGCCTTGAGAAACCGTAGGAAGACCCGTGAACGAAATCCATAGTAATGTGTTCCCACTTCCATTCCTAATCTCAAGTGGTTGCAACGGACCCTTAGGTACAAGATGCTCGCTTTTTACACGTTGGCAAGTTAAACATCTCGAGATAAGCTACGCGATCTCTCTCCTCATATTGCTCCACCAAAATGTATGTTGAAGATCATAATACATTTTGGTACTCCCAGATGGATTGCAAATGGTGTATTGTGTGCCTCCATCATAATCTTGTTCTTCAAATCGTAGTCGTTAGAACACAAAGTCTAGAGTGGACTCAAGTATTCCTTCTTCATCAATTCTCGCTCCTAATAACTCCTTCTTGTACTTTCTTCTTCATACGCATCATCTCCAGCCTGGTGGCTTGAGCAATCTTAACTTTTTCTATTAAAGTTGGCTCTACGCGATATACTTGACATCATCGCACTCGTTCCTCGCATATAATCTTCTACTCATCGCGTCGCCTACCACGTTCGCTTTTCGGATGGCATAATCGTAACATGTCTTTGAAATGAGTCTCCTCTTGAGTTCTTCAAGCTCTTCCCACATTCCTTGCTCCATTCAATTTTGTATCTCTACGAGTCACCAAGCGTTAATGGAACAAATGATTCAAGAATATCCTTCAACGAATCTCCGATAATAACCAACTAAGCTTAGAAGCTACGCCTTTCGATAATCGACTTAGGTTACTCTCAATCGTGACTCATATCCCAATCTTGGATAAAGACGTCACAATGACACCTATCGCTTTACTATCGCATCGAATATGACGCCCCTCTACAGAGAGTTCGGCTTAGTGAATTCCACAAAGGAAGTCACAAGATAAAGGCTCGGTACCAAATTCTATAGTTGAATTTTTAACTCTCAAGTTCAATAGAGCCATTCGATATGAGATTTTAGAAATGAGTTTTGTACCGGGTTCAAAGTCGATACAAAATTTAATATCGAAGCTTTGGGAGTAAGCCAAGAAATTCTTCGAAAATACGTCGGAAAAATCAATAACAACAGAATATTATTCAAATCGACGTGTCTTTATTCAAATCCATAACATGGACTAAGAAAATTTGACATCCGTAATAAACGAATGACTTCATGGCTTGATATGAAATTTTTTGACTACAATGGTTTGATTGCTTGAATTCAATAACAAAGTTGCTTAGGAATATGAAAACTAACAACCTTACGAAAATAATCAATTTTGGCATGATGAGTAGTTAACCTTAAAATCACATCAAAACAAATATCTCTACGTAAATAAGGTTAACGTGTAATGTGATAGTGCCAACTCGAATCAAGCAAGATTTATAAACAATTGGATGTGATGAAAGTTTCTCCTAACGGAGTTTCCACAGATAGGTCAAAGTCTAATTTCTCCTGAGTCAAGTTTAAACGCTGAGCGCAAGTAAGAGAGATAAAAGAATGGGTAGAACCGATATCTAGTAAGGTATATATACTTCGCAAGAATTTATAATTGACTAACCCGCTAAACTTCGGGTTCCTTGCATTTTTTGACCGGCCACGACAAACGCTCTTCCCTAATCGTTGACTTTGACTTTTCCGGGACATCCTTTTGAGTCACCGTCCCTCACTGAACTAGGTTTCGCTACTGCATAATCTCGAGCGATATGTCCTTCCTTTCCACAACTATAGCATACCTTAAACTGCTGTGGGCGGTTTGGTGATATGTCCCTCTTTCCGCATTTGTAACATACGACCGGTGGTCGCTCTCCTCCCTTAAAACTAGTTGCTATAGGCGCCGACGCGCTTCACATGGTCGTTGTTGAATCTCCTCTTTTAAAATCTCCTCCCGACTCGCTTCTTCTATTTTCATGGCCACGATTACCACCGGAGTGGTTACCGCCTTTGTCTCAGATTCTTCTTTCTCCACCGGTTATCGTTATTCGATGATCGCTATCTTGATATGATCCTGGTTATGGTCCCTCGGTTGAACGTACTCGTTATCTCGCTCTAACAACTGAGCCCTGTTGACAACATCTGAATAGAGAGAAAATTTATGAGAAATGAGATACTGACGTATGCCGGGTTTCAAACCTCTCAGAAACATCCGCGTCATACGTTCCTCATTCTCCACCAAATGAGGTGCAAACCTGGATAACTCCGCGAACTTCGCCTCGTCATCGGGACACCGCCATGTTATTCTCGCTCTAGTCTAATAAACTCCACTTCCTTCATATGCCGAATACTTTCAGGGAAGTACTTGTCATTGAACTGTTTCTGAAACGTCTCCCATGACATGCTGAGTGCAGCTGGATGGGTACGCTTCACAGATTCCCACCAGTAATCTGCCTCGCCACGGAACATAAAGGTGGCGAATGGAACTTTCTGTTCCTCCGTGCATCCCAAGACATCGAATATCTTGGTAATTTGTTTGACCCACGTCTCCGCCTTAATCGGATCCGGCTTTCCCCAGAATTCTGGTGGTCCCAACTCTTTGAACTGCTTGGCTGTGACCACTCGTGAATTGCTATCATTTCCTCCTGTATTTTGAACACGAGTCTCCCTCGTCTGATTTTGCATGAACTGCAAAAAGCTTCTAAACATCCCCTCGCTTCATCATCTCGCTTTCGGTGGTGTTATTCACGAGAGGAACATTGCCACTGTTGTACGCTCTCCTCGTTGGTGAGTCTGAGGCATCTCCACGGTCTCATTTACTCCATCATTAATATTCTCAATCGACATTCTCAAATCATGTCATAAAATAAGGGTTAATTAAGGAAATCAATATATCACATAATATCCCTATATACTTGACCAACTAACAAATAAGCTTAGGTAGGACACACTAGCGAAGGATTTACTCGCCTCTCCTCCTAGTTTTATTCCCCGATCTCCGCCAGAGATCATATCCCTAAGCTCGATACTAACCGTGGCGCCCCCAAAATAGGTATACACAACACCCATTCTCGAGTCGCCAAATACATGGTACGTAAACAACTACAACTTTATTATTACAACAAGAAATCGTGAGTTTGAATACAAATATTATCTTCTGACAATATCTCAGACTCAAATAAATCCTCATCACATTATTGATTTATTAATTTACAAAATGGTGAGGACTACTAAACAACTCTCTCTAGAATCTTCATTCCATACCCCGACTAGTACTCGCTACATTCTCGCCTCCCGAGAAGAAAAATGGAACAACAAGGAAAAGGGTGAGCTCAACTAGCCCAAGAAAAGAATATTATGACTAAGATAATATACAACAAATTATCGTTAGTCTTCAACAGGAAAAATCTGATAGAATACAATGTACAACAAGTTTCGATCAATATTCGCAATGAAAATAATAATTCATAGAAGAGTTACGTAGAGAATGAAATCTACTATAATCTATGAATTTAATAAATCAATCATCAATATTTTATCCTCAACAACATCAATCAATATACATCTGAATCAAATATTCATCTTTGCACTACAGCCAAAGATATTCATCATTAATCATGTTCATTTAAACACTGCTCATCTTTGCACTCTGTGCCAAAGATATTCTTCAGAAATCATTCATCTTTTGCACTACAGGGCCAAAGATATTCTTAAGAAATCATTCATCTTTGCACTACTGTGCCAAAGATATTCCATAATATCATCATTTAAGACTGAGGATGATGAAAAATATTTTTTTTTTTAAAGAAACGAATCCAGTGAAATAAAATGACAAGGATCAAGGATTAAGGATTCGTACTTGGTTTTATCCACGTCCAAAAATACCTCAAAAATAATCATAGTGGTGTAAAATTTAAGAATGATCAAAACATGGATACAATCAAAGCTAGTATCCAGAATAGATGTTTTGGACGAAAAGAAGAAATTTTATTTTTCGGTGAATAGTACCGTATACGTGAATAGTGCCAGATATCGTGAATAGTGTCGATATCGTGAATAGTAACTCAGAACACCAAAAGATAGAAATTCCACAAAAAACATCTTCACGCTTCATGAATAGTACTCGTGAATAAGAAATCGTGAATAAGAACTCATGAATAGTAACTCGTGAATAGTAACTCATGAATAGTAACCCGATATGAAAAAGTTCCAAATTTGATAAAACTTCAGATCAATATTTCATCATAATGATATTGAAGAAATAATATCATTACAAAAAAATAATATCCCTTACCTCAAGAGAAGCGATTTACATTGGAATAACGTATTTGAATGAACTTGCACCGTATATCAATACTCAAAGTATACTCAAAATACTCACAAGAATACGCTCAAAATATCGAGAGAGAAATAGAGAGAAAACTTCAGCCGTGTGATTTTCAATTCTAACCTAAGCACCCTATTTATAGGAAAATGCTTAGAACACCAAAGCGTAAAATTTAATATAATATTAATATAATTATACAAATTTTCCTTAGCCCACCTTTTGGTCAAAAACACCAGCCACACATGTTAAATGAGGTTCACAAACTCACCAAAAACGTTTTTCTCAAAATAATTAATTAAAACTCTCAAAAATCAATTATTTCGGAACTTCGGAACTTCAATAATTCATAATAAATAGCCCTTTCATCAGAAAATTCGAATCTCGCGTGTTTTTATAGGAAATTCAATTCTCTACAACTTTGCAGAAGAAAGTTTTTCCAAATTCCAAACAAAAATCGACCGAAATCCACAAACGGGCGATTTTACAGGCTATAATCAAATTTCGGTCAATAATTGTGTCCACCAACACACAAAACATGTGTTAAACATTTAATGCCACAAAAATACTCTTCCTCCTCATATACTCATATATCCCACATTCATTGTAAAATATCACCGTTAATATATTATTAAAATAATATATTTAAATGAATTATTTTATCGTAAAAAGATAAAATATTAATTTTCAACAATTGTCATTTTAAAATTTTCTCCATCTATATCCACATAAAATCAATATTTTCCTCATCATATAAATCAATAATTAATTATTCACAAATAATATTACGAATCACAATATTGACAACCAGCAGGTTCCTGGAAAGAGGGGCTTTCCAATAAGAATTTCTTCTTCTTGCGCAGCATGAATTAGATGACCAAACCTCTCCTTAGATGTAACTTTCTAGACATTGCCAATAATGTTATCTAATAATATTATTCAGATAATATGAATTATTGCTTCGATAATGAAAGATACCGTAAATGACAATTATTGAAACAACAAAGAATATAAAATATCAACGCAAAGCAATTATTAACTCAATAAAATATCGAATAAAGAATTATCGTAACCATTATTGAGTAGTGCCTTCTTACGTAAGAATCAATAATTGGTGCAATACCGTGCTACCGCTCAACAACGCCATTAGTGTGTTTTAACCACCGGTATTCCAACAAAGATAATCTAGCAATAACTACTACGCCAAGCTATTTAAAAACAACTTATATTTGTCGCTTTCTTCATCCAATCGCTTTCACATGGGCCCACACATGGTCATTGGCAGTCAATTTAATATTCCCCGACAAGCAATGAATGAATATTTTATAACCACTTGCTTATTTTGAAATATTTGCGTATTTAACCCTTAACTATCCACATTAATCAAATCAACCCTTACTATTTCAAAATAAAGGAAATTCCTTTTTATTTAAAAATTTCGGGGTCTTACAATAATGTTATAAATGATGTGGTAAAAGTCCTCATTGGCCCGTAGTGCATTGATGGACAGTTGTTGGCATGATCATGACCATTAATGAATACACAAATATTCTTGGCCCGTAGTGCATGGATAATTGTGGTCGTGATACTAAAGAATATCCTTGGCCATAGTGCAGGGGTGATTCGATGATGTGAATTATTTATTAAAATTTGAGTCCCAATGATAAAAGTGATGAAAAACCTTTTAAATCATAAAAGATAGTAGATTTTATTCTCTACTGACTCTTCTAATGGATTGCTTGTTCCATCGCTGCAGCTTAAACTTGATAGTTATTATATTTTATCGCTTTAACACTTTGTTAAAGGCTAATGATAAATTATTCTGCATTATCTTAGTCATAATATTTCTTACTAGGCTAGTTGAGCTCACCCTTTCTTTCACTGTTTTCTTCAGGAAATGAGAACGTAGCTGGGACTAGTCGGGGAACAGAGTGATGGTCCTAGATGGTGCATTAGTAGTCCTCACTATTCTGTGAAATAGTGTGATAATAATTGTAATGAGGACTCCTTTTGAGTTTGTATACTCTCTAGTAGACACTATTTGTATTCAAACTCACAGCCTATGTTTTGTCGTATTTTACATGACTGTTGTATATTTAAGTTGTATTTGAATTCTGTACCATGTATCTGGTTACTCAAGATGGGTGATGTATACCTAATTTTGGGGGCGTCACAGAAAGGCCATGCAACGTCTGCCAGCTTGGAAAGCAAACCAGAAGCTCATTCAAGAGCAAGACTGCCAACTCCATTGATAAGCCCCTGCAGTTGCTCCACATGGATCTCTTTGGGCCAATCCCAACAACTAGTCTTGGAGGAAAAAGATACTCTCTAGTTATAGTCGACGACTACACCAGATTCACATGGGTATTCTTCCTAACCTCAAAGAATGAAACGAGCTCCGAATTAATCAAGATGTTCAGACTGGTGATGAACGAGAAAGGAGAGAAAATCAAGGCCATAAGGAGTGATCATGGAAGAGAATTTGATTTCTCAGAAATAGACAAGTTCTGCTCAAACAATGGCATCAGTCATAACTTCTCAGCTCCACGAACTCCTCAACAAAATGGAGTTCTTTGAAATAAAGAATGAACCACGATAGAGGTGGAAGGACTCTACTAGCGCACTCGTTTGCTCGAATACTTACGGGCGGTAAGTCAATCAATCTTGCATGCTACACACGTAATGCAGATCATTAATTCACTCTACGATCAAGAAGACGCCCTATGAACTGTGGAAAGGAAGGAAGCCAAGTGTCAGCTACTTTCATGTCTTTGGATGTGCTTGCTATATTCTCAACAATGGAAAGCGATTCGACAAAATTCCATTGAAGTCGACTAAGGAATCTTTCTTGATATGCCACGATGTGAAGGCTTTACATGGTGTTCAACAAGAAGACACCGAATGTTGAAGTCTCAATACACATCATCTTTGATGAAACTGACTTAGACAAAACAGTACCTCAAGACACTACGACCGATAGTGCAGACACTACGAATGAAGTCGTCGAGCTCAACACTACGATCGTAGTGCCAGATAGTGAAATCGTAGAGCATGAGAATGTGAGCATAGAGAGGTCCAGCGAGCCTCCACTCCAAGAAGAAGAAACAGACCTTGAAGATTTAAGACAGTAAGGCATCAGGACAGATGTCCCAACCGTGAATGAGATGGGCAAGAGATCACACTCGGGATCTAATCATTGGAGATCCGAAAAGTGCAGTCAAAACAAGAGCTGCTACTTAGAATGAATGTTTTTATCTAAGCTTCCTGTCACAAATAGAGCCAAAGAATATAGAGGATGCTATGGAAGACTCCAGCTGGATAGAAGCAATGCAGGAAGAGGTCAACCAATTTGAATGAAGTAAAGTATGGAGATTGGTACCAAGACCAAAGAGCCATCCTGTGATAGGAACTAAGTGGGTCTTCAGAAACAAAATGGATGAAGATGGGGTCATAACCAGAAACAAGGCAAGATTAGTGGCAAAGGGTTATTCTCAAGAAGAAGGTATCTACTACGATGAGACATTTGCACCTGTTGCCAGACTAGAAGCCATCAAAATCTTTCTTGCCTTTGCGGCTCACATGAAGTTCAAAGTCTTTCAGATGGATGTCAAGAGTGCATTTCTAAATGGAGAACTCCAAGAAGAAGTCTATGTAGAACAACCTCATGGTTTCATCAATCCATCTCTTTCCAATTATGTCTATAGATTAGATAAAGCCTTATATGGTCTTAAACAAGCACCTAGAGCATGGTATGAAACACTGACTAACTTCTTAATCAAAAATGGGTTCACTAGAGGTAGAGTATATACCACACTGTTTCTTAGAAAGCATAAAGACAAAGTCTTACTAGTTCAAATCTCTGTTGATGACATTATCTTTGGTTCTACTGACGAAAAGTTATGCAAGAGATTCTCTAAGCTAATGTAGAGCAAGTTTGAAATGAGCATGATGGGTGAGCTGAACTTCTTCCTGGACTGCAAGTAAAGCAGACTGAAGAAGGAATTTTCATAAACCAAGCCAAGTACATCAAAGACCTACTAAAGAAGTATGGCATGGAATCAGCCTCTCCCATGAAAACACCAATTGCTCCTGCAACCAAGTTTGACAAGGATGAGAAAGGTAAAAGTATTGATATCACTCAATACAGAGGTATGATAGGGTTTCTTTTATACCTAACTGCCAGTAGACCAGATATAATGTTTGCAACATGCATATGTGCTAGATTTCAGGCTAACCCTAAAGAGTCACTGTGACGCCCCCAAAATTAGGTATACGTCACCCATCTTGGGTCGCCACTTACATGGTACATAAATTCAAATACAAACTTAATTATACATCTGTCGTGTAATATACGACAATACATAAACTGAGAGTTCTAATAGGAATATTGTCATTTAGACAATATCCATACTCAAGGGGTCTTCATTACATTTATTGTCACACTATTTAACAGAATAGTGAGGACTACTAATGCTATCTTCGGGACCATCACTTTTTCCCCAGACTGGCGTCAAATTTATATTCTCATTTTCCGAGAGAACAAAGAAAGAAAGGGTGAGCTCAACTAGCCCAAAGAAGAAATATTATAACTAAGATAATGCAGAATAAATTATCAATAGTCTTCAACAATGTTACACTGATAAAATACAATAGACAACCAGTTTAACTACAGCGGAATATACAATCCATTAAAAGAGTCAAGTAGAAAATAAAGTCTACTACCTTTTAGGTTTTAAAAGGTTTTCATCAATTTTTATCACTAAGACTCAATTTAATGAATAAACCACAATATCTAATCATCCCTCGTATACCACGGCCAAGGATTTTCATCAAATTATCAATGGTCATGACTATACCGAATCACCCCTGGTCATAATCATACCAAAAACTATCTATCACTGCATTACAGGCCACTGAGGACTTTTGTCACATCATTTATATCAAGCCATGATTATACCGAATGATCCCTGGTCATAATCATACTAAGTTCATCTATGCACATAAGCCAAAGATAACATAATATAACGTGAGGATGATGACAATGACATAATAATTCAATAAAACAAGTTCACGAATTAATTTATTCAGGAACTAATAACGTCCAAATTGTCATCATGATACTGCTTTGTAGAGTAAAATTCAAGAATGCTCAGAAAAATATTTTCATTAAAAATACTGGATGAAGTGCAAATATCAAGGATATTCCACTAAATTCATGGAGTATAGAAGTCAAAATTTTAACCAACTGAGTATAATAGTGAATGAAATAACAAAAGAAATCACCATGCATGCGGTACTTCGCATAGACAGGTTATTCTAACAGAATAATAAATACAGAATAATAAAAACGGAACCAGGTCCGGTGTAAAACACACAGACAGGATATTCCAATAGAATAATAAAGACAAAATAATAAAGATTTTACCCAGTCCTGTAAAAACACATGCATGTGATATTCCAATAGAATAATAAAGACAGAATAATAAAGACGAAACCAGTCCTGTAAAGCATGCATGTGATGTTCCAACGGAATAATAAAATAATAGAAGAATGTCACCAAGTATAGGGGATTCCAGCATATACAAAGTTATTCCAATGAATAAATAAGAATAGAATAATATAAGGATTTCACCAAGTATAGGGTATTCCGCATATATGTGTAATGTATAGGGTATGCCACTTTTACGGAGTTATTCCAATGTAATAATAAAGAATGGAATAATGAAGTTCTCTTCATGAATAAAAAAAAATAACACCCTTACGAGTACAACAAATAATATTTCCTACCTTAGAAGAGCTGAATATTGGAAAAGTGAAGTAGCAAAATACTTTTTTTTTATTCTTCTCTATAGTTTCTCTCTGTAGTTTCAAAGGAATTAAATAAGAAATAATGAAGGAATGAGCTTTCTATTTATAGAAAAACCGAGGGTGGCTCTTGGTCTTAACGAAGGGTCAAAATGACTCTTGGTAATATTGAAGAGACAACTACTATTTCGAAGGGTAATTAACCCTTGGAACAATCAAAGAGGCGATTAACTCTTGGTAATATTGAAGGGACAACTACTATTTGCGAAGGGGTAATTACTATTGACGAAGATAATTACTATTCACAAAGGTAATTACTATTCACAAAGGTAATTACTATTGACGAAGGTAAATACTATTGACGAAGGTAATTACTATTCACAAAGGTAATTACTATTCACAAAGGTAATTACTATTGACGAAGGGACTCTTAGATGATGACATATGGGCCCCCCATAAAATAATCAAACTTACCACAAACTTCTCATAACAGACTCTTTATATACATCAAGGATTGAATAAATATTACCACAAATCATTTTATTTTTAATCAACACATATTTAATCTTTCAACAATTATTAATCAATTATAACTTGTCGTCTCAATTAATAATTTAATACTATAACATATTATACAGATGATACTGTGACAATAATTGAATCAATAATATAAGAGATATGATGCAACAATTACTGTAGCAATAATTGAGCATAGCTGAGTGACTTCTCACGTAAGCATCAATAATCAATATCGTGTGCTACTATACAACTACGCGTATTCTCGCATTTTTTTACTACTAGGGTAGTTCAATAGTTTGACTGATAACAACACTCCGCCATTATTTTTATAGAAAAATAATTTTGTCGTTTTCTAACTACGACAATACTTTCGCCAGGGGTCCACCAATGATTGAGCCGTCGTCTTTAATATTCCCCAACAAAAAGAATATTCCCCACCAAACGAATATTTTATAACAACTTGCTTTTTTGCAAAATTTATAAATATTACCCACAACTATAACATTATATCAAATTTATTCCATAATATTCAAAAATAATATTTATAAAAAATTCATCTTTATTTATAAAAGCTGGGGTCTTACAGTCTCATTTGTCTGCTGTAAAGAGGATCTTCAGGTATCTCAAGGGTACACCCTACTTGGGGCTGTGGTATCCCAAGGAATCCTCATTTGAACTAATAGGATACACAGATACTAATTTTGCAGGATACAAAATAGATAGAAAAAGTACCAGTGGAACCTGTCAACTTCTTGAAAATAGACTTGTGTCCTAGTTCAGCAAAAAGTAAAACTCAGTGTCTACTTCAACTGCAAAAGCTAAATATATTCTTTCATTGGCAACAATGTGCTTTCGAGATCCTATGGATGAGAAATCAGCTAGCTGACTATGGGTTCGATTTCAAATCTATTCCCATACACTGTGATAACACAAGTGCCATAGCAATAACTCATAATCCTGTCATGCATTCTAGGACCAAGCATATAGAAATAAGGTATCACTTCAGTAGGGATCATGTGCAAAATGGAACTATATCTTTACAATATATCCCTACTAAAAATCAACTTGCTGATGTTTTTACAAAACCACTAGATGAATCCAGATTTAATAAGTTAATAAGTGAGCTAGGAATGCTAAATCTACAACCATGAAATATATGCTCTAGATTGTGCTAACCATGATAGATACAAAGGCTTAACTCAAAATTATAGATATTGATTAAGGGAAGTTCACGATCGTAGAGCTGAACAGACAACTACCTCAACGATCGTAGCAAGGACTCAACCATCTTAGTGCAGACTCAACGATCACAAAAGCTCATCTTGTGATGACAAGCTTCATAACAAGGCAATCTCTCTAAGAGGTGGCTCAGGAACAAACCTAACCCTTAAATCTCTCCAAGAGGTTGGCCCTTCCTGAGCTGCCTTAAAAGAATGCTTTATCAAAAACTCATCACAAGGATTCGAACAGACTCGACGATCGTAGGACAGACTCAACGAATGCTGATCAGATTCAACGACTGCCAGACAGACTCGATGATCGTAGGACAGACTCGACGATAGCAGGATAGGCTCAATGAACATAAGACTACCTCAACGATCGCAGTCTTCCAAAGGACACCTAAGCTCTGAAAAGGCCAAGGGCAAATCAGTACATTCCTGCACAGTTAAAATCGTAGAGCCAAGCAAAAATAGACACCTATCCCACTAAGTGAAAAAGAGAGAGGGAAGTTACAAGTACAAATTGAAATCATGTTATTGAAATCTGAAGTTCAAAAGATTATCTCTCTCATCCTCTCTCTCTCTCTCAAAGTGAAACCCTAAATCAGTAGAAAGCTCAGTCGTATCTTACCTCCAACTACAGAATCAATGGCTGCTTCAAATGTGGTTTCATGCTACAGACTCTGCTTCGACGAATTCAATACTGCTCCACCAAAATTTCACAAGACGCTGGCCTTACTGAAGAAGGCGGGTCTCGAAGAGGAGTTGAGCACCGATACACTCATCTATCCCAAGCTAGTGAAGGAGTTCTATAAGAATGGTGTGTTCGAACACGACACCATCACTACTCGAGTAAAGGGAGTAGAAATAAGACTAAGGGAAGAGAACTTCAATCTGGCCCTAGGTTTCAAGAATGAAGGGCACCCATTCTTAGACAGCATAAACTTCCAAGAGGGTCTAAGGAAAATGCATCACAAGAAAAACCCCTCTGTAAAAGGATACAAAAAGAAGGAGTTCCCACAAAGGTACGAATTTTTGGCTGACATTATTAGGAAATGCATCTGCTGTAAGAGCTCGGGTCATGACTCAGTGAATGAAGCTCAACTAAGGCTCATGACGGCCATGTTTTATGGCATACAACTCAACTATAGAGCTGTATTACTTGAGTGGATCGGCAGATGGATCCTCAACTCGAAGAAATCAAAAAGCCCTCTAAAGATGCTATATGGGCATTTCATAAGTATCATTCTGCAATCAGCACTGGGTGACAAAATTGGGGATGAAGAGGAAGAAGCCATAAACCCAAATCGAAGAATGACCCAGTAGTTGTTTGAAAACTGAAAGACAAACCCAGCATAGCATGTTCGATTGATGATGTAATCCAAAGAAAGAACCGGGGATCCAAGAACGCAGTATTCCTGGAAACATGTCTGTTGTCAAGGAAGAAGAACAAGAAGGAGAAATCAACAAGGAAGAACCATCTGCCCTTTCCAGAAAAAGCATGGGCCAGAGGAAGCTAAGAGCCAGCCAGATCGAAGAGCCTCAAGGATCTACAACTGACATTCCTGTAGAGTCCTCTGATATAGAAACTCTAAGGAGGTTAAGAAAGAAGCAGCAGCAAGACGAAGCTGAAGAGGATCAAGCCACCATATCACAGATCCTAAAGAAGAACAAAACTGGTCATAAGTCCAAAAGACCAACAATTGCTTCTATCGTAGAGTCTCTGCTGTTCTTTGAGACCAGGACAAGTGTGGCAGAAATGGAGGAAGCTACTTCAAGAAGAGTGGCTGTTCAACATGACAAAGCTAAGACTCAAGAGAGTCCGGAAGTTGTGGCTAAACCAGTAAATCAAAAAGAAAGCTGGTCAAGAAGTATATTCTTGAAAATGAAAAAGTGCTGAAAAAGGAAGCCAAGAATATGGCTGCAAAAGAAGAACTGTCCCAAGCAAATAAAGAGGACAGTGCTCCAGCTGAGGGGGAGATCCCTGAAATTCTCATGATAGAAAATACACCGGCTGAGGGGGAGAAATCTACAGCTTAAGAAGATGTTCCAGCAAAGGGGGACTTGCTGAATCTACAAGAAGATGATCATGCTGAGGGGGAGCCTCATGATATCCACTCGGCAGAAGAGGAGATTCCTGCCCAAAATTTAGATGTCCCTACAAGACGTGAAGAGGAACCAGTAAAAGGTCGTCAAGAGCCCATTGAGATAATGGAATCCTCAAATGAAGATAGTGAAGAGGAAGAAGATGATGATGATCTTCAAATCACTGGTGTAGGGAAAGATGGATATAGGAGCTATCTGTACACTCAACTGTTTTCCTATCTACCCATGATGGCATACCATCAAGCTCAAATCATGAACTCATGGGATCACATGTTCTAGAGCTTCAAGGAATATCTAGCCATCTCAGTCTCTGGCTCATGAATTTCCAGGGAAAGTCATCTTTGCCAAGAAGCTGCTTACCAACCATTCCTCATCAAAAGACAAATCTGAGGTATTGTCTATTCCTACCAAATTCAGAGTTAATCAATTATCATCATCTTCATTTAGCTATTTTTATGAATTCCCTCAATGGTTGGAGGTGGCTCTCAATCCAAGAAATTAATTTCGCCATCTAATCCCAAAATTCATGGAATCAAGAACCAAATGAAGTCAACTTTACCCTGCAACCACAAATCACTACCTCTACGATTCCAGACTCCAACCACATCGTAGAGTCCCACATTAAAATCGTAGAGTTGCCTACCCCAGACATTCAAACCCAAGCCCCTCCATCTGATATACCTTCTTCCTCATCAAATGACTACTTTAGCCTTGATCTCGCTCTTTACAACTTGCAAGATCAATCCCAATAGAGAACCCCTCCAATTAACAATCCACAAGTAAATGATACTCTCCCAAGCCTGCCTACCAAGGATGACTTGAAAGAAACTTCTGAGCAAATGGTCAAGTCTATAGAAACGAGTCTGGAAACTCACTCTGACCTCATCAATATCCTGCTGAATCAAATGATCACAACTGCAAATAAATTCCCTGGCACTATGAATACTGAGCTTACAAAGAGGCTAAGGGAAATTATCAAAGAGATTTTGAAGAGTATGTCGGACAGAGATGAGATCCACTTCCAGATAGCTGCCAAACAAAGAGAGGTTGTACTCGAAATGTAGAAACACCAAGACCTTCAACATAAAATTATGCTGGACAACATCCTCAACTTGAAAGCTTCTGTTTACGACTTCCAGCAATCTTATGCAAATCAGGACAAACATAATGATATGATTCTTTCAGTTCTCCAAAGCAAAGAAGCAAGATTTGAAAAACAGATCAAGGAAAATAGAGAGGACATTGCTCAGACACAAAGCCAACTGAACGAGCTTGTCCAAGGTGTTAATCGACTGTCTGCCGATATTCGAACCCTTGATGCTGACATAAAGGGGGAGAATAAAGGGAAAGGAGTTCAGGGAGGACAAGACAGAGGCGGAGGAGGTCATGGAACTCAAGAAAGCGGAAGAGGACAATATCAAGCTCAAGCATCACGAAGCCCTCCTGCAAGACAATTCCACAGTCAGACTCAATGATCTGATCAACAGAGAATTGTAATGGCTATACCATTAAGCCGTTAGGAGTCAACTCTCAGCTCACAAGATGTGTCTACTGTACGCATAAGAATGCCAACTGGAGATCCTGCATTCATGCACAGGCATGAGGAGAATCCAATACTAAGTCTAAGCGAGCTGGAACAGTTAGGCAGAAACGAGGAAGCTCAAAGAAAAAGAAGGGCTGAGGAGTACGCCAACCCACCTCCACTAAAGAGGTCAAGGAAACAGAGATGTGTTAAAACTTAAATTTCCTATTGATGTAATGCTGAATTGTAATATCTTCTTATCATCAATAAATTTATGCTTATTCTCTAGAAATTTCAGCTGCTCACTGAAATACTAAGTCATGTTTAAATTTCCAGCAAATGCATCTAGTCACTAATAATCATGACAACAAATCTCCTTGGTTATGTCAACATCAAATAGGGGGAGATTGTTGGGAGAATGCATATTATGATTTGATATTTTAATGTATATGCTAATGATTATTTGTAAGGTCTTTCAATGAATACATGTACAAGGACTTAGTGATAGATCAAATTGTTAGGTTGATCTGAGCTCTCAACTTGAACCATTCTGTTAGGGAATGTATAGATAGAAAGATCAAAACTGTTAGGTTGATCTGGAGATGTAATAGACTAGTATTGAAGAAATCATAGTGCATCAATCTAATCAACATTTCAGAAGTCAAGGTAGAAAACGTAGAGCCTAAAGATCGTAGTATGCCTGCCTTGAAGGGACTCTTCGGAAATAGTAGACTAATCCCAACGTCTGCCGAGCCATCTCCACGATCGTAGTATGCTGAAGGAAACACGAAGTTTACAAGTAAACGATCGTAGTGTACTCTCGGGAACGTAGAGTCAACAACACGAGCAAGTGAAGATCGTAGTGTGCAAAGGTTTAAGGGAAATTGCAGTGCTCTCGACTGATAACATCGTAGTGTGCAAAGATGTCAAAGACACTACGATATGAATCGTAGAACACCACGATCCAAATCGTAGAGCATCATCTGTCTCATGTCAGAAGACGTCGAGCCTCATGATATGTGATTTCAATATGTGAGAAATGGATCCTAGACGCTGCAGTACTCATCAGTCCCAGAGTATATGAAATATCCTTAGTATGCAACAAAGAAGCGTATTGAAGAAGCTAAGGATAGTACCATGGGTAAGACGGACAAAAACACCTTTGCAGGTGGTAGGTGAGAAAGCAGCCTACAATGTCAGTGGGCCAGAATGCAGAATTCATAAGATGTGCAGAAATGTCTCCATCACAGTATAGAAAGTACAGACGCATTTAATGCAACAACGGATGGATCCAACGGATAGTTTTCAACATCACATATATACAGATCAGACAGATGAGAGAGAACAAAGGCAAGCATTGAACAAACAACGTGAACATCTCTCTCAAGCTCAACTCTACGATCTGAGATATTGCAAAGCTTGCTCAGCCTACTCGCTTCTTTAGAACAAGTGCTTACATAATGAATCGAAGTAAAGAACCATCAAGAACACAACATTATCAACCAACTAAAGAAGAGTACCAAGTCTGCTTTGGACTTGAAGAGTTCAAGAGTGAACTAAGAAGTTCCTAGATCTGGCGGGTCAGAAGGAATCAGTGATTCGTGAAGTTGTAATGAGACATCCTTAGTGGATATCCTACTCGCTGAGTAGTAAGAGTGGACTAGAGCTTTAAGTGCTCAGACCACTTAAAAATGATCGTGTCATTTATATTCATATCATAACTACTATATCTCATTATAACCGCCATAACCGCCTCACCCTCATTACTCCATTGCTTGGTAAAGAAGATTAAAACAAACATTTATTCCAAGAAAGTTTTAATCATTATCAAAGAACAAGTTTAAAGCGAAAAGATTTTTAAATATCTATTCAACCCCCCTTCTAGATAACTATTGTGCCAACTAGGAACTAACAAACTCATGGGTCCCAAATCGAAAAACATGCATATCCGATACCCAATGCTTTAGCATACAAATCCTATGGGAACCTGAAACATCAACAGGGTCATGCTATGCTATAACAAATGATCTACGGTCACCCTGTCTGATGGTGACATGCTATCGTACCACAATCACATACCCGATGCCACCAATGATGGTGGGATATGATAAATACGGCTAACGGTCGAAGAAGACATCTATACAGACCGTGTCATAAGACCATCCAGGGGTCAATGCTGAATATCTATGGACATATATACATATGCATAACATGATACATGCATTGTAGATAATAGATGGCAATATGATATAGGGAATGAAAAACTGCGCATACATTCCTAAGTATATCAACATCTAATACATCATCTCTGTACAGCTATAAATATAGGGAAATGGGGCACAGACGCCCTACTACTAACAGAGGCTTATCAAAAGATATAGCGAGAATGGGGAACAGCCACCCAATAGCTAACAGAGGCCTATCAAAAGATATAACGAGAATACACATCAGAAGAAGACAATGGTGTCAATATCTACATCATCAATCCTGTCCACCTGATATAACTCCTCTTGAGTCACTTGATCTCTATCAACAGGGATGTCAGGCCTATATAGAGGAGGATCTGCCCCGGCAAAACCGAATAGGTCATCTGAGGGGCCAGCGCCCGAGCTGGAAGGATCAAACGAATCTGCCTCTGCTGGATCTCTGCCCAAATGCCGGATAAAGAAATGTGGCTGGTCTAGTCGCCGGGTCAAACTGTCAATCTGTATCACATGAGTCAGATCTCAGACACAGGCTATCCAATCCATCATCATCATGGATCTTGGAACCATATCCCCCATGAACTGAGTGGCGCGGGACTGGGCTCCAATGGTACGAGGGAACCACCAACGCTAGAACATCTCCGCAGGTGCGGACCTCTCGATAATATAAAGCCGTCAAACCCCAACAATGTGATATCAGTGACGGGTGACTGTGATACAGGCCAATGACGCCTGGCAGGAGGCAAGATCGGCATACAAATCTCCCCTGTGGTGCTCCTAATAGCACGCTCTCCTAAATAGAGCTCCCATCCTCTATCTGTAAAGAGAGTAACTCTCCGGGTGGAGATCACATACTCGACACCAGTCGAGTACCCATCATCAAATCCGATGGCCAAATGTTCCCCAGAATAGGGAATCCATGTAATGATATCAGCTATCAACAACTCCAGGAGCATGCGACAATGAGTGAAACCCTCAACTATAGGGACCTCCGTCAAAATGGAATGATGCCATCATCGTCCTCGTGGATAGGTATCTAAACCTAACACACTCACATAACGCAAGCATGGGAGCCTCTCATAGGCCCAAAACTACCAGCACAATGGCAAAACATCTGCGGTCAGTAAACACTCTTAACCTATAAATGGGAAATGACAAGAGAAATACTCACCAGCAGAAATGGGTAGAATCCTAGCCAAGCCTCAGTCAAACCCTGTGAGCACATATGTATACCCCAGAGGAAATAGGCAAAGGTGTAGGAACCCCAATCATACTCTACAATACGGTCCACATGACGCGTGGCGCTGATCAAAGCGAACAACACCGTAGAAGAGTTATCTGCTATGAAGCAGCCTCTAATGATCATCAAGAACAATCGCCGAAGAATGCGATCCCTGACTCTGACATCATCAGGCATGGGCTCACTCAAAAGCCGCTCATAGCATCTATGCTCAAAGGACCCGCACAGACGCTTCGCTTTGAGCCTCACGGAACTCCTAACAAGGATCCGACTAAGAGAGGGGTAATATTCGCCATGCAAGGCACTGGCTCCCCTCCAAACTCCATACCTATGATAAATCGCCAATCCATCGGCGTCATCATCACCTCATAGTCCAACAGATGGAGTGACTGAGTCTTATGAAACCATCGCTCAGATAATGCCCTGAGGTAACCCCAGGGACAACGACGGGGAAGGATGGAGAAGACTGCCCTGAATCTCCAATCATGCACTACCGTTCTGTAATCAGGATGAAGAGCCTGATACATGGAATGTATACTAAACCAATTCCCTCGAGGCTATGTGAAGCCGGGAACCTGCGTGAAATGCAGATCAACATCAAAACCCTTTAATCCTCATCAATAGGAAAGAAGGAAAAACAAGATCTAACGCCATACCTCGTTAGCATGCAAGTACATCGAGGGATGTCTACTCAAGTCACCCAGAAGCTCTGGGTTTGCCACCTGAATACAAGGGAGCTCCCTACGGGGAACATATGCAGCAAGAGCGGGGTCCTCAATTGAAATATCCTCATCCTCGTCCTCAACGTCTGCCATGTCAACCCGGACTGGACGAATCACGACCTCCACCAATCGACGAGGTCATCGTCGATGTAATGTGGTCGAGGCACTTTGTAGCCCTTCACAGATACCGTAAGTGGTCCTATGGGAACTTGTTGATCGATTTTGCAATCAATGAATACGTGCAAGTATACACGGTCAACAAGTAATAAAGTGAAAGTAGAGTATCGTTCCCACGAGGAATTATTTGATAAAAATCACCAAGTACTAATTCTTAACCAAACTAATTTTATTTAAACAATCTCAAATCGTGATTTTTCTAATTAATAAAACTAAATTAATCAATTAAAACTAGGGTACTTTATAAATGAATTCAAATAAATAAAGACTAAGACTCCAATATCCCCAATTATGAACTATAAACTAATTATCCAATTATCCCAATTATTATGTCTACTGAATTGTTAACAGGAATTCTCAAATGCCAAAAGCCCTCTCTCGAGTGATCAATTGCCTTCTATTTAACCCAGATTAATTTTACTATATCTCTATGCAAAACAATTGAATTAAACTTGTTACAATCCCAATTCCTTATGTGTTACATGCGACAAATAGATATTCTCATTCTATTCACAAACCTACTTATTCACTGTGCAAATAACTAAGTCACATGTCACCATGCCCAGTTCTAACCCTAGAATTCCTTTCTCAATTCCTTCTAGAGTAACACGAAGAATTACTTGATCGATAATTAATCAATAAGCTCAAAGCAAGATGAACAATTCACTTCAACATAAATAATTGGAATAAATCAAATAATTAATTCATAATCATAAAAGGTTCCATTGGAATCTTAAAAAAAAGAATTAGTTCATAATTAATGAATTAAAACCAAGAATCCACAATTGAATAGACATTAAAAGATAAAAGTAAGATGAGAGAAGAGAATAGAATCTGTTGTCGCGAAATCGATGCTCCCCTCTTGCTTCTTTTCTTCGCTTCTTGATCTTCAATGGTCTCCAAGTTGCTTCAATCTCCAAAACTAATAAGAACTAGGGTTATGTTCTAATCTAAAGGAGTGTTTAATTTAGTCAAATCTATGTAATCTCCTCCTATTTTATGCCTTACATCATGTATTTATAGGTTACAAGTCCAATTTTTTGTTTTGGAACAAACCCAATTCAATTTGGAGTCAAAAAGGTGTCAAAATTCGCCCAAAACGCGTCCAAGCTTCACCCAACCTCTTCCCTAGTGCCCCGGCACTGTTCACGAGGCTGAGAATCTGCCTTATAGCGCCCCGGCGCTGCAAATAGGCTTAAAATTAGCGCCCCGGCGCTGTTACAAGTTCTGACATTTTCTGCTCCGACGTCCTTTGGGAAAATGGCCATAACTTCTTCGTTCGAACTCCGATTTTGATGATTCAAAATGTTCCGGAAAGAGGAGAAGTAGATCTACAACCTTCATTCTTTGAGTTTAACGAAATAATGTCCGTAGCTATAGTAAAATTGGCTCTGAAGTGACTCCTATGTAAATGGCAAGCCGAAAACGCGAATCTAGCCACCCCAAACGTCGATCCAAGTAACTTTTGTCTCAAATCCTACAAAACAATATAAAACATGCTTGAATAGTCACAAACACATAAAAAAATCCTAAAAGACTTGAGAACAACAATAAATTAAGCCCGAATGTATCCAATTCATGTGTATAAAACTCACTCATCAGAACTACTCGGCTGATCCAGATCCATAATATCTGGACAACAAGTCTCCAAATCACCTCAGAAAGGGTGTGGTATTTCCTTACCTGGAGCTTTTTTAAAATGCATTTTATGATTACATGCATGCATACATTACTTTAACATACATCTATAGTGAAGTTAAAATTGCATGACTAATTAAATGCCTACATTTTGAAAAAAAAAATTCCATAGTCCCCTTTCAAAATAGGACTATCCACATGCACATAGGCATGACTAGGTGGCCATTCAGTAACACACCTGCCCCAAAGTCATATACATAATATATGAATTAAAAATCAAAATCATCAATGTATAAGGTTAACCTCAATATCAGGAGTACTTTGCCTTTCTACCTTTTGCTCATTAGACCTCAAATAGGACAAAAATAGCAGAAAAAGGTGTCAATTTGACTGTCTCAAAAGTTAAATTTTTTCACATCATTATGTTCAGCATGGTTTAATACCAGCATTTACTATGTTGAATATTTTTTATCAAGTCATTTGTGCATACATAATCACTACTATGTGTTTAGATGCATTTCATGCGATAACTCAATTTCCAACGGATAAAAACTGGAAAACAATACATGCATACGTTACCAGGATAGTGCAGAACACTTGTACGGTGATAAAATTTGCAGAAAATAGCCCGAACTCAGCAGATCTGAAGGAGGCTCTCGGATTTTCCTTTGCGAGACAAGATGAAAATGACTTATGAGACCAACCTACTGGATTATAACATCCACTGTTGGCTGCAGGTCCATCTATGGCTAAAGTAGGTGTACCTGCGGCACCCCTATGTGGGCCCCACCCCTCCAGCTCGGTCCAGTTCGAGTTATAAAGGAGTTCTTGCGGACTAAAAAAGTCAAATCGAGAATAAAAACGCTGCGCGATTGAGCAAAATAGCCTACAATTCTGGTCTTCTTAAATGAAACTTTGAGTCTGTACATCACTTATTAGTAGTCACCCAAACACGAGGTATACCCTGCCAATGATCTCATTTATTACAAATCACATCCGGTAATACCTTGTACATGTCCAATGGCGCCAACTCTGGGTCATTACCCTAAAGATCAACGTGGATCCCCGACGGGGGTTACAACGTGGATCCCTGACGGGGGTTACAATGTGAAGCCCCGGACAGGGGGTTACAACGCACATTCAGCCGTTGACACATATATCAACGAAGGTCAAGCAGCCTTGATATTATCTCAGCCGATGGCGATGAAACCTATTGAAGCTCGAGAGCTATTCGAGGATTTCATTCTCGATTACTCATATTCCCCAGCGGATCCCTGGCGGGAGTTACATCGCGTTCTTCCGTTGCAGTACACGTCAACGAAGGTCAGGCAGCCCTGACGGTATTTGTTGTTGGCAGTAAATCCAATAGAATCTTGACATGTCCTGGCGATACCAACCAGGAAAGTTCAACGTCATCAAGGAGGATTGATGATGGAATATGTTATACACATCCTTAAACAGACTAAGCTTTATCCCCACAGATCTCTTGCACATAAAAGGTACATCTTCAGGATCAAGTCGTTATCAAGGATCCAGGAATTTGGTGATAACCCCAACATCAACATCCTAACAGATTCGGATTACACATCAAATCTGGTCATCATTGCCAATCCCCAGTTGAAGCAATAGGGAGCCAACAATCATCCCCAGCATGTTGGGCAACAACCCCGTACACATGCATCATACATTTGCATCATGTTTTTACATGATATCATATTTGTCTTGTTGTATTTCAAGCGTCTAGGATTCTTTATCCTACTCATGCATCGCATTGCATGAGTATGATAAAGAGGGGCATCTGTAGACACTCAAAATTTTCTATACACCTATAACTAACATTGCAGGAGGACAGATTCGTCTATCAAGAGGGAACCCTGGAAGACAATCCATATCCATCCCGGATACTACCGAAAGTTCAGCATCAACCCCAAAACACACACTAGGAGTAACAACTCCAACCTCGGAGATAACCCCAAGGCATGCGGACACAATACCGGAACACACACGGGAGGAGACCGAATAATCTTGGAGAGAACCCCGAGGTATCCAGTCTCAGTTCCAATCATGGGAATAGCTACCAACCTTGGAGATCATCCCAATGAATGCAGTTCCGGCGATAACCGAGGAAATGCTTGTTTCATATGCAACCAGCTTCAATCTCGACGCTCACAATGAGACACCCAGTACCAAACCCGGAGATAACACCGAGAGGACAGGCACACCTCAGAGTTAACACTGAGGACTTTCAACACTGCATAGCAGCCCAATCTCGGTGAAGCCTCGAGCAACGCCCTCGCTTTATCAAATTAAACCGCGATGACACCGGTGAGGGGAAACCTCGTCATCTTGCCAACGCGATGCCATATCACGTCGTCTCAACATTTTATACACACATCTCTACACAATGATGTCCCACGAGAATCAAGGAAAACCAATCCCGAGTGATTATTATGTGGGGTAACGGATAAAATTTGAAGCTTGAAGACCGGAGGGCATTGTCCCATCTTCAATGACTTTGTACAAACTCTAAACCCATGCCATTGTAGAACTCTCGACAACGACGGTCCGAAATAGGTCCTATATACCTCGGTCGGATGCCCGAATTGCAATTCTGAAAGTTCAAGCTTTACATTACAAAGTGCTCGAGTGCATACGTACTTACGAGACGACCACCGACCGAAACTCCGGGGCAACCCGGCAAATTTCAGTACACTTGGCTCCCCTCTATAAATAGAGGTCTTGGGGTGGCCATTTTGAGAAGGGAAAGAACGAGGAAGCCCTATCAAATTTGCTCCTTACTTGCAATATACTGAGTGTTTTCCAATTTTTAAACACCTGTGAGCTCATATATAGCTACTTTTGTACCTACAAAAGCCAGTGTTTACCTACTTTAAAGATATAGAAGTCTTCTTTGGCATCCCACTATAAGCCTTCTCACACACTTTAAAGTCTTTGTCTTTCATCTTTGCACACACCCTTCTTCACGTTGAGAGTCGTGTTGCGTGAGTTTGCCCGGACTTCGGTCCATGGTTTTATTTCAGTTTGTATATACATATTATATATATATATATATATATATATATATATAAATATATAAATATAACATTAACATTATCGAGTTATGCCTCTCGATTTGAGCCTAGAGTTTATTTGCTTAGAGTTTATATATATATATATATATATATATATATATATATATATATATATGAATCGTGTTTGAACTTTGTTCGATGAGCCTGACTTCATGCTGAGCGCGTTTACTACTTTAATATATATATATACATATATTAACCGTGTTTTGACTCGCTCGATGAGCCTGGATTTTACATCTGGTGTGTTTACTCGCTTATATATATATATACTTATATATATGAACTGTTGTCGAACTCTGTTCGATGAGCCTGGATTTTACATCCGGTGCGTTTATTGCTTATATATATATATATATATATATATATATATTATCCCACCTGGAGTTTACTTCGTGGTGGTTGATCACTTTTATAGCTTTATTTACGTTTCGTCCTGCCTGGAGTTCACTTCGTGGCAGTTGATTGCTTTGTAAAGATTTATTTACATTTTTTCCCACTTGGAGTTTCCTCCGTGGTGGTTGATAGTTTTTATAGCTTTATTTACATTTCTGATCCCCCATGGAGGTGCTTCGTGATTGGTGATCATGTCTGTATATATATATTTACAGCTTATATATATATACATGTTTACTGCTTTCATATAAATTGCGGTATCATGTGCGCCTACGAATCATGTGATCACAGATTCAACCTATTGGATCTAGATTTGGTTCCCGTGATCGATATTTTCAGCTGTAACCAGCTTGTAAATTATTCTGCGGTGTCTGAATTTCCTCAGATGGTTCTCATACCCACGAGGAAGTCGGCATTATTTTATACATTATTTTCTTACAGATGCTTCGAATCTTGGAAATAAAATCAATCAAGCCGAACACTTAATAAAATGGAAGTGTAAAAAGTCTCAATTACTATTGAGCATCAGGGTTTGAGAAACCTCTTTTATAAAACATCACTGCCATATCTTGCTAAAAACTTAATTTTTACATAAATTCAAACCCTGTGTATATAGGTGCGAACGAGGCCTTACACTACTTCCAAATAACAGCACATTGACCCACACTCACACATATTCAGATAATAGTTTCTTAAAAAGAGGCAGTCACCGTGGTAACACGGATGTCGGGGGGTGCCTAACACCTTCCCTTCGCATAACCAAGTCCCCGGACCCTAATGAATCTCGGTTTCACCGACCCATTTAGCAGTGTCACATCATTGGGTCAATGTGCAAACCTTTTCTCGGTTATGTTGGTATAACCATTTAAAAAATTAACTGGCGATTCTTAACATTCCATCGTCGACATTATACATGTCAGACCTTTTTCACTTATTTTTTCAAATAAATCTCACTTAAAATGAGAACACCAAAGGATAAGTAACGGAAAGGGACAATTAAAAATCCCGACGTCGACAATGTAAAAACACCTTTTTGACTTGACTGACACAGAAGTCTGATTTCTCACTTAACACTTCTATGAAGTCCCTTTCAGTCAGACCAGTTGGAAGTTACCTTTCTGCTTCCTTTAGGTTCTTCGATTTAGATCAAAGATGTTGGTGAGAGAACATCGGGACTTTCAATCAGCAACGTTCACATGTTAGTCTTTATAGTTGGAAATTGCTATGCCTCGATAACCAGACAGATGAACTCTACAATCGCGATGCTAACGTTCATGTACTTAATCGTATTTTATCTGTGAAAATCGTGGATTAACTTGACTTTGACACCTTTACGATTCTAAGAGTATCCTATAATTTTGACAATGTTGTACCCTTTTTCACTTAGCTCTTGCAACTTGATCTACGATCATGTTTGTCCTGCCTTTCTTCAGGAACTAGAAAGTTGGCTAACTGCTTTGGCTCTTTGGTATGCATGATTCTTTTGATTATTCATGCTCGGCTTCCTTAATTTTTTGCACAGTGATCTCTTGATCATTCTTCAAAGTTAGGCTGAGCATAGACAATCCATTTTGTCTGTTCTCTGTAGATGCTTTAGTATACTCTTTTACTGATTGGAAAACACTACGATCGTTGTCTCAATATCACGATCGTTGTCTCCTGATGAGTGCTTGTAAGAGACTCCTTCTAAACGACTCTTCACTTCCCAATCAGCCTTGCTGATAGAGTTGATGATTTGATCTTTTATTTATTTGTAGGTCGTTCAGAGAATGCTTTCTGAAAATTTTCAAGTAGACTGCATTCTAAAAATTGCCTGCAAGACTACTATTCTACTTTAGCATTGTGAGCACTTGTCTTACTATGATTTGCCTTTGGTTTTGCACAGACTACGATTCTACTGTAGTTTATGATTCTTGCTTTTTGCTTGGTAGGCATTTGGCAGATAGCTTCTACGATCCCGAGTGTAGTCTACGATTCTTGCTTTTATAGACTACGATTCTGTCTTGTCTTTGTAAGCGCTTGACTGACTACGATTTCAATTGGTAATAGCTTATAGACTCTATGATTTCGAGTAAAGCCTACGATTCTTGACTTAGCTCGATAGCCACTAGACAGACTGTCTCTATGATGCCAAGAGTGGCTTTCTAACAGACAACAATTATGTCCAAGACTTTTGCTCTCTGATGATGTCCTCTTCGATCGTTCAAGCTTATCTATTACAACTTATAAGATCAACCTAACAAGTTTGATCTTTCTATTCATAGTCCTTGTACATTATGATATTTTGAAGGACTTTACAGAGTTATTCATTCATATCAGATCTACCTACCAAATTTGATCTTTTCACTCAAAGTCCTTGTACATATTCATTAACTCCATCATTTTTAAAGTTAAATGCTTATTTGATGACTGTACTATAAGTCAACTTACAAGTGAGTCACTAAACTGATTTTTCTTACAGTTAACTCACTGAACTACATTTTACTAACTATTTTGACTTTAGACGAAATTGGCCAAATAAGCTGCTGAGTTGTCCAAAAACGTTGATGTGGCGTCCTTGTGTGATGTGACGGTGATTATGTGGATTTCGAGGAAAATTTTATGAAGAAAATGAAAAAAATATTTTAAAGTATAATATAAATTTAAAAAATTTGCCAAAAAATAAGAAAATAAATTAGTTATCCGGTATCTGTTACTTAAATTAGTTGCTTAATCTCATGTTTCTTAGTTACTTTTCATGCATTTTGTGTTCGTTTTGTAGATTATATGTGTGGGAGCTGAAATAGCATAGAATTGGTATGAAATCGCAAAGAAAAATAATTCGGACATCATTTGGGCTTTCATGTTTATTTCATGTTCTTGGTTTAGAACTTATATTACATTTTAGATCTTCTTCTTAGCTTTCCGTAACATCTTAAATCATTCCAATCGAAGTTCGGATGCAAGAGTTATGAGATTTGTACCAACGGACGTCGAACGTCACTATTTTGGGTGGCCATTTGCATAGCAGTCACTTCCAGCCCATTTTCGACCTTCATCCGTCTGTTATTTCTCAATTCTCAAAGAATAAAAGTTGTCGCGCTCGTCAATATCTTCAATTTGATAGGTGGCAGGCCTCGTAACTCTTCTTGGATCAAAAGTTATGGCCGATTTTCCAAAGGACGTCAGAGCAGAAAAGCTTCCTTCACAAAACCTCAGCCGGGGTGGACATACCAGCTACAAAACAGGCTCCTAGCCCATTGGGGCGGGTCCTTTTAGTGTATAAACCCCCGCCGGGGCGGGGGTATGTCCAGAAAATACATTTTTTTGTCCAAATTTGAGTTCGAGAAGGATTGTTTCGATCCGATTGACTTCAAGGACTTCCAAGATGACTTAAAGACATGTAAAGAGACTTATAAAAGGAGGAGAATCAGATAGATTAGAGGAGGATTAGAGAGGAAGAGAGCATTCCATTAGATTAGATTAGAGTGAATTAGATCAAAACCCTAATTCTTGTTAGATTTGGAGATTAAAGCAACTTGGAGACCGTTGAAAATTCAAAGTAGGAGCAAGGAGGGAGCTTCAAATCTACATACAATAGATTATATCTTCTCATCTTCTTCTATCTTTGTCTTTTAATGTTTATTTAAGTGTGGATTCTTAGTTTTAATTCAATGAACTAATTCTTTGTTTGAGATTACAATGGATCTTATTGTGTAGTTTATTTAAATATACTTCGCTATCAATTATTATGTTCTATTGTGAGGATTGTCTATTGTGATTTGGACTTAATTGCTTAATTGCCTAGCTAATAATTACTGTGATAATCTATATGAACTCGAGAGATGAAGTATATATTTAGATTTGATCATGATAGCATGTGTTTGTGATTTCTGCATAGATGGCATTCATGATTCATGTTTAGGATAGAGATATGACTTTACGCCATATGTAATCTTATTGAGAACTTGTGCTTTAAATCTTTTTTTAATTGTAATTCACATAGAGATATAGTGGATTGGTTAATTTGGGTGTCTTGCTTAATTCTATCATCTGTGGATTTAAATGAGTATGGGTATTATGCATTGAGAGGTGGTTTTATTTACTTTAGTGTTCTTGATTAACAATTCAGGATAGAGAATAATTAATGAGAAGCGTGTTAACTTAAATGAAGCAATAAGTGAAGTTGTGATCTTAAATCTCTGCAATCTTAATTTATCTAGTGGAATTTAATATTAGTTTAATTACAAATTAAAATTCATTCATTTAAATAAGATTGAGTTGGTTACGGGTTAGTACTTGGTGATTTTTATTAAACAATTCCTCGTGGGAACGATACACTACTTTCACTTTATTACTTGTTGACCACGTATACTTGCGTGTTGTGCGTAATTAGATTTTACCCAACAAGTTTTTGGCGCCGTTGCCGGGGAATTAGTTAATATATTTTTGCCAATATTAGCTTCAATCAAATTAGTCTTAATTTAAACATTTTTTTTCTCTTTTTTTATTAATTCTCTTCCTATTCTTCTTTCTTTTCAGGTACCATGGCGGAATTTAATTATCAATGGCCGTATACGAGAATGACTCAGCCAAGGGGAGCAGGGATTAATGGTCTCAATGCATTTTCGGCATTATTAGCACAGCTTGAGACACTTTCGAGGAGGTTGGACGTTGTTGCTGCCCAACGTACTCGAAGGATAGCAATTAATTGCAATTATTGTGCTGGTAATCATCCGAGTCATCAATGCACCGTTAGTTTTGGGCCGGGACAACATGGTGGTGAATACCTCAATGATTATACATATGTTAATTATCATCAAGTTTGGGGGTATCATCCGAATTCGTCATGGAGCGATACTTATAAAGACCAATACTACGCTCCAGATCCAATATATACACTGAAATTTTCATGTCCACCTCCATTGCCACAAGAAGATAAGTCAAATTTGAGGGATGTTTGAAGGGCATAGCAAACCTAGAGGAGATGAGGATTAGCCAAGATCTATCAACCAAAAATTTTAATAATCGAATGGAACAACTCGTCACTACCTCAAGCTATGGTCCTCAATACATGGCTTCCGAAACTGAAATAGAAAATTCAAGGCTGGGGGAATTATTATCCAAGTTCGTAGCATCAAATGAGGAGAGGAGGATTAATCAAGAGCGGTCAATTCAAAATCTTTAGAATAAGATAGATCAAATGACCAAAGCCTTAAGCAACCTTCCTCCAAACACTTGGTTTTATAACCTGGATGACGAAATTGACGGAGAACCCGAACCAAATCTGCAACTGGATGAGCCACAAGATATCGCAAGTGTGGAGACAATTGGGGATAATGAAATAGAGGTCGATGAAGATCTAAATGGGTCTCCACCAAAGATCAAAGAGTCCGACAAATTTGCAAAATCATGCCCACTTGGTAGTCATGTCGTCGGCGAAGCTCTTGATGACATAAGAGCGAGTACAATTTTGAATCCATGGTGGGACGAGAAAGATAAGATAGACGAAGAGCCCATTGTGTGTGACAAGCGTCCATGCCCCAAAGTGATCACATACATAATGGAGAAAACACCTAGCTGTGGGACGTTCTTGATTGAGATCATACCAAATCAGAGCATGCTAGGTGACTTTAATGCAATGGCTATCACAAATGTGAACCTACCAAAAGCTATATTATTTTCGATGGATGGAGGGTTCCACAATTACAGAAGAGGAATTGGATAGTGTTGACCAGATAAAGTCAGGCTGAAAGACTGTAATTCAAGCGCTAACTGGGAGGTAACCCAGGAATTTTTATATTTATATGCTTTACTAGTTTATTTAGTAGATATGAATTAATTTGCTTATTAAGTTCTCTTACCAATCCAAAGTGATATTTTAATCCATGTTTTCCCTCTTCATTGCAGGTATTGGAGGTTCAATGGAGGGGCAAAAGATTATGGAAAGGGAAGCCACCTGCCTGAGCCCATGACACAGTATCTTCCTTTCAAATTCCTATGTGGAGGAGTTTTCAGTCTTTGTGTCATGCCACCATCACCTCACGCATAAATGATTACAGGGAAGTCCTCGTCCACTTCATGCTTTATTTTACAATGAGGACATTATAATTGTTAAGTTTGGGGGAGTTAATTAGTTTAGTTTAGTTTTGCATGTTTAATGTAGTTGTTTTAGTTTTGCATAAGTTTTCATGTTTGTTTAGTTTAGGATTATTATATGTTTGCATTCATGTAGTTTAAGTGCATAGTAGAGTAGTTGTAAATAATTTTTATTTATGTTTGAAAAAAATAAAATAAAAAATCAAATCAAATCAAAAATAATAGTTAGTTACTATGTTCATCTTGCATGAGTCCAGCTATTTGATATTTACAGTTTGTTTTGGCCAATGATGAGATTGGAATTGGGTAGACAAGTATAGTACTAACTATTAGAGCTTTGATGTGATTTCTCGTTATGAATTGAATCTTTTCATGTTTGAAACTGGTATAATCAAGGTTAGCATGTTAGAGACAACTTTGTTGACCGATTAAGTTTAAATTGATACATAATTGACTTCTTAAGGATAATACTAGTTTGAATGAATGAAAGACATGAAAAGGCGGAGATGACTAAATTTAGACAAAAACTTAAGTTTGAGGGGAAAAGTGGGGTATATAAGCTTCTAAAAAAAGAAAAAAAAGAAAGATATTGAGTTGAATAAATTGAGTCCTGTGGTGGGTCGAGAAGAAGCGTGAAATGCACTCCTCATAAACACAGGCGTGAGATGGAGCGTAAAATGCACTCACTATTCAAAAATAATAATAATAATAATAATAATAATAATAATTAAAACGGGAAATAAGAGCAAAAAGCCCCGTAGATGAAAAATAAAGCATAAGTATCCCATGTTAACCCTCGATATTGGTAATTGTTTGATTTTAGTTGGATCTAGCATGTTTTTGGATTTCCTGAGTTTACATTGTATGATGCCTTCGAAGAGACTTGTTATGTGTTAAATTTGATTTTACATCAGTTAGTATTGTTGTTGAGCACACACGCACTATATTAGTGATAACAGTCTAGGATTTGATGATTGATTGGGAAATTACTACTGAGTTTTGATATGATGTATTATCATGTTTACTTGTATTCTCTAAGGTTGGTTGAATAGACTTGTTTCTATCATTACTGCTGGATTCTTAGGCATATATATTAGTTGCATTGCATAGCATTGTTGTTTTGTGTTTTTGCTTGAGGACAAGCAAAGGTTTAAGTTTGGGGGTATTTGATAAGTAGGTTTTATACCTACTTATCCTCTATCTGTTACTAGAATTAGTTGCTTAATCTCATGTTTCTTAGTTACTTTTCATGCATTTTGTGTTCGTTTTGTAGATTATATGCGTGGGAGCTAAAATCGCAAATAATTTGTATGAAATCGCAAAGAAAAGCAATCTGGACATCATTTGGGCTTTTATGTTTATTTCATGTTCTTGGTTTGAAACTTGGACTACATTTTATAGCTTCTTCTTAGCTTTTCGGAACATCTTGAATCATTCCAATCGGAGTTCGGATGCAAGAGTTATGACATTTGTACCAACGGACGTCGAATGTCACTATTTTGGGTGGCCATTTGCATAGAAGTCACTTCCAGCCTAATTTAGACCTTCACCCGTCTATTATTTCTCAATTTTCAAAGACTGAAAGTTGTAGAGCTCGTCAATATCTTCGATTTGATATGTGGCAGGCCTCGTAACTCTTCCTGAGTCAAAAGTTATGGCCGATTTTCCAAAGGACGTCAGAGTAGAAAAGGTTCCTTCACAAAACCTCCGCCGGGGTGGACATACCAGCTACAAAATAGGCTCCTAGCCCGCTGGGGTGGGCCCTTTTAGTGTATAAACCTCTGCCAGGGCGAGGGTATGCCCAGAAAATACGTTTTTTTGTCCAAATTTGAGTTCGAGAAGAATTATTTCAATCCGATTGACTCAAGGACTTCCAAGAGAACTTAAAGACATGTAAAGAGACTTATTAAATAAGGAAAATCACATAGATTAGAGGAGGATTAGAGAGGGAGAGAGCATTCCATTATATTAGATTAGAGTAAATTAGATCAAAACCCTAATTCTTGTTAGATTTGGAGATTGAAGCAACTTGGAGACCATTGAAGATTCAAAGTAGGAACAAGGAGGGAGCTTCAAATCTACAAACAATAGATTCTATCTTCTTATATTCTTCTATCTTTGTCTTTTATTGTTTATTCAAGTGTGGACTCTTAGTTTTAATTCAATGAACTAATTCTTTGTTTGAGATTACAATGGATCTTATTGTGTAGTTTATTTTTATATGCTTCGCTATCAATTATTATGTTCTATTGTGAGGATTGTCTATTGTGATTTGGACTTAATTGCTTAATTGCCTAGCTAAAAATTACTGTGATAATCTATATGAACTCGAGAGATGAAGTATAGATTTAGATTTGATTATGATAGCACGTGTTTGTGATTTCTGCATAGATGGAATTCATGATTCGTGTTTAGGATAGAGATATGCCTTTACGCCACATGTAATCTTATTAAGAACTTGTGCTTTAAATCTTTTTTTAATTATAATTCATATAGAGATATATTGGATTAGTTAATTATGGTGTCTTGCTTAATTCTATCATCTGTGGATTTAAATGAGTATGGGTATAATGCATCGAGAGGTGATTTTATCTGCTTTAGTGTTCTTGATTGACAATTTAGGATACAGAATAATTGATGAGAAGTGTGTTAACTTAAATGAAGCAATAAGTGAAGTTGTGATCTTAAATCTCTGTAATCTTAATTTAACTAGTGGAATTTAATAGTAGTTTAATTATAAATTGAAATTTATTTGTCTAAATAAGATTGAGTTGGTTACGGGCTAGTACTTGGTGATTTTTATTAAATAATTCCTCGTGGGAATAATACTCTACTTTCACTTTATTACTTGTTGACCACGTATACTTGTGTGTTGTGCGTAATTAGATTTTACCTAACAACGTGGTGTCAAAACATGGAGTATCTGTTAACCTGACAAAGATTGAAGCAAAGACAAAGTTGGAGCAACCAAGTCGGTGGATCAAGTACGTAAGCTTTCGGCTTAATGGTTATTATCGGAGATTCGTGGAAGGATTTTCTAGAATCGCTACTCATTAACTCACCGACTTTCGAAAGATACTGAAATTGTATGGAGTGAGGAATGCGAGAAGAGTTTCCAACAGCTCAAGAGGAGACTCATTTCGGCACCTGTTCTAACAATACCATCTGGTTCGGATGGATTTGTTATCTACATTGATGCTTCAAGCAAAGGGTTAGGATGTAGTCTCATGCAACATGGGAAAGTCATAGCCTATGCCTCGCGACAACTCAAAGAATATGAGAGAAATTATCCTACTCATGATTTGGAGTTAGCGTGATGCAATGCTTAAAGCTAAAGATCTGGAGACACTACCTGTATGGGGAGAAAGTGGAGATCTATACGGATCATAAAAGCCTCAAATATTTCTTCACCTAAAAGGAGCTCAACATGCGGCAATGACATTGGCTCGAGCTGTTGAAAGATTACGATCATACCATCCAATATCATCCTGGAAAAGCAAACATGGTAGCTGGCGCATTGAGTAGAAAATCATATGCGGGTACGAGCGCAATGTTGTTAACACAAAGGTCCATTTTTTTATGACTTGCAAAGAATGGAGATAGAGGTAAAGGCTCTAAGTACCCACGTGATGATATCAAACATACGAGTAGAACCGACTTTAATCGATAAAGTTAAAGCTGCTCAAGCTACGGACCTGGAGCTGATGCGTTTGAAGAAGAAAGTGCAAGAAGGTGTTATTCCAAAAGCAAGAATCGACGAAGAAGGAATACTTCGAGTCAACTCTAGACTTTATGTTCCTAATGATTCTGACTTGAAGTATAGAATCATGATGGAGGCACACAACACACCATTTACAATCCATCTTGGGAGTACCAAAATGTATCATGATCTTCGACATACATTTTGGTGGAACAATATAAAGAGAGAGATTGCGGAGTTTATCTCGAGGTGTTTAACTTGTCAACGTGTAAAGGCGGAGCATCAAGTGCCAAAGGGTCCATCGCTACCACTTGAGATTCTGAAATAGAAGTAGGAACACATTACTATAGATTTCGTTATGGGTATTCTCAAGGTTTCTCAAGGCATAGATGCGATTTGGGTTATTGTTGATAGATTAACCAAGTCTGCTCATTTCTTGCCTATACGTGAGACTTATTCCCTTGAACGTCTTGCTCGTATGTACGTGAATGAGATTATGAGAGTGCATGGCATGCTAGTATCCATAGTTTTGGATCGTGATCCAAGATTCACTTCACGATTTTGGGTTAGCTTGCAGAAAGCTATGGGCACAGATTTACGATTCAGTTCAGCATACCATCCTCAAACGGACGGACAATTAGAGAGGACTATTCAAACTCTTGAAGATCTATTAAGACATTGTGTCCTAGATTTCAAAGGGAGTTGGGATAAGTACCTATCATTGGTGGAATTCTATTACAACAACAGTTATCAAGCAAGTATAGGTGTGGCTCCATTTGAAGCATTGTATGGACGAAAGTGTCGCTCTCCAGTATGCTGGGATGAGGTGGGAGAAGCAATGTTGTTGGGACCAGAGTTTGTACGAATGACTACAGAGAAGATCCAAACGATTCGACAATGTATACAAACGGCACAGGATCGACAAAAGAGTTATGTAGATCTTCATCGAAAGGACGTGGAATTTAATATTGGGGATCACGTATTGTTACGTATTGCTCCATGGAAAGGAGTTACAAGATTTAGGAAGAGAGGAAAGCTCAATCAAAGATTTGTTAGTCCATTTGAGATTCTTGACCGAATAGGAAATGTGGCTTATAGACTCGCATTACCTCCAAGCATGTCTCGTATTCATAATGTTTTTCACATATCTATGCTTTGTAAATATGTGAAAGACCCGAACCACATTATCGAAAGTTAGAACCAGCATTTAGAGATAGCCGAAGATTTAACGTACGAGGAGGTACATATTAAGATCTTGGATAGAAAAGAGCATGTCATACGCACCAAGGTTATACCATAAGTTAAGTTTTTGTGGAGAAACCATGCTATTGAAGAAATGACCTGGGAGTTGGAATCAGAAATGAAAACGAGGTATCCTCACCTTTTCGAAACACCAGGTACGTACGTCAATTTTGAGGACAAAATTTTATAAGGAGGGGAGGTTGTAAGACCCCAACTTTTTATAAATAAAATCAAATTTCCTCTATTTATTATTGTGAATAATAAGGTGTTAATTTGATATAATGCTTTGGTTATGGGTGAAATGTGCAAATTTTGCAAAATAAGCAAGTGGTTATAAAATATTCATTATTTTCGGGGAATATTCGTTTGGTCATGGAATATTCTTGTTGTCGGGGAATATTCGTACGACGGCGCAACCATTTGTGGGCCCCATAATGGAAAACAGTCGGATGAATAAAATGACAAGTTTGAGTTTTTATAAATAACGGCGTAGTTATTACTAGTAACACCGTTGAATACCTTTATGGTTAAAATACGATGAATACGCTGTGGTCGCATAAAGAAGACACCTGTATTGCATAATATTTTTTAAATTATTAATTCTTACGTAAGAAGGCACTACTCAATAATTTTTACAAAAGAATTACATTCAATATTTTTTTATTGATTCAATAATTGCTACGCTGATATTTTATATTATTTTTGTTTCAATAATTGTCATCACCGCACAAAGATCTCCATTATCAGATCAATAATTCATATTATTTGAATAATATTGTTAGATATCATTATTGGCAATGTCTAAGGAAGTTTTGTCTAGGAAAGTGGTTTGGTCACCTAATTGCGTGCCAATAAGGAGAAATTCGTATTAAAAAGCCCCCTCTTTCCTGGGAACGACATGGTTGTCATAATTGTGATTCTGTAATATTATTTGTGAATAATTAATTATTGATTTATATGATAAGGAAATATTTATTTTATATGGATGGATAGGGAAATATTTATTTTGTGTGGATATAAATGAAGGAATTAATGTTGAGGTATTAAAAATTGTTCGTATGTGGATTTCGGGCATTTTCTGTTTGGAATTTGGAAAACCTTTCTTCTACAAAGTTGTAGATAATTCAATTTTCTATGGAATGGACATAAAATTCGTATTTTTCTGATAAAAGGGCTATTTATTATAAATTATTGAAGTTTCAAAAATAAATGTTTTATTAAAATATGGTGGGCCCCACTTTTGGTTAGTGAGAAATGAAATGTGCTGAAATTTTATTTCAAAAGTGGTGGGCGTGAATAGTAGCAGGTAAAGCCATCAGGTAGCAGGTTAGTCTACTATGGCGTTCTAAATATTTTCCTATAAATAGGGTGCTTAGTTAGAATTAAAAATCACACAAGAATCATAAGCTTTCTCTCTATATATTATCGAGCGTATTTTGTGAGTATTTAGATACTTTGTGAGTTGCTATTCAGTGCAAGTTTCCTTCAGCCTTATACCCAATATTTCAGCCGGAAGTACTGTTCTTTTGAGGTAAGGTGTGAGACCCCGAATTTTAGGAAATGAAAGTATTCAATTTTCTTATAATTATTCTATTTAGTAAATGGTTAAATTGATAAAAGGCTAAAGTTAAGGGTGATATTTGAAAAAATTCAAAGTAAGCAAGTTGTCATAAAATAATCGATGGTAAAAGTGCAATAATACGCGTGATTGCATAGTAGCACACGGTATTGATTATTGATGTTTACGTGAGAAGTCACTTAGTTTTATTCAATTATTGTTACAATATTTTATATTATTAAATCAATAATTGATATAACGAGTTATTCATATTATTATTTGCATAATTAACAATGTCTAGAAGTTCTATCAAGGAGAGGTTTGGTACTCTAATTGCGCGCCAATAGGGAGAAATCCTTATTGGAAAACCTCTTCTTTCCTGGGAACGATCTAGTTATTAATATTGCGAGTTATAATAATAATGAATAAATGTTATTAAAAATCGAATTTGAGTTCAGAGTTGAATTTGGAGACGCGGGCGTGATATTTGAGTCCGAAATGATGAAATTAGTAGAAATAGACTATAAACACAAAATTTACCGGGGTTGACTTTTTAGTCAAAAAGTCAACAATTGACTTTTTCGGAAAAAGTCAAATTTCAAAAATTCAAAAATGAAAATATTGAAGGGATTTTTGTGATGTATTGGTGGTAAATTTTGCTTATTTTATGGACCCCCTGTTGGGAGAATGCATATTATGATTTGATGTTTTAATGCATGTGTTCATGATTATTTATAAGGTCCTTTAAAGAATATATGTACAAGGACTTAGTGATAGATCAAAATTGTTAGGTTGATCTAAGCTTTCAACGTGTATCATTCTGTTCTAGAATGTATAGATAGAAAGATCAAAACTGTTAGGTTGATCTTGAGATGAAATAGATTAGTCTTGAAGAAATCGTAGTGCATCAATCTGATCAACATTGCAGAAGTCAAGGCAGAAAACGTAGAGCCTGAAGATCGTAGTGTGCCTGCCTTGAAAGGGGACTCTTCAGAAATCGTAGAGTGGTCCCAACGTTCACCAAGCTAACTCCACGATCGTAGTGTGCTGAAGGAAACGTGAAGTTTATAAGTCAACGATCGTAGTGTGCTCTCGGGAACGTAGAGTCAACAACACGAACAAGAGAAGATCGTAGTGCATGAAAGTTTAAGAGAAATTGTAGTGTTCTCGACTGATAGCATCGTAGTATGCAAGTCAAAGCCACTACGATCTTAACCGTAGAACATCACGATCCAATCGTAGAGCATCATCTGTCTCATGTCAGAAAACGTCAAGCCTCATGAGTTGTTAATACAACATACGAGTAATGGATCCCAGATGTTGCAGTGCTCATCAGTCCCAGAATATATGAAATATCCTTAGTATGCAACAAAGAAGCGTATTGAAGAAGCTAAGGATAGTACTATGGATAAGAAGGACAAAGCACCTTTTCAGGTGGTAGGTGAGAAAGCAGCCTGCAGTGTTAGTGAGCCAGAATGCAGAATTCAGAGATGTGCAGAAATGTCTCCATCGCAGCACAGAAAGTTCAGAAGCATTTAATGCCACAACGGATGGATCCAACGGATAGTTTTCAACATCACATATATATACAGATCAGACAGATGAGAGAGAAAAACAAGCAAGCAATCAAACATTCAACGTGAAGAATTCTCTAAGGCTCAACTCTATGATTTGAGATATTGAAAAGCTTGCTTTCGCCTATTCGGGCCTTAATCGAACCAAAGGCTTACACAAAGAAATCGAGTAGCAACCTTTAGAAAACAACAACAACAACAACCATCAATCAATCAAGAAGAGTACCAAGTCTGCTTTGACTTGAAGAGTTCAGTGAGTGAATCAGTAAGAAAGCCAAGTCTCTCGGACTTGAAGAGTTCAAGAGTGAACTAGAGAAGTTCCTAGGCTCACTGGTCTAAAAAGGAATCAGATGATTCGGAAGATTGTAAAAGACATCCTTAGTGGATATCCTACTGCTGAGTGAGAAGAGTGGACTAGAGCTTTGAGTGCTCTGAACCACTTAAAAAATAATCGTGTCATCTATATCTGCTATAACTGCTATATCTCCATATAACGCCTTTACTCGCTCATAACTCCATTGCTTGGTTAAGAAGATTAAAACAAATACTAATTCCGCTAAGTTTTAATCACTATCTAAGAACAATTTTAAAATAGAAAAGATTTTCAAATATCTATTCAACCCCCCTTCTAGATAACTTGTGCCTACTAAGAACTAACAATTGGTATCAGAGCGGGTTCTATTTTACAGCTTACACACTTTAGTAGATCCAAATGGCACTTTCGTCTGAAGCGAATCCAGACCTGGGAGGCAAAGAAGCCACCAATGTGCAACAAGGATAAATTTGCTAACTGGAAAGTTAGAATGCAAGCTTACATGGACTCAATAGATGAAGATCTATTTAAGACCGTTCTTAATGGGCCCTATATACCAACAAAGCTTGCACCAACCATTGACGAGCCAAACAAAGTACAAATCAAAGTGAAAGAAGAATGGACAGGTACAGAGAAGAAAGCCGTCCAACTTGACAAAAAGGCTAAGAACATCCTGTTCCAATCCTTGGAGGACGATCTGTTTGACAATGTTGTAAACTGCAAAACAGCCAAGGAAGTCTGGGAAGCACTACTAATCATGCACGAAAGAACTGAAGAAGTTAGAGAGAATAAACAGCCTCTTCTAACACAGCAGTACGAGATGTTTATTCATGTGCAAGGCGAAAATGTAATTGCCACTTATGAAAGATTCAACATTCTCCTCAACTCTCTACGAGCATATGGAAAGATCTATCCTAACAAAGATCTGACCATAAATTTCATGAGAGCCCTACCGAGCAAGTGGGATGCCAAGACCACTGCAATAAGAGAGTCAAAGAATCTTAACGAGATGACAGTTCAATAACTGTATGGCAGTCTCCTGACATACAAGCTGGAGCTGACCAAACGTGCTGAAACCCTTTCAGAAGGAAGAAGGAAGGAAAAGGGTGTTGCTCTCAAAGCAACTGAAAGTGTATCAAAAGTCATCACTGAGATTGAATCTGACGATGATGACGATCTTGCCATGATGGTAAGAAAACTAAGAAGGTTCATGCGTCAAGGCAAAGCCGGCAAGCAAAAGAAGGTCAGCAACTACAATAGCCAGGAGCAAATAAATGATCTATGCTACAACTGCAAGAAGCCTGGGCATTTCATTGCCAACTGCAACAAACCCCTAAGAGAAGAACTAAAGAAGAAACAGCATGGAAAGAAGGAATACAAAGGAAACAAGAGGCCTCATAAAAGAGACAAAGGCCTGGTAGCTGGAGGATCATGGAGTGATTCAGATAATGATTCAAATGCTGACTCTGGAGATGAAGAAGAACCACAAATGGCCAATCTGTGCTTAATGGCCAAACATGCAAAGGACAAACAAAGCCTCAACATTCACAATGTAAATCTCGATGAGGTATTTGATTTCAACTCACCTGATGTAGATATGAATGACTTAAGAACCAGACCATATTGGGCATAACCAATGATCTACATCAATACATGAAGTGGTTCAGAGTGTTGTCAAGGATCATTCACTTCTTCAAGAGGAGAAGAAGAAAGTTCAAGAAGAGCTTGAAATGTTCTTTCTAAGTCTCGATCTTCTCTCCAAGCTTGAAGCTGAGAATGAAACTTTAAAATAGACAAACACACATCATGCACAAAAAGAGTCTAAGCTAACCTCTAAAATTGAGGATCTAGAGAAGACTATCTCTGGATGGAATAAATCCTCATCATCCATGGACTACCTGCTCTCTAGTTAGAGAAGCACATTCGACAGAACAGGCTTAGGCTTTGGGGAATCCATCTCAGAGCTAAGTGTGGAAAAGATAATGGAAACTAGCTCTGGTAATGTCTCAGGCTTTAGTAGAGGCATTGCTTTTATTAAATCCTCACAGTTGGAAGAACCAACTTCAACCTTATTCTACGATTCTAGTTATACTCGGAGAAGTAAAGGATCACATCGCTAGTCCTGGTTTCATAAAGGAGAAGAGAAACTCCACCTCTACCTACTAACCTCAAGAATCGTAGAGTCAAGCAAAACTAACTCTCTGAATCTCACCGGGAAGGTACAGAGAGGTAAGGCTCACTCATCACTATTTATGAAACCTAAGGACACGTGGAAGAAAGAGAATCGATTCAATGTATACTAACTAAGGAACCACACAAGTCCAAGTGGAGGATAAATCATACACACACAGCATGCATTATAATAGATGTGTGCATATGTGATAAGTATGGTCATAAAGCTACAAAGTGTTATTATAACTCCATGCATGTGAGACCCAAGACTAGACAAGTTTGGGTTCCCAAAGGCACTAATAACACGAAGGACCCATGCAAATATGGGTACCAAAATGAAGGTTAAAATGTTTTGACAGGAAAAGAGCTCCACGACCTCAACATGGTATCTAGACAGTGGATGCTCAAGGCATATGACAGGGAACAAAGCTCTGTTATCTAACTATGTAGAAAAGAAGGGTCCCTCAGTCATTTTTGGAGATAACGGCTCGGGCAAGACAAGAGGATATGGCTCTGCTAGCAATGGTGCAATATCTTTCAGGAGAGTAGCCTATGTGGAAGGACTTTAACACAACCTTCTAAGCATCAGCCAACTCTGCGACAAGGGTCATCAAGTAACATTTCTCAACAATCAATGTCAAGTCAGAGATCTGAAGACATCTACCATAAAGCTAACCGGAACAAGAGAAGGAAATGTTTATACTATAGACCTTGGTCAACTAAGCTCTGATGAAACAATATGTTTTCTGGCAAAAGCATCCGAGGAAATGAGCTGGCTATGGCATAAAAGACTGTCCCACTTAAACTTCAAAAGTATGTCCAAACTGGCATCAAAGGATCTCGTAGCTGGTCTACCCAAGTTCAACTTTGTGAAGGAAAGGCCATTCAATGCCTGCCAGCTTGGAAAGCAAACCAGAAGCTCATTCAAGAGCAAGACTGCCAACTCCATTGACAAACCCCTGCAGTTGCTCCACATGGATCTCTTTGGGCCAATCCCAACAACCAGTCTTGGAGGAAAAAGATACTCTCTAGTCGTAGTCGACGACTACACCATATTCACATGGGTATTCTTCCTAACTTCAAAGGATGAGACAAGCTCCGAATTAATCAAGATGTTCAGACTGGTGATGAACGAAAAAGGAGAGAAAATCAAGGCCATAAGGAGTGATCATGGCAGAGAATTCAATTTCTCAGAAATGGATCAGTTCTGCACAGACAATGGCATCAGTCATAACTTCTCAGCTCCACGAACTCCTCAACAAAATGGAGTTACTGAAAGAAAGAACAGAACCCTGATAGAGGCTGGAAGGACTCTACTAGCGGCACCCATTTCATCTCGCGAATACTTACGGGCGTAAGTCCGCCAACACCGCATGCTACACACGTAGCAGATCATTAATTCACTCTACGATCAAAAAGACACCCTACGAACTGTGGAAAGGAAGAAATCCAAGTGTCAGCTATTTCCATGTCTTTGGCTGTGCATGCTATATTCTCAACAACGGAAAGTAGTATCTGACAAAATTCTAGCGCAAGTCAGATGAAGGGATCTTTCTTGGATATGCCACAAACAGCAAAGCTTACAGAGTGTTCAACAAGAAGACACTGAGTGTCGAAGTCTCAATACATATCATCTTTGATGAAACTGACTTAGACAAAACAGTGCCTCAAGACACTACGACCGATAGTGCAGACACTACAAATGAAGTCATCGAGCTAAACACTATGATCGTAGTGCCAGATAGTGAAATCGTAGAGTGTGATAATGAGATCGTAGAGAGGTCCATTCAAGACAGCGAGCCTACACTCCAAGAAGAAGAGATAGACCTTGAAGACTTAAGACAGGAAGGCATCAGAACAGATGTCCCAACCGGGAACAGATGGGCAAGAGATCACACTCAGGATCTAATCATTAGAGATCCAAGTGCAAGAGTCAAAACAAGAACTGCTACTCAAAATGAATGCTTCTACCTAAGCTTTCTGTCACAGATAGAGCCAAAGAAGATAGAAGATGTTATGGAAGACTATAGTTGGATAGAAGCCATGTAGGAAGAACTCAACCAATTTGAACGAAGCAAAGTGTAGAGATTGGTACCAAGACCAAAGAGTCATCCTGTCATAGGAACCAAGTGGGTCTTCAGGAACAAAATGGATGAAGATGGGGTCATTACAAGAAATAAGGCAAGATTAGTGGCAAAGGGCTATTCTCAAGAAGAAGGCATTGACTATGATGAGACATTTGCACCTGTTGCGGACTAGAAGCTATCGTAATCTTTCTTTGCCTTTCTTCACACATGAAGTTTCAAAGTCTTTCAGATGGATGTCAAGAGTGCATTCCTAAATGGAGAGCTTCAAGAAGAAGTCTACGTACAACAACCTCCATGTTTCATCAATCCATCTCTTTCCAATTATGTTTATAGATTAGATAAAGCTTTATATGGTCTTAAACAAGCACCTAGAGCATGGTATGAAACACTGACTAACCTCTTAATAGAAAATGGGTTCACTAGAGGTAGAGTAGACACCACATTGTTTCTTAGAAAACATAAGGACAAAGTCTTATTAGTTCAAATATATGTTGATGATATCATTTTTGGTTCTACTGACAAAAAGTTATGTAAGAGATTCTCTAAGCTAATGCAGAGCAAGTTTGAAATGAGCATAATGGGTGAGCTGAATTTCTTCCTTGGACTGCAAGTGAAGCAGACTGATGATGGAATATTCATCAACCAAGCCAAATACATCAATGACTTATTAAAGAAGTATGGCATGGAATCAGCCTCTCCCATGAAAACACCAATTGCTCCTGCAACCAAGCTTCGACAAGGATGAGAATGGTAAACGTGTTGATATAACTCAATCACGAGGGTATGATAGGTTCTCTTTTATACCTAACCGCCATGAGACCGGATATAATGTTTGCAACATGCGTATGTGTGCTAGATTTCGAGCTAACCCTAAAGAGTCACATTTGTCTGCACGTAAAGAGGATCTTCAGTATCTTAAGGGTACACCCTACTTGGGATTGTGGTATCCCAAGGAATCCTCTTTGAACTAATAGGATACACGATCTTGACTTTGTAGGATGCAAAATAGATAGAAAAGAGTACCAAATGGCACTTGTCAATTACTAGGAACAGACTTGTGTCTTGGTTCAATAAAAAGCAAAACTCAAAGTCCACTTCAACCGCGGGTTTCAATACATTCTTCTTTGGAAGTCTTTGTGCTCGAGATCCTTTGGATGAGAAATCGACTAGCTAACTATGGGTTTGATTTCAAGTCTATACCTACACCTCGTGATAATACAAGTGCCATAGCAATAACTCATAATCACGCTCGCATTCTAGAACCAAGCATATAGAGATAAGGTATCACTTCATTAGGGATCATGTGCAAAATGGAACTATTTCTTTACAATATATCCCTATTGAAAATCAACTTGCTGATGTTTTTACTAAACCATTAGATGAATCCATATTTAACAAGTTAATAAGTGAGCTAGGCATGCTAAATCTTCAACCTTGAATCTATGCTCTAGATTGTGCTAACCATGACAGATATAAAGGCTGCACTCAAAATCGTAGACATGATAAAGGAAAGATCACGATCGTAGAGCTGAATAGTTAACTACCTCAACGATCGCAGCAAAGACTCAACTTTCATAAGTGCAGACTCGACGATGACCAAAAGCCCTTTCAACAAGCAAAGTGAATCCTGTGATGACAAGCTTTATAACAAAGCAATCTCTCCAAGAGGTGCCTCAGGGACAAACCTAACCCTTAAAACACACCAAGAGGTTGGCCCTTCCTGAGTTACCTTAAAAAGAATGCTTAGTCAAAAAAAAACTCATCACTAGGATCCGGACAAACTCGACGATCGTAGGACAGACTCGACGATCGTAGGACAGAGTTGACGATCACAGGTCAGACTCTACAAATGCTGATCAGACTCAACGACTGTCAGACATACTCGACAGACAGACTCTATGAATGCTGATCAGACTCAACAACTGCCGGACAGACTCGACGATCATAGGACAGACTCTACGTATGGAGAACCGACTCAACAATCAGAAGACTATCTCTACGATCGTAGTCATTCTAAGGACATCTCAGCACTGAAGACTCAAAGGGCAAATCAGTACATTCCTAAACAGTCAAAATCGTAGAGCCAAGCAAAATGCAACACCTGTCCCACTAGGTCAAAAAGAGAGAGGGAAGCTACAAGTACAAATTAGAACCGTGATTTTGAAATCTGAAGTTCAAAAGATTATCTCTCATTCTCTCTCTCTCTCTCTCAAAGCAAAACCCTAACTCAGACAAAAGCTCAGCAGTATCTCTCTTCTCAACTAAAGAATCAATGGCTGCTTCTAATGTGATTTCGGGCTACAGACTCTATTTTGACGAATTCAAAACCGCTCCACCAAAGTTTCACAAGATCTTAGCCTTACTAAAGAAGGCAGGTCTCGAAGAGGCGCTCAGCACTAATACACTCATCTATCCTAAATTGGTGAAGGAGTTCTACAAAAATGGAGTGTACGAAAACAACACCATCACCACACGAGTTAGAGGAGTTAAAATAAAGCTAGGGGAAGAAGACGTCAATCTGGCCCTAGGTTTCAAGAATATGGGGCATCCATTTCTAAATAGCATAAGATTTCAAGAGGGACTGAAGAAGATGCATCACAAGAAGAACTCCTCTGTGAAAGGCTACAAAAAGAAGGTGTTCCCTCAGAGGTATGAATTTTTGGCTGACATTATTGGGAAATGCATCTGCTGCAAGAGCTCAGGTCGTGACTCAGTAAATGAGGCTCAGCTTAAGCTCATGACATCTATAGTATATGGAACTCAACTCAACTATGGGGCTGTATTGCTCGAATGGATCGGCAAGTGGATCGTAAGCTCGAAGAAATCAAAGAGCACCCTAAAGATGCTGTATGGGAGGTTCATTAGCATCATTCTACAATCTGCATAGGGTGACAAAATTAGGGATAATGAAGGAGAAGCCATCAACCCAAACCGAAGAATGACACAGCTATTGTTCAAAAACTGGGAAAGGAACCCTGCTGAGTTCGTTCGAATGATGACAGAGTCAAATGGGAGATCTAAGGAACAAAAGAAAGCAAGCTTTCAAGGAGGAATGTCTGTTATCAGAGAAGTTGAAGAAGAAGGAGAAGCAAACAAGGGAGAACCCTCTACCCTTGCCAAAAAAGCAAGGGCAAAAGGAAGCTGAGAGCAAGACAATTTGAAGAGCCTCAAGGATCAACAACTAACATTCCTGCAGAGTCCTCTAACATAGAGACTCTAAGGAGGCTAAGGAAGATGCAACAGCAAGAAGAAGCTGAAGAAGATCAAGCCACCATTTCACAAATCGTAAAGAAGAACAAGACTGGTCATAAGTCCAAAAGACCAAAAATGTCTTTGATCGTAGAGACTCTGCTGTTCTCTGAAAACAGGCCAAGTGTGGCAGAAATGGAGGAAGCTACTTCAAGGAAAGTGGCTGATCAACGAGGCAAAACAAAGACTCAAGAGAGTCCAGAAGTGGTGACTAAAACCAGCAAAGCAAAGAGAAGGCTGGTCAAGAAGTATATTCTTGAGAATAAGAAAGTACTGAAGAAGAAAGCCAAGAGCATGGCTGCAAAAGTAGAACTGCCCCAAGAAACCGAAGAGGAAAATGCTCCGGCTGAGGGGGAGAACTCTGAAATTCTCATGATTGAGTATACACCAGTTGAGGGGGAGAAGCCTACTGATGAAGAAAAGGTTCTAGCTGAAAGGGACTTTCTGAACATAGAAGAAGATGTACCAGCTGAGGGGGAGTTTCTAAACCTCCAAGAAGATGATCATATTGAGAGGGAGCCTCACAATATCCCAATAACTGAACAAGAGGTCCTTGTTCAAGATGAAGATGAACCAATGCCAAACATTCCAGAGGCCATTGAGATAATGGAATCCTCAAATGGAGATAGTGAAGAAGAAGAAGATGATGATGACCTACAAATCATTTATGAGGGCAAGGATGGATATAAAAGCTATCTTTACAATCAGATATTCTCTTACCTACCCATGATGGCATACCATCGAGCTCAAATTCTGAAATCATGGGACCACATGTTTTGGAGCTTCAAGGAATATCCAGCAATCACAGTTCTGGCTCACGGATTTCCAGGGGAAGTCATCTTCGCCAAAAAGCTGATTACAAACCATTCCTCATCAAATGCCAAACCTGAGGTATTGATTATCCCTACAAGCTTTAGAGTTAATCACCTGCCATCATCTTCGTTTAACCAATTCTATGAATTTACAAATGGTGGAAAGTGATTCTTAACCCATTAAATCGGGCTTCAATTCGCGAAATCCCAAAATTACATGAATCAAGAACCAAAAGAAATCAACCTTACCCTGCTCCCTCAAATAACCAACTCTACGATTCCAGACTCAAGACAAATCATAGAGTCAAACATTGAAATCGTAGAGTCACCAATCCCAAATGTCCAAACCCAAGCTCCTCCAACTAATATACCATCCTCCTCATCGCACGACTATTTCAGTCTTGATCTTGCTCTGTACAACTTGCAAGCTCAATCTCCACCAAGAACCCCTCAAATGGACAATCCTCAATTAACTGATACTTTCCCCAGCTTGCCCACCAAGGATAATCTGAAAGAAACTTCTGAAAAAATGATCAAGTCCATCGAAGCAAGCCTGGAATCTCACTCTGACCTTCTGAACATCCGACTGTATCAAATGATACAAGCTGCAAACAAATTCCCTAGTACAATGAATACTGAGCTCACTACGAAGCTAAGTGAAATTATCAAAGAAATTCTGAAGAGTATATCAGACAAAGATGAGATCCATTTCCAGGTTGCTGCCAAATAAAGAGAGGCTATGCTTGAGATACATAAAAACCAAGATCGTCAACATCAAATTATGCTGGACAATATTCTCAACCTGAAAGCTTCTATTTATGACTTCCAGAAATCTTATTCCAATCAGGAGAAGCTTAATGATACGATTCTTACAGTCCTCCAAAACAAAGAAGCTAGAGCTGAAAAACAGATCAAGGAGAATAGGGAGGACATTGCTCAAACTCTGAGCCAACTCAACGAGCTTGTCCAAGGAGTAAATAGGTTGTCTACCGATATTCGAACCCTTGATGCTGACATAAAGGGGGAGAATAAGAAAGGGAAAGGAGATCAAGGAAGCCAAGGCAGAGGCAGAGGAGGTCAAGCAAGAGAAGATCGTAGTGCATGAAAGTTTAAAAGAAATCGTAGTGTTCTCGACTGATAGCATTGTAGTATGCAAGTCAAAGCCACTACGATCTTAACCGTAGAACATCACGATCCAATCGTAGAGCATCATCTATCTCATGTCAGAAAATGTCAAGCCTCATGAGTTGTTAATTCAACATACGAGGAATTGATCCCAGATGTTGCAGTGCTCATCAGTCCCAGAATATATGAAATATCCTTATTATGCAACAAAGAAGCGTATTGAAGAAGCTAAGGATAGTACTATGGATAAGAGGGACAAAACACCTTTTCAGGTGGTAGGTGAGAAAGCAGCCTGCAGTGTCAGTGAGCCAGAATGCAGAATTCAGAGATGTGCAGAAATGTCTCCATCGCAGCACAGAAAGTTCAGAAGCATTTAATGCCACAACGGATGGATCCAATAGATAGTTTTTAATATCACATATATACAGATCAGACAGATGAGAGAGAAAAACAAGCAAGCAATCAAACATTCAACGTGAAGAATTCTCTAAGGCTCAACTCTACGATCTGAGATATTGAAAAGCTTGCTCACGCCTACTCGGCCTTAACGAACCAAAGTGCTTACACAACAAACCGAGTAAAGAACCTTCGTAACGCAACAACAACAACCATCAATCAATCGAAGAAGAGTACCAAGTCTGCTTTGGACTTGAAGAGTTCAGTAGTGAATCGTAAGAAAGCCAAGTCTCTTTGGACTTGAAGAGTTCAAGAGTGAACTAGAGAAGTTCTGAGGCTCGCGGGTCTAGAAAGAATCATGTGATTCGGATGATTGTAAAAGACATCCTTAGTGGATATCCTACTCGTTGAGTAGAAGAGTGGACTAGGAGCTTTGAGTGCTCAGAACCACTTAAAAACAATTGTGTCATCTATATCTCGCTATAACTGCTATATCTGCTATAACTGCCTTACTCGCTCATAACTCCATTGCTTGGTTAAGAAGATTAAAACAAATACTAATTCCGCTAAGTTTTAATCACTATCTAAGAAAAAGTTTAAAATAGAAAAGATTTTCAAATATCTATTCAACCCCCCTTCTAGATAACTTGTGCCTACTAAGAACTAACACCCCCATTTACCCATTTTTCAAAATAATCGGTAAAAAAGTTTTTAATATAATAAAGGTGGGGCCTATATGTGTTGAAAAACTGATTCTAAAATGGGGGGTGGAGTTTACGTATGTTGGAGGGTTTGTATTATTATTATATATATATATATATATACATGTGATGAAATGATTTTGGGGGAGGGAATTGCAGGTGCTCACTCATGAGGAGAACTATTATTGTTTTAAATATATATATATATATATATAATAAGTTTTATTTTTTATGAAAAATAGAATATATTATATTTTATTATGCATAGTGTTTGCATAGTAAAATCAAAATTTATAAAAATTTGGCAGGTTGCGCCCGTGAACTTCGCCCGTGACTTCTCCTCACTGTGCACTCAAATAGTATCATTTTCATTCTCCTATAAATATGATGCTTATTTAGAATTGAAAATCACACCAGAATCAGAGAATTCTTCTTCTATAATATTGAGTGTATTTCTTTAGAGTTTTAAGAAGCTTTGAGCGTAGAAAATAGTGAAAATTTCTTTCAAGAATATATCCGCTATACCAGTTGTAATACTCTTCTTTTCAAGGTAAGGGATATTATTTTCGTTCAATATTCGCTTGAAATAATATTTTTTTCCATACTCTATAGTATGTAAGTAATATTATTTCGTTTCAGATTTTGAATTCTACACTCATTTTGTTAAAGTTTTGACTTCTATACTCCATGAAATTAGTAGAATATCCTTGATATTTACGCTTCATCGAGTATCTTTTCATGAAAATATTATTCTAAGCATTCTTGATAAGTTTTAACTTTTTCATGCCGAAGTACTATTCACGGGGTTACTATTCTCGAAGTACTATTCACAAGTTACTATTTATGAGTTACTATTCATGAGTTACTATTCACGAGTTATTATTCACGAGTTACTATTCATGGGTTACTATTCACGAGTTACTATTCACTGGGTACTATTCACGGGGTACTATTCATGACAAAAATTGATTTTTTTCGGTCCAAATCATTTTTGATAAATTATTATTCTTGAATTTTACTCCACAAAGCAGTAACATGTTGACAATTTAGATATTATTGAATTCTGGATAAATTAAATTATAAATCTTTAAAATTTATCCTTGATCTTGTTTGATTGAATTATTATATCATTGTTATCATCCTCATGCTTATATTGTTATGAAAGTTATATTTGGCCCATAGTGCATAGAAGGACTTGGTATGATTATGACCAGGGATTATTCGGTATAATCATGACCGTAATGTTACAATTGATGTAGTAGAAGTCCTCATTGGTCGTAGTGCATTGATGGACAGTTTTTGGTATGATTATGACCATGGATTCTATTCGCCCAAGGGTGCAAAGATGAATTGTTTTATGGCATGATCATGATCGTTGACGAAAACACAAATATCCTTGGCTCGTAGTGCATGGATAATTCGTGGTCGTGATACTAATGAATATCCTTAGCCGTAGTGCATGGATAATTCAGTGATGTGCATTAATTATTGAGCTGAGTCTCAGCAATGAAATATTAATTCATGCATGTGATAATAATTAATATCCTTGGCCTGTAGTGCATGGATGATTCGATGAAGTGGATTAATTATTGAGCGGAGTCTCAGCGATGAAAAATTAATTCATTGATGTGATAATAATAAAATCTTTGGCATGTAGTGCAGGGATGATTCGATGAAGTGGATTAATTATTGAGCTGAGTCTCAGCGATGAAATATTAATTCATGGATGTGATAATAATGAATATTATTGGCCCGTAGTGCATGGATAATTCATGAATGTGATATTAACGAATATCCTTGGCCATAGTCCATGGATAATTCAGTGATGTGGATTATTTATTAAGCTGAGTCTCAGCGATAAAATATTGATAATAAACTTTTAATTCGTAGAAGATAGTAGATATCATGCTCTACTTGAATCTTCTAAAATACAGTTGCATGTCTTTGGCCTGTAGTGCAAAGATGAATTGTTAATGAATATCTTTGGTCATAGTGCAAAGATGAATTTATTAGTATGATTATGAACAGGAATTGTGATTTGATATAACCATGATCTTTGATGTTTCAGGTAAAGATAGGTGATGAAAATTATTTTCGTCCTGGGTGCGAAGAGGAATTTAGAACCACAATTATGATTATGAGTTATTCACATGATTGTGGACAGGAACTGTTGATTGATGTTACAGGGATAAAATATTATTGGTGGACTTTTAACATGGAGAAGATAATAGACTTTATAGTCTATTTGACTCTTCTAATGGATTGCTTCGCCCAATCGCAACTATGGTTGAAAAGTTTTATCATCTACCATATGTTCTAAATCTCTGATTTATCACTGACGAAGGCTATTGATAATTTAATTATCTTTAGTCATGATATTCTTTACTGGGCTAGTTGGGCTCACCCTTTTGCTTCACAATTCCTTTCAGGCAATAAAGTGTAGCTGGGTCAAGCGGGGTAACAAGGGAATAGAACGATGGTCTATAGCTGTTGAGGTTTCCCCTAAAATAGTATGGAAATAATTTTATTGAGAACTTTAGATAAGTGTGTTTTATTTTATACGTCATTTAATAGTTATATTTGGTTAATCAAATAGGGTGAGGCGAACCCAACTTTGGAAGGGTGTTTTGCCACTATCATACAAGATGTCTAATGACATACGACTTCATGTTATCATAAGACAGGGTTGTGCACATCCACTTGCTGAGTATATCTACGAGCACTACCTATATAATCTTGGAGTTTGGTTGAAATATAATTCTCAATTGGAGATAATGGAGATAAATATATGTCAAGAGAAGACTCACCATTGGAAAGAACATGATAGTAATCTTCTCATTTTTCTTTGGGGACAATTGGGTCAATTAATGATACCTAAGCTGAAATTCTTACTTGATAATTTGACAAATTTTGATATGTCAATTAACCTTTTTTTGAAGATATATTCTAGAATGATATCTGAAATACAGGAGATGAGCAATGGAAAAATCATGATAGAGAGGAAATAACCGGGAAGGTACACTCCGAAAAGAAAGCAAGATATTCTCATCTCTTCGAACTACCAGGTACGTAAATTTCAAGGGCAAAATTTCATAAGGAGGGGAGATTGTGAGACCCCGAATTTTATGAATTAAAAGTATTCAATTTTCTTATAATTATTCTATTTAGTAAATGGTTAAATTGATAAAAGGCTAAAGTTAAAGGTGATATTTGAAAATTTTTCAAAGTAAGCAAGTTGTCATAAAATAATCGGTGGTAAAAGTACAGTAATACGTGTGGTTGCATAGTAGCACACGGTATTGATTATTGATGCTTACATGAGAAGTCACTCAGTTTTATTCAATTATTGTTACAATATTTTATATTATTAAATCAATAATTGAGATGAAAAGTTATTCATATTATTATTTGTATAATTAACAATGCCTAGAAGTTTTGTCAATGAGAGATTTGGTCACCTAATTGCGCGCCAATAGGGAAAAATCCTTATTGGAAATCCCTCACTTTCCTGGGAACGATCTGGTTGTTAATATTGCGAGTTATAATAATAATGAATAAATGTTATTAAAAATCGAATTTGAGTTCGGAGTTGAATTTGGAGACGCGGACATGATATTTGAGTCCGGAATGATGAAATTAGTAAAGATAGACTTTTTGGAGATGCGGACGTGATATTTAAAAATCGAATTTGAGTTCGGGGTTGACTTTTTGGTCAAAAAGTTAACAGTTGACTTTTCAGAAAAAGTCAAACTTCAAAAATTCAAAAATAAAAATATTGAAGGGATTTTTATGATGTATTGGTGGTAAATTTTGCTTATTTTATGGACCCCCATTTTTCAAAATAATCGGTAGAAAATTTTTTAATATAATAAAGGTGGGGGCCACAGGTGGGGCCCATATGTGTTGAGAAACTGATTCTGAAGTGGGGGGGATTGCAGGTTCACGAAGGGAGAACTTGTGACGCCCCCAAATCTAGGTATCTTCCAACCCGACAAATGGTGCTCTATGATACTACAATCCATACAATCATTCCATTGAAATAACAACCAAATGAGTGTAATTACTATCTTTGTATTACATTTGTAATAAATCCTTTCCCAGGTTCATAAACTGAATACATTCGTTGTTCTTCATAAGTATATTACAATCAAATACACTAATCTATTACAGGACGATTAATTGTCCATCTTAGCCTTGCCTTTATCTCGCTTAGAACTCACAGTTCGTTCGACTTTAGCTGCAAATATATGGTTCAAGCAAGAATGAGCATAACTAGCTCAGCAAGTCTTAACAAAGAATCATATGAATATCACCTTAACAATTACATGCTTTATTTCAATATTTGAATAATTAACTACGAAGCACTATGAAACATTTGACTAGTACTTCTCATAACAACAATTCCAGAGTATATATAATAGCTTAGGAATGATGAACTGGTTAATAGACCATGAACATACTCTTTTCGTTTTCATACTTGAAAAGGATATCTGGCACCAAAGCCATCCACCCGTCTTTACTTACGAGCGCTTCTAGGTGATCAGCCTATTGTACACTATGTTGATCAACACTCTTACGTTAAACGTATTTATGCTTAACAATTTGGCAACCTAGCATGCCCATCGAATAATCGATGAAAAATACTTTTGTTTGTACATAGACAAACTTACCTTCTCATCCGTACCAAATACTTGGCATAGGATAGCGTTAACAGTTCTATAACGAAAGACTTGTAAAAAAATCAATCAACTCTTCAGTATTAGTCTAGCCGAGTTAAAACAGGCATCGACTCTTTCTTTAAAACCATTCATGCATTGTATAACATGCATCACATAAAACTTGGCTAACACGAAGGTTAGACAAACGTTTATGAAAGACTTACCATCAAGCATCTTTGAATAGATAATTCAACAATTCTCAGTCTTTACAGGATCTACATGATATATTCACATAGCACACTTTAATTAGTTATCAAACAAACTAACTTTATTGTCTATAACCAACTTCTTTCTCTTTTATGTCTTATTTGAATTAACTTCGTTATTAAAGTCGATTCGACTTTCTATACTTCATTACGGTTCGTTAACATTTTTACTTTACTAATCGACATTCGATCATTATTGGTTAAGTACCAACGTTGAACATCATTTACGGTTTACTTATTACGTTCTCGCGTTCTTCGTTTAATTTCTATTAAACCTTACTAACTCTTCTTACATTATCACCTTATAAGTGATTTAAGTTTAGTCTTATTATGTACATTAAGTACCTTCAATGTCTTACCATAGGTCTACATTCAAATGGAACAAAACCTAACTTGGTCAACATTTTTCTACTGCCGGCGCTGCGGCGCAACATCCTTAGTATTCTAGTGGCACTGCGGCACGAGTTAACAGGGGACTCAGTCGAGTCTGGCACTACGGTGCGACCACTTTGCACTGGTTTTGGTGCTGCGGCGCCACCTCTGTGCACTAGTTGGCCAAAATAGTCCACTTTTCTAACGAAACTCTCGACTTCCTAATTTGTTCGTTTTACATCCGAATTGACCCATTCGAAAGCCTACAACTCACAAATTACATCCTTTACGTGTTCGTATAAGAATTTCACATTTTTGAATCCGTTAACTCAGAATTCACCTTTGAGTTCATTTTTAAGCCGCTCGCTTTTAAGTTTTCGACCGCTCAAGACTTCGCTTTCTTTGTTATAAGTCGGAATGCGACGATTCTTTCGCCAACGACTCTTAATTACCTTATCTCACGTGTTGACATTGGAAACAAATGTTTTCAAGTTGCACTGCAACTTTTGACCCTTAATCCGAGATTTCTACGTTTTCGACGTTTACCGTCTATTTTTGTAAAATTCACCATAACTTCGTTACTTGTGTTCTATAAGCCAAATCAAATGGAAAACTCCATTGATTCATCATAGTCATCCTAACTAAACAAGAGGCACATTCCTTAGCTATAACAGTTTTCAAATCGTTCATTCATAACTAAGTTAACATTCAAGACTTTCTACGGTTTTAACTCACGTAAACACTTACGATTTCTATTTGGTCATGACCTATCAATGATTTGGTCATTAATAGACATCCTTATATCTTCTCAATAAACATGCTCCACCAATCTACGATTCTTCTACGAGAAAGAAATCGAAAAAGATGAAGATTTTGGTTTATGAGAATTTACCTTTGAAGTAATTAACGTTCTTGATAAACGTCTATTGGTTTGCTTGGAAGTAGAATGATTAAGCATTTCTAGCTCTTTCTCTCTCTCAATATGTATTGGTCAAGCTTTGTAAAACAACAATTAACCAACTCTAGCTTTGTATATATAGAAAACCAACTTAAGGGGCAAAATTGTCCAAACTCCACCTCCTTACTATTCCACCTCCTTAATCAACTTTGCCACCAAGTAAAGTACTTGGTGAGCAAGTTGCAACTTTACTTGACCACCAAGTGGCCGACCCACTCCCTCTTGGATCATCCCATGGGTTGCCCTATGGGTTTTACCCATTCCATAACCCACCGGTTCAACCCGCGATTTACTTTTTGGATTGGGCTTGACATAACTTAATGTTGGGCCTTGACTTGGGATTGCTTATATAATTCATTGGGCTTGCTATTGGTTTAAGTCCAATTGAATTATACCAAAATTCTTTACTCATACTCCATTAATACTTCTCGTATTCTATGCGTATAACTCCCGTACTCTCTTCATCTAATACTGATACGATATTCGTATTATACTCGTACTATTCTCCATACCATACTCGTATTTATACTAGTATAATACTCGTATCTTATATGTATAATCATCGAAATGACTATACGCATTTCATTTCCCTTTCGGAACCCTCTTTCACAAACCCTTAACTTTTAAGTCCGCAGGCGAAAACTTCGTTTGCCATAACAGAAATATTATTGGATATTCCATAATATCTTCATATTCTATCATTACACGTTTCTCGAAATTTCAAACCCTAGCTCCGAACAAAATCTGATGAATAGTGTTTTACGTAAACATTCTCGGAAAACCTTCGTTTTCGTCTTGATAATTCTCAATAATTAATCCTAGTACAAAGCCAGAATACTAACCACATCCATATATTCTAGGTCATAGAACGACCTTCGAACATCTTACTCACAGAATAAATCAATTAAATTCATTTAATTCACATAACCAAATAAAAATTTAATTCATTCAAAATCCAAAATTCTCTAAAAGCATCGTGACACCACGAAATCAAGTTACCCGACCCCATTTTGTTTTGGTGTTCACGATCCACAATATAATACCATTTAACTACCCATTCATATATAAATAGGAATACATAAGTCATTAACATATGTTGTTAATACATAAGTCCCAGGTCTACCAACCTTAACATTACAGAAATACCCCTTAGATATACAAAAAGGGTTTACAATACAATACAACATAATAATATTGTTCATCTTAACTAATTTATAACTATGCCTTTTCCCTTGTTCTTCTTCGCAGCACTTTCTGCCACTTCGTCCCTAGCTGAAAAGTTTTATTTAGCAAGGGTGAGCAACAAGTTTGCCCCGCAAGTTAAGACATACAATAAATGTATATGAATCAATAAGAACAAACTATCTATTTTGATAGAATGAAACTAAAGTTCGGTGAACTTTGAAATAGCTGAACAAATCGTTAATCAATAACAAGTCTTCTCGTATTCTAGGCAACACAATAATCTGATAATGAAAGAGTAAAACGCTTTCAAAGTTTCTGCGATATTCTAATGAATAATCAAGAATCAATTCTACGCAATTACAAAGTGGAATATTTTCCAGATTTATGCTGAGTGATCACACTAGATCTAGAACTTCTTTTCTCGGGTATCTATCAAAGATTAGATTTACTTTGATACATACGTAGGAGTATCAGATAACCATAAAGATTAAATCATACCCCTCTGCAAGTACTTAGAGCTGGCCAACTCCTTGTACCCTATATTATGCATAATACTTAACAGTGCGCAATGGTCGAATATACGACCTAAAATGTTCCCTTTTAATAAAAGGTTGTTCTTCTCAGTCTCAGAATCAAGATTTTGATTTAATAACGAAATAATGTGATTTCAAAATCTAGTTACTTCTTGATCTAGCTGAAATAATTGACATCGATCTGTCAATAATAATTGAATTCTATTCTCGAACCTATCAAGTTTTAACAAATGTTCGTCTAGTCTAGAATAAATTGCTAAGACATTTCTCAACATAATTCGACAATAAACAGGAATTATATGTACTGTCAAATATTAGCTTCTACGAATTTAAATATCCAACAACAGTTATTCTACGAATATATTTTCAAAATCAGTAATTCAGTTTGAATTATTAAATATGCACTAACTGCGAATAATCAACAATAAATCTCTGGACGTGGTATAATTAACAATAATTAACCACTATAATAATTGAACAATATTAACTCAAGGTATCCTCCATTTGTTGGACTTTCTTTCTTATATCCCCAGTTTCTCGATCATCCCTGAGATTTGTGATTTCTTTATTGGAATGAGGTTTAGGTATCTGGGTTTCCATCTTTTTACCAATGCCCTGACTGCCCCCTGGTGTGAAGGACTCTAGTTAAGTAGGCATTGTTTGGCCCTGCGTATTTTTACTTTGGTCTTTTAGAAAGATAACCAATTCTGCTATCTGATTCCTTAATCCTTCAAACTCCTCTCGGGAAACAGGAGTAGGATCAGTGGCCCAAAGGTAGCCATGCTCTATCGGTGGGATCAATGCCTTCCTGGACTTTAAAACGTAATCTGGACCGATTGCTTCCTCAAGAAAGACTTACATAGTTTAGTCTTTAGGGAATGTATATAATAACATGCTATGTGACGTGTTCATTTTAGGAATTTTATCCTGCAAAACCGATGTCACCGTTTGTAGCATGTTAAATATGTATGTGTACACATTTCTTCATATTTCTCATTACATGGAGATATATATGGAATGTAATTACAAGTAATTGTGTTTACAAGTAATTGAAATAAGAGCATGAAGAGACTTTCCTCCGCTTTGGGTTAATCGAGGTCGACCTATCTTAGGTTACTCTCGCGCTTTTTGGCAATGAAGGTTCCCAAATCATCGCAATCTACTAGACGGAAGTTAATCCTGGTCTTTCAACCTGAGCGAATTTGGGTAAACGCACCAGACCGAAGTCTAGGCTCATCGAACAAAGTTCGACACACAGTTGATATATATAAGTATAGATATATAAAAGCGAGTAAACGCACCAGACCGAAGTCTAGGCTCATCGAACAAAGTCCGACACACAGTTGATATATATAAGTATATATATATAAGCGAGTAAACGCTCCAAACCGAAGTCTAGGCTCAATCGAGGCATAACTCGATAATGTTAGTCAATATATATATGTAAATATATATATAATATATATATATACAGGCTGAAATGAAACCACGGACCGAAGTCCGGGCAAAAGCAAGCAACACGACTCTCAACGTGTAGAAGGGTGTGTGCAAAGATGAAGAGAAAGACTCTAAAGTGTGTGAGAAGGCTTACAGCTAACTGATAAAGAAGGCTTCTATATCTTTAGAGTGGGTAAACACTGGCTTTTGTGGGTACAAAAGAGGCTATATATGAGCTCACAGGTGTTTAAAAGTGGGAAAATACACTGTATGGGCGAGTGCAGAAAGCGAATTGTGCAGGGTTTCCCCTTCTTTTTTTCTTAGAAAATCAGCACCCCAAGCCCCATATTTATAGAGGTGGGAGCCGCAGGTCTACCTACGACACCTAGTAGCAGTGTACTGCGGTGCCTGCTTGGGTGCCTGGCAAGTGTGGGTCCCGCCGTGTCGAAATGCGACGTACTGTTCGCTTCTGGCCGCTCATAACTTTCAATCCGGGAGTCCGATGGAAGCGTGCCATACCATTCCGGAAAGCTCTTTCCGAGATCTACACAATGATATATGGTTTGACCTTTTTTGATTCTAGGAAGATGGGTCCATGACCAAAATGGCATTCCCGGGTTTCCGTTAGGCAATCTGGTGAGCCGTTTTGTATAATTTGCGCTCCGGAGTTAAGATATCACTCTTGTGGGACTTCCTTTGAAGTAATTTGAGTTGAGATGAGTTGATTTGATGTGAGTTGAAGTTGAGTTGGCAAAATGACCATTTTGCCCCTCCCGGTTATCTCCGGTTTTGCACAACAGAAGGCGATCGTTTCTCAGGGTTATCTCTGAGGTTGGCTTGCTGTTGACTTTGACTATCCTCAGGGTCATCTCTGAGGTTGGCAAGACCTATTCCCATGGTTGGGACTGAGACAAGATACCTCGGGGTCATCTCCGAGATTAATCGGTCTTCTCCGGTGTGTGGTCTGGTATTATATCTGCAGGCCTCGGGGTTTTCTTCGAGGTTGGATTTGGTTACTCCCAGATTGCGATCCGGGGTTTGATGATGAACTTTCGGTAGTATCCGGTATGGATTTGGATTGTCTTTTCGTGGTTCCTCTTAAAAGACGAATCTGTCCTCCTACGCAATGTTAATAATGAGTAGAAGAAAATTTCGAGTGTCTACAATTAAATTATTAATGAAAATTCTCCAAAAATATTAAAAGTTACATTTTATAACTTAAAATATTTTAAATACATTATTCTTATTTAAAATGATTTTTATATAATTAAAATCATTTTTCTCTAATTTATTTAACACACTAATTAAATAAATTAAATATCATTAATATTCAAATAATTATAAATATTAATGAAAAATATCCCAAATAATTAAAAGTTATTTTTTAGAATTTAAAATGATTTTTAAAACCATTTTTAGAAATTTTTATAATTTATTTCTATTTTTAAATAATTTCCAGAAAATAATAAAATAAAATTAAATTAAACCGTCGCTATAAGGCTTTAGCGACACAAAGCGTCGTTGTTGGTGTTCTTGAGCTCAAGAACACTGACAGCTTCGTGTTTAAGGGTCATCGTTTGACCACGATTGATTCTCTGTGTAATGCGTTTCTAGGCTAGCTTGAACCGTGATTGTGTAGTGTTTATGTAGCACCACAATTATAACCAACAATCGGAGCCAAACATCAACACAATTTAAAGATTCAAGCCACCAAAGTCTCTGTCAAGGTGCTCCTGGGTTTTTTTGGTAACCCAGAAACCCAGGCAGTTGCATGTGGTCATTTTTCAGCCCAATTATTTAGGTGTTCTTGTCATGAACTAGGTTGGTTATTCGTCTAAACAGGTAGTACGTATGACAAAGAACAACAACATATCATGATCACAATCAAACTATAACACAACCACCAAATTTAATCTGGTCAAACCATGTCAGACAGCTTATGCTAACAGTTTCTGGAAATTTCAGAAACTTCATCCGTGATCAAGTGGTCTACTTTGACCACTTACTACACTTAATATATTAACTGTTTGTAAGATCTAAAACCTTGGATCGATAGTACACATATCAGACTATAATCTAGATACAAACAAATAATCAAAACAAACATAACACCTGTCAAATCCGGCCTTCCAAAATGTTGTCAGACACTGTTTCTTACTTTCTGGGTTACCCATATTTCAGCCGGTCAACGTCGATCAACGGGTTTTAACCGTTAATAAATCATGATCTAGACATCAAATGACCCTGATTCCACTTGAAGCTTAAAAGCCCTTATACCAGACTACCAATCGAAAACATAAAATAAGAAGAATCAAAAAAAAACGGATCTGTGGCTCCTGACATTAGCTTGTCAGACCACAAATCGTGTTCTTGATAGTTTTGAAAAAATCGATTTTAAAGTATTTTGATGCTATGGATCTATGGTATATCACCATAGATCATCATAAAACATCATCTAGCAAAGATCTAAACACATAAACACAAAAGTTGTCTTAGCATATAAGATCATAATGGGTTTTAGGATTTATACCTTTATGTTCTAGATTTTGATCTTTGTTCTCCAATCTGATCTTGGGTTATTAATGGTCTGTTTATGTGACTGAAACACTTTAAGAATTTGGAGGTTTTGAGAAAAGATGAGTTGGTGAGAGCTTGAACATAAAATAAACCAAATACTAGACTTTCTCTCTCTCAAATCTCTTATATAATGCTTGACATGTTACTAGATCTGATGTGTTGGCCGAATTTTGTTGGATTTCTATGTCACAAGTCAATGTGGTTGCTTACCAACTAAAGTTGCTGGCACATTTTGCAAGTTACATATTAAAATAAACTAAAAGGGCATTTTGGTCATTAGCAAAATAAATTTAATGGCATACTTGGAATTTGCACAAACTATTAGGGTTTAACCCTTAGGGTTTAACCCTTAGGGTTTAAATACTCAAATTCTTGAATTTTCTAATTAGGGTTTAAAATAAAAAATTAAAAATTTCAAAAATGTAATTATGGTTTTAAATAGAAATTAATATTTCTAAAGTATAATTAGGGTTTCCTAATTATATTAACACATACCAATCACTTTAGGCTTGCTAATTAGGATTGGGGTTTCCTAATTAGGGTTTTTAATTAGAAAAATTAAAAATTAAAATTTCTAAATTACAATTAGGGTTTCCTAATTAAATTAGGGTTTCCTAATCAAATTAACATTTATTAAACACATTAAACTCAGTAATTAGGATTAGGGTTTCCTAATTAGTGTTTTAGGATTCCTGAATATGAAATTAGGGTTTCCTGGCTTTCGATTAGGGGTTCTAACTATGCGTTAGGATTTCTAATCCTAAGATTAGGGTTTCTAATCTCTTATTAGGGTTTATAATTTTAAACCTTATCATGATCAATCATTGATAAAAAAATTCTAAACAATACACACGCGTACTCATTAATATAATTATTTTAATTATATTTTCTATCAAATCCCTATCAAAAAATTAGGGTTAGGGTTTCTAAAGCTGTTAAGCACAACTCTACTCTAAATTTATTAGTCAGTATACAAATTGACCTTCTCGAGACTCATATCACAGATACTTGTCACAAAATTGATAATCAATATTAATAATAAAAAAAATTATTCGTAAAATTTTGAATATTCAAAATCTCGGGTTATCACATTCACCCCTCCTTAAAAGGATTCCGTCCTCAGAATCACCGCTTTCTTATTCTCTACAATCTTTTAAAGTTGTATCATCAATTCATTCTTATCAACACAACATTAATTTTGTGTCTCATATTTTAACCTGTGACTTGGATCTATAAAAGAAAACAATTCACAGTAATTATTTAACTCATATTACTCACGTAATTTAAATTCTTAAGTGAAATTGTTACCTGCTACCACTTCCTGGGCAGCTACCGTATCCTGCGCCGTCATATTGAATGTACGGGCGGTTGGTCTTTCTGGCTGTGCAGGTCCTCGAGTTGCCAAGGTTCCGCTACTGGGTCCCTTGTTGCCACTTTCTTTCTCCATATTTCTCTTCGGACAATTCCAAACCAGATGATCAGTCGATCCGTACGTAAAGCAACCTTGTACCTTCTTCGGATTAGGACAATTGGGCGACATGTGCCCCTCTTGTCCGTAATTGTAATAGACTCCCTTCTTCTTCAGGCAAACTCCAGCATGGTTCTTCCCATAATTCGAACATGGATCCCTTTCTTTCCTATTATCTTCTGTTTTATTACCCGACTAGGTATTCTCACTCCATTTTCTCTTATTCGGATTACTACCACCACTGCTTCCACCATCATTTGTCTTCTTCTTCTCCTGATGAAATTGAGATGCAGCTTCACTCCCTCCTTCAGCAATTAACGCCTTCTCCATCAAAGTCGCGAAAGTATTGATCTGCAATACCGCTACCTTGTTGAATATCCCCGGCTTCAGTCCATTCTCAAATCTTCCCACTTTTCTTGCCTCGGTGTCCACCTGATGAGGTGCAAATCTAGCCAACTCGTTGAATTTGGCAGCGTATTCTGTTACCGACATGTTCTCCTGCTTAAGTTCTAAGAATTTGACTTCCATCTTGGATTGCATAGTCGGTGAGAAGTAGTTCTCAAAGAACAGTTCCTTGAATCTTGTCCACAACACCACCGTTGTACCAGCTCTTGCCTGATTAGTCTCCCACCAGTAATTGGCTTCTCCCTTCATCAGATAAGTTGCAAAAGCCATCTTTTGCTCTTTCGCTACTCTAGCGATAACGAATGCCTTCTCCATCTCCTTTACCCAAGTTTGGGATTCAATTAGATCCGTTGTTCCTTTGAATTCAGGCGGTCCTACCGCTTTAAAGTCCTTGAAGTTAGCCAATCTATCAGCTGGCTGATTTCTCGCTCTTCCTCTTGCTGGAGCCCTATTTTCCATAGCTTCGGCTATCATATCTGCAAAGTTTTGCATCGGGTCAGCTTTGACCTCCTTCGTTATTCACTGACTGTTCTTCTCGTTGGTTTCGATTTTTTCGTCTAGGCGGCATGATCTGATTTAAATAAAAATCTTATATTAATTCTCTTTCTTTACACAAATTCTTAACACAATTACAATTCAACACATATTTCTCACATAATCGCATATTTATTGAAATAGCACATAGTACATATAGTACTTAACATATTTACTATCCCTTTTTAAATCATATCAGGATTAACAACACAACTTTACACAAAAAAGTTGCAATTCTCCATTCACACATAGTTATTACCAGTTTGTCAAACTTACCACACTTATGAGTTCAGGAACTTGCCACAATTATATGAGTGTATGAATTTATCCTAGTCAGACCTTTGGCGTCCATTCGCTGAGGGGTTCAAAACATTTCATATAACTATGAGTCATTAACTTACCATAAGTATGAGTTTTAAGAACATACAAATTAATCTTAATCTTATATTCATATAGAAAATAAAGATTTCATTCATATAAACATATTTATATTAAATATGTTCACACATCGTTCTCGATATTACAACACTTAATATCATAATCTTCTACCAAAAGATACTAACGCTTAAACTTAAGCTATCTACCATCCACTCCCTTCACCAGTCTTCTTCTTGTTGGGACACTTGTTGAATCCGTGACCCGTTCTTCCACATGAGAAACACTTCCTCATATTCGACTTAGGACATGTAGAGAAATATGTCCTTCCTAGTTACAGTTGAAGCACACGTTCTTCCACATCATGCACTCTCCCGCGTGAGTCTTCCCACACTTGCTACATGCTTGCTTCTTCTTCGGGTTTGACTTTTCTGAATTAGGGCTGTCGTTGTCCCTCTTTCACTTATTCTTGTCTTTCTGCTGGTTGATTGTTCCTTCAGACGATCCACCACCTTCAGTCTTCATCCTTTCCACCTGCACCTTGAGCTCGTTCCATTCTTCAGTCATTTCACGTAACGCTCGCTCCGTCTTCAACAACTCCTCCAAGAGAAATACCTTACTCCGGAGTTCTTGAACTTCTGCCGATAGTTGATCTTGTTCTTCAACTTTAGTCTTATTCTTTAACTCTACCTTAGCTTGCTCAGACTCTGCCTCATCATCTCCACTCAGATACATCTCGGGATAATCGTCATGATCGCTCCCCAGATTGACCATGGGTTCATCTTCTCCCACCTCCTCAACTGATTCGCTTTGCGCCAGCACCTCGGCTTCTGGCATTAGTGGAGCAGCCGCTAGCATCTCTATACTTGTTTCATCTTCTCCAGTACAAACTTCTCACACTTGTGTCCACTTATCTCACTATTGATGCACTTCGACAATCCCTCACTTAGAACTCTAAATGACTATTCTATATCTCGCTTATGGTTATATTCCTAGGGTTTTCCCCACCCCCACTTAAGGTTTATAACCTACAGCTCTTCTATCAACTTGTGACACCTTGCTCACTACAGCTTTGATACCAACCTATAACACCCCCAAATCCGGGTTACCTGACCTCCGAGTTTGGTGTTCACGATCCACAATATAATACCATTTAACTACCCATTCATATATAAATAGGAATACATAAGTCATTAACATATGTTGTTAATACATAAGTCCCAAGTCCACTAACCTTAACATTATAGAAATACCCCTTAGATATACAAAAAGGGTTTACAATACAATACAACATAATAATATTGTTCATTCAAACTAATTTATAACTATGCCTTTTCCCTTGTTCTTCTTCGCAGCACCTTCTGCCACTTCGTCCATAGCTGAAAAGTTTTATTTAGCAAGGGTGAGCAACAAGTTTGCCCCGCAAGTTAAGACATACAATAAATGTATATGAATCAATAAGAACAGACTATCTATTTTGATAGAATGAAACTAAAGTTCGGTGAACTTTGAAAGAGCTGAACAAATCGTTAATCAATAACAAGTCTTCTCGTATTCTAGGCAACGCAATAATCTGATAATGAAATAGTACAACGCTTTCAAAGTTTCTGCGATATTCTAATGAATAATCAAGAATCAATTCTACGCAATTACAAAGTGGAATATTTTCCAGATTTATGCTGAGTGATCACACTAGATCTAGAACTTCTTTTCTTGGGTATATATCAAAGATTTACTTTGATACATACGCGGGAGTATCAGATAACCATAAAGATTAAATCATACCCCTCTGCCAAAGTACTTTGAGCCGCCAACCCTTGTACCCTATATATATTATAATAATACTTAATAAAGGCATGAAATGGCCAATATATATCGACCTAAAATGTTCCCTTTTTATAAAAGGTTGTTCTTCTCAATCTTAGAATCAAGATTTTGATTTAACAATGAAATACTGTGATTTCAAATTCTAGTTACTTCTTGATCTAGCCGAAATAATTGGCATCGATCTGTCAATAATAATTGAATTCTATTCTCGAACCTATCAAGTTTTAACAAATGTTCGCCTAGTCCAGAATAATTGGCTAAGACATTTCTCAACATAATTCGACAATAAACAGGAATTATATGTAATGTCAATATTAGCTTCTACGAATTTAAATATCCAACAACAGTTATTCTATGAATATATTTTCAGAATCACTAATTCAGTTTGAATTATTAAATATGCACTAACTGCGGATAATCAACAATAAATCCCTGGACGTGGTATAATTAACAATAATTAACCACTATAATAATTGAACAATATTAACTCAAGGTTGAGTTAGGAAACTTGCCTTCCGCGTTGATTACAGCTACACAATATACTTATCTGCTTTTGAAAGACCTATAACCAATAATATCGGTCTCACAAATAGCATAATAATTTATAATCACGTAACACTGTATTTTACAGTCAAACTTCTCCTAGGCACATTACCACATAGCCACATTAGTGTGTATAACCTATATAAACATCTAACAAGTCTAACTAGTTCGGTCTGGTTAGACTTCGGTCCATTCTCGCTGCCTTGGTCACCCTATCCGACAATTAACACTTATATTGCCCATTAAACTTGGTCTCTAAGCTTCAATATTATTTTAGATAAGTCAAATATCATTTATAATATTTTTCAGAAGCTTTTAATAATTTATAAACAATTATTATAATTTATAATAATTTTTCAAACACTTAAATCATTTTTAAATGATTTAATTATCAAATAATCTTATTATCATTAATATTTAATAATATAAAAATATTAATGTTATACTTGTCAAAATATTAAAGTTATTATTAATAACTTAAAATATTTTTAAATCATTAATATTCTACTTAAATGATTTTTAAAATAATTAAAACCATTTTTAAATCATTACCATTAATATCTAAATATTAATGAAATTATTATTCAAATATTAAAAGTCATTAATTATAACTTAAAATACTTTTAAATCATTTTTCTCATTTTAAATGATTTTTAAATCAATAATATCATTTTTAATTCATTTATTTAATATAATAATTAAATAAATCAAATATCATTAATATTAATTTATTAATGAGAATTCTTCAAAATATTGAAAAATATATTTTATAATTCTAAATATTTTCTAACATTTTATTCTTATTTAAAATAATTTTTAAAATCAATAAAATCTTTTTTATCTTATTTATTTAATTTAATAATTAAATCAATCTAATATCATTAATATTAAATTATTAATGAAAATTCTCCAAAAATATTAAAAGTTACATTTTATAACTCAAAATATTTTTAAATACATTATTCTTATTTAAAATAATTTTTATATAATTAAAATCATTTTCTCTAATTTATTTAATACACTAATTAAATAAATTAAATATCATTAATATTCAAATAATTATAAATATTAATGAAAAATATCCCAAATAATTAAAAGTTATTTTCAAATTTAAAATAATTTTTAAACCATTTTAGTAATTTTTATAATTTATTTCTATTTTTAAATAATTTTCGAAAATCATAAAATAAAAATTAATTAAACCGTCCGCTTATAGGGCTTTAAGCGACACTAAAAGCGTCGTTGTTGGTGTTCTTGAGCTCAAGAACACCGATGCCTTCTCGTGTTTAAGGGGTCATCGTTTTACCCGCGATTGATTCTCTCTCCGTAATGCGTTTCTTTCGCTAGCTTAAACCGTGATTGTGTAGTGTTTATGTAGCACCACAATTATAACCAACAATCAGAGCCAAACATCAACACAATTTAAAGATTCAAGCCACCAAAGTCTCTCGTCGTCGGAAAAGCTCTGGGTTTTCTGGGTAACCCGAAACCCAAGCTTACGTGTAGTCACTTTCCAAATTTCAATTATTTAGTTGTTCTTGTCATGAACTATGTTGGTTATTCGTCTAAACAGGTAGTACGTATGACAAAGAACAACGACATATCATGATCACAGTCAAACTATAACACAACCACCAGATTTAACATGGTCAAACCTTGTCGACGACTTGTAACAACACGCTTTACGGAAATTCCGTAAAAGTTCTTCCGTGATCAAGTGGTCTACTTTGACCACTTACTACACTTAATATATTGACTGTTTGTGAGATCTAAAACCATGGATCGATAGTACACATATCAGAATATAATCTGGATACAAACAAATAATCAAAACAAACATAACACCTGTCAGATCCGGCCTTCCAAAATGTTCTGAGTTACCCAGATTTCAGTCGGTCAACGTCGGTCAACTGGTTTTGACCGTTAATAAATCATGATCTATACATCAAATGACCCTGATTCCACTCGATGCTTAAAGCCCTCATACCAGACTACCAATCGAAAATATAAAACAAGAAGAATCAAAAACAGACATGGTTATGTGGCTCCTGACATTAGCTTGTCAAACCACAAATCGTGTTCTTGACAGTTTTGAAAAAAATCAATTTTAAAGAATTTTGATGTTATGGATCTATGGTATATGACCATAGATCATCATAAAACATCATCTAGCAAATATCTAAACACATAAACACAAAAGTTGTCTTAGCATACAAGATCAAAATGGGTTATAGGGTTTATACCTTTATGTTACAGATTTTGATCTTCTCCTCTCCAATCGATCTTGGGTTATTAATGGTCCGCATTTATGGACCGAAAACACTTTAAGAATTCGGAGGTTTTGAGAGAAGATGAGTTGGTGAGAGCTTGAACACAAAATTAAATAAGCCAAATACTAGACTCTCTCTCTCAAATCTCTTATATAATGCTTGACATGTTGCTAGATCTGATGTGTTGGCCAAATTTTGTTGGATTTCTATGTCACAAGTTAATGTGGTTGCTTACCAACTAAAGTTGCTAGCACATTTTGCAAGTTACATATTAAAATAAACTAAAAGGGCATTTTGGTCATTAGCAAAATAAATTTAATGGCATACTTAGAATTTGCACAAACCGTTAGGGTTTAGCCCTTAGGTTTTAACCCTAAGGTCCTAACCCTTAGGTTTTAAATACTTCAATTCTTGAATTTTCTAATTAGGGTTTAAATAGAAAATTAAGAATTTCGAAAATGTAATTATGGTTTTAAATAGAAATTAATATTTCTAAAGTATAATTAGGGTTTTCTAATTATATTAACACATACTAATCACTTTAGGCTTGCTAATTAGGATTACTGTTTCCTAATTAGGGTTTTTATTTAGAAAAATTAAAATTTCTAAATTACAATTAGGGTTTCCTAATCAAATTAACATTTATTAAACACATTAAGCTCACTAATTAGGATTAGGGTTTCCTAATTAGTGTTTTAGGATTCCCGAATATGAAATAAGGGTTTCCCGACTTTCGATTAGGGTTTCTAACTATGCGTTAGGGTTTCTAATCCTGAGATTATAGTTTCTAATCTCTTATTAAGGTTTATAATTTTAAACCTTATCCTGATCAATCATTGATAAAAAAAATTCTAAACAATACACACGCTTACTCATTAATATAATTATTTTAATTATATTTTCTATCAAATTCCTATCCAAAAATTAGGGTTAGAGTTTCTAAAGCTGTTAAGCACAACTCTACTCTAAATTTATTAGTCAATATACAAATTGACCTTCTCGAGACTCGTATCAAAGATACTTGTCACAAAATTGATAATCAATATTAATAATAAAAAAAATTATTTGTAAAATTTTGAATATTCGAAATCTCGGGTTATCACAGTTACATTCTTCCCTCCTTATAAGGATTCTGTTCCCAGAATCTTGTTATTCTTACATAAACAAATGAGGAAACTTTTCTTTCATTTTACCTTCAAGCTCCCACGTTGCTTCTTCAGCATCGTGGTTACTCCAAATTACCTTTTACTGAAGGTATTACTTTATTTCTCAAGACTTGTTCCTTCCTATCAATAATCTGAATCGGAAGTTCTTCATACGTTAAGCCTTTTTCTACTTGAATAGATTCATACTCTATTACGTGCTTGTAGTCTGGTTTATAAGGACGCAACACATACACGTGAAACACATTGTGTATTCTTTCCATTTCTGGAGGTAAGGCTACTTCATAAGCTACCTCTCATACCCTTCGTAAAATCTCAAAAGGTCCTACAAACCTTGGACTTAACTTCCCTTTCTTTCCAAAATGTATCTTCCCTTTCCAGGGCGATACTTTTAGAAAAACATATGAACCTACTTCAAACTCCCTCTTCTCTAGATGAGGATCTGCATACTTCCTTTGTCTATTTTGAGCTGCTACCAATCGAGTTCATATTAGCTCAACCATGTATGTCGTTTGTTGTACCATTTCAGGTCCCAACATTCGACGTTCACCTACTTCATCCCAGCAAAGTGGTTCTGCACTTCCTTCCATACAACGCTTCGTAAGGCGGCATGCCTATACTAGCGTGAAAATTATTGTTGTAAGTGAATTCTACCAAAGGTAGATGTTCGTCCCAACTTCCTTTGAAATCCATAATGCAAGATCTTAACATATCTTCTAGCGTTTGAATTGTCCGTTCACTTTGTCCATCCGTCTGTGGATTATATGTCGTACTCAATCTGAAATGCGTTCCCATTTGCTCTTGCAAACTCCTCCAAAAGCTCGACGTGAATCGTGGATCATGATCGGACACAACCGAAACCGGTACTCCATGTCTAGAAATGACTTCTTTGACATAAAGCTTTGCTAACTGCTCTAAGTTATACCTAACTCCTATTGGTAAAAAATAAGCCGATTTAGTTACCGATCCACTATTACCTAAATTAGCATTGTATCATCTTCTCGTCGTTGGAAGTCCCACCATAAAGTCCATGGTGATATGTTCACATTTCCACTCTGGAATCTCTAGTGGCTGCAACAATCCACTCGGCCTTTGGTGTTCATCCTTAACTTTCTAACAAGTTAAGCACTTACTAACGTATTCTGCAATCTCCCTTTTCATGTTCGGCCACCAAAAGTTCTGACGAAGGTCTTGATACATCTTAGTACTACCAGGATGTATCGAGTACCTCAAACTATGGGCCTCACACACAATCTCTTCTTTCAACACGGAATTATTTGGAACCCAAATTCTTCCTTCAAAAAGAAGTAAACCTTCTTTATCAAGGTTATACTTAGTCTTCACGTCATCCTTCATTATCTTTTTCACACGCTCGCATTCTTCAGTACTTATCTGTACTTCCTTAACCCGCTCCACTATCGTTGGTCGAGTCTCTATTGAAAATAACATCTCTACTATTTTCCTTGGCAACTTAACTTCTAATTCCATCCTAGCCATCTCTGTTATTAACCCATTCTGAGTCGTTAATATTGACAGCGTTTCCCTACCCTTTCGACTTAACGCGTCGGCTACTACATTCGCCTTCCCCGGATGATATAAGATATCACAGTCATAATCTTTTATCAATTCTAACCACCTTCGATGCCTCATATTCAACTCCTTCTATGTGAAGATATATTTCAGACTTTTATGGTCCGTGTATATCTCACACTTCTCCCCGTATAAATAATGTCTCCATATCTTTAAGGCAAAAACTACAGCTGCCAATTCTAAGTCATGAGCAGGATAGACCTTCTCATAATCTTTTAACTGACGTGACGCGTACGCAATGACTTTGCCATGCTGCATAAGCATGCAACCAAGTCCTCTATGCGAAGCATCACTATAAACAACAAAATTCCCCGTATCATCTGGTAAGGATAATACAGGTGCCTCACTCAACCTCCTTTTTAGTTCTCGAAAACTATATTCACACTTTTTTGTCCACTCATACTTCACCGACTTCCTTGTCAGATTCGTCAACGGAGTAGCTAATTTAGAAAAGTCCTGAATGAACCTTCTATAGTATCCCGCTAACCCTAGAAAACTCTTAACCTCGGTTGGCATTTTTGGTTGCTCCCACTCATTCACCGCTTCCACCTTCGCTGGATCTACGGATATGTCATCTTTGTCTATAACATGTCCTAGAAGCTGCACTCGTTCAAGCCAAAATCGACACTTAGAGAATTTCGCATACAACTTCTCCCTCCGTAGTGTTTCCAACACTATTCTTCAATGTTCAGCATGATCTTCCGTCGTCTTAGAATAGACTAGAATATCATCAATGAACACTACAACGAACTTGTCCAAATACTGTTTGAACACTCTGTTCATCATATCCATAAATGTAGCTGGCGCATTCGTTAACCCAAACGACATCACCAGAAACTCGTAATACCCATAACGAGTTCTGAACGCTGTCTTAGGTACATCCTCCTTCCTCACTTTCAGTTGATGATACCCCGTTCGCAAATCTATTTTAGAAAAATACTTTTCCCCTTTCAACTGATCAAATAGATCATCGATCCTGGGCAACGGGTATTTATTCTTAATCGTTAACTTGTTCAACTCTCGATAGTCGATACAAAGTCGTAACGATCTGTCCTTCTTCTTTACAAACAATATCGGTGCTCCCCACATAGACACACTCGGTTGAATTTACTTCCTATCTAACAGTTCATGTAACTGAACCATTAACTCCTTCATCTCAACTGGCGCCATCCTATATGGTGCCTTTGAAACTGGTGCCGTACCCGGCAAGAACAAATCAATCACGAAATCTACATCCCTATCTGGCGGAATACCAGGTAACTCCTCCGAAACACATCCGCGAACTCTTGAACTACCGCTATCTGTTCCAATGATGTTCCCACTCTTTTAGTATCCGGCCACCACATGACACAAATAACCCTTACACCCCTTCTTTAACATCTTCCTAGCTTGTGTCATGGTTAGACAACAAGAACGTCCCGGTGATTTATTACCATAAAACACCACCTCAGGTTTCTTAGAAAGTCTTAAGTTCACACTCTTTCTATGACAATCTATTATTGCTCTATGGTTAATTAACCAATCCATACCGAGAATCACATAAAATTCCATTAACCTTATCGGTAAAAGATCTATCGATAACCTATTACCCCTGATATCTACGAAACAATTCCTATGAATGTGTTCAATGGGATGTATCTCCTCGTTTGCTACCTTAACATCTAAAGGTATTTCTAACTTTTTCAGGATTTAATCCCAATTGCTTAGCAATTCCACATACTATAAAAGAACAAGTAGCACCCGAGTCAAATAACACGTATGCATTTATTTCATTGACTGGAATGATACCTGCTACTACATCCGATGATGTAACCGCATCTTGGACAGTCATATTAAACGTTCGAGCTGAGGGTCTACCCATTGATGGTGTTGGTCCAGTAATGGCCAAATTGCCACTACCAGAACCTTTACTACCCTCCGCCCCTTTCTTCGGGCAATTTCATGCCATGTGGTCCACCGACCCACAAACAAAACAGCCCCGGCTTTTCTTAGGATTAGGACAGTTGGGAGATATATGACCCTCCTGTCCACAGTTATAACAACCCGTTTTCCCCTTCAGACAGACTCCCAGATGAGTCTTGCCGCATGTCTTGCATGCCTCCATCCTACGTTTAGGATCCCCTTGTTTCACCCCAGTATTCCCAAGGTTAAAATATTTCCTCTTAGGCACATTGCCACTACTGCTGGCAATCTCTGCCTTATTTCCTCCCTCTCCCATACTCTTATCCTTTCTATCCTTGTGGTATTGGGTCAACGCCTCACTACCACCCTCCGCTATTATCGCCTTTTCCAGAATGGTCCTGTAGGAAGCACTCTAAAAAACCGATATCCTACTATAGAGCCGGGGTTTAAGGCCTTGCTCAAACCTACGAGCCTTCCTCTCCTCTGTGTCCACTTGGGGAACAGTCATGTCCCCCTGTTTAAGTTCGAGGAACTTAATCTCCATCCTCCCTTGCATGCTAGTAGGGAAGTAGTTCTCAAAGAATACCTTCCTGAATTGTTCCCATGTAACAGCACCTATTCCAGCCCCACCCTAGTGAGCCTCCCAGCAGTAGTTGGCTTCCCCCTTCATCACATAGGTCGCAAAAGAGGTCTTTTGCGCCTCAGCTACGTTTGTAATAATAAACGCCTTTTCTATTTCCTTGACCCATATCTGGGCCTCCATTGGGTCCGTTGTTCCCTTAAATTCGTATGGACCTACACTCTTAAAATCTTTAAAGGCAGTTGTTCGGGCTACCCTAGGTCCTGCGGGTGCTCTACCCCCAGCTTGATTAAATGCAACCGTTAATAAATTAACGAACTCTTACATTGGGTTATTAGGACCCCCCCCCCCCACTTGTTATCATTATGTGATTCCGCCTCTTGGTTACGTTGTCTTCTTCTTGGCGGCATTTCTGATTAAATAAATAAGGTTCCATTATTACTTATTTGCTTACTTCGTTATTAGTCGTCAAACAACTAAACAATAACTCATACACAACAAAGCAATTTAAAATAAAAACATCATTATATTAAAATGCTTCTTTATAGATCAGAACTATTTACAAGTTGCTTTCTATAGCCCAAAAGCTATTACATATATATTCCGTGATTGACTTCCACAAAAATTGGGATTTACAAAAAGACTACCCTTTAATTATACAAAAGAGGGTTTTACGTCACTACACAAAATATGTACCATACTAACTCCTAATACTGCCTAACAGCATTTTCATGCTTCTCGTTCGCTAGAATCGACACAATATCTCGACTTATAGTATGTCGAGTATGTCCCGACTCAATAGAATAACAAGTTATCTTAAGCTTGAAATCCTCATGCGCACTGTCATTTATATAACATTCGTGCAATCTTCTGGTCTTTTTTAGCCAGTTTCTCATGAAGTTCTACGACCTCGTTCTTATAGTACCTAGCCTTGTCAGTCATGAGCACTTTCTCATCATGCTCTATCTCATAGTCTGACTCTGCAAACTCCTTCGCACCGTAGAGATCACTGATCTCTTCCTTCTGGTGTTGCACCATATTGTGCAGTTGCACATTACGGTCAAGCACTGAGAGGTACATCGCCCTCATAGTCTCTGTGAGGTGTGTCGACTCTAATTTGTATGACATCACCATATTAATCGATGTCACCTCCATGTCACCCCTTCACATCTATCATCATATTCGGATATGATGTTATTCCCATGGTCTCTTGAATAATCCTCCTCCGTAATATTCCTGCCTCGACTCTTCTAGAATCACTACACAATATATCTGTTATAGGCACATGTCTCTGTCTCAACTCGCTTCACGGACTCCTCGGCGACCACATGTATATCCCTATACATCAAGCTATCGAACGACATCTACAATAACACATAACAAATTGATTAGTACATAATACACAATAATATAAGCACAAATCACATTTAATCCATTTAGGGTTACTTTTCATCTTTTAAATCTTTTGGTACTGAGTTTCCTCAATTCCTTATTAACTCATTTGACTCGAGTTAACTTTCTTCGGACTCTTCCTTTCCTAACGAGGTTATTAGACTAAGGTTCTTCCCCCCTTAAGTTTTATAACCTAATGCTTTGATACCAACCTGTGACGCCCCCAAATCCGGGTATCTTCCAACCCGACAAATGGTGCTCCACGATACTACAATCCATAGAATCATTCCATTGAGATAACAACCAAATGAGTGTAATTACTATCTTTGTATTACATTTGTAATAAATCCTTTCCCAGGTTCATAAACTGAATACATTCGTTGTTCTTCATAAGTATAATACAATCAAATACACTAATCTATTACAGGACGATTAATTGTTCATCTTAGCCTTGCCTTTATCTCGCTTAGGACTCTCAGTTCATTCAACTTTAGCTACAAACATATGGTTCAAGCAAGACTGAGCATAACTAGCTCAGCAAGTCTTAACACAGAATCATATGAATATCACCTTAACAACTACATGCTTTATTTCAATATTTGAACAATTAACTACGAAGCACTATGAAACATTTGACTAGTACTTCTCATAACAACAATTCCAGAGTATATTTAATAGCTTAGGAAAGATGAACCGGTCAATAGACCATGAACATACTCTTTTCGTTTTCATACTTGAAAAGGATATCCGGCACCAAGGCCATCCACCCGACTTTACTTACGAGCACTTCTAGGTGATCAGCCTATTGTACACTATGTTGATCAACACTCTTACGTTAAACGTATTTACGCTTAACAATTTGGCAACCTCGCGTGCCCATCGAATAATTGATGAATAATACTTTTGTTTGTACATAGACAAACTTACCTTCTCATCCATACCAAATACTTGGCATAGGATAGCGTTAACAGTTCTATATCAAAAGACTTGTAAATAAATCAATCAACTCTTCAGTATTAGTCTAGCCGAGTTAAAACAGGTATCGACTCTTTCTTTAAAACCATTCATGCATTGTATAATATGCATCACATAAAACTTGGCTAACACGAAGGTTAGACAAGCGTTTAAGAAAGACTTGCCTTCAAGCATCTTTGAATAGATAATTCAACAATTCTCAGTCTTTACAGGATCTACATGATATATTCCAATAGCACACTATAATTAGTTATCAAACAAACTAACTTTATTGTCTATAACCAACTTCTTTCTCTTCTATGTCTTATTTGAACTTGTTAGTTCCCAGAGGGCACAATAGATCTAGAAAAGGGGGGTTGAATAGATCCTTTTTACTTCAAAATACTTTTCTAGTTTATATTATATTGTTCATAATTAACATATGACAAACATAAGAATCTTTTCAAGCACAGCGGAATAAGTAAAAGATCCCCTTCATTGATATATTCATAATCATACATACATTGTTCGTAGAGTAAGTTTAGTTGTAAGCAGTTAAAACTTTCATAGCAGTTATAACAATAATAGTACATAATGTAAAAGACACAAGGGGTTTTAAGTGGTTCAGAGACTCAAGCTCTTAATCCATTCTTCTGCTTTCAACTAGCAGGATTTCCACTAAGGAAGGGCAGCACCCTGAATCACAAAGATTGCTTCAAGGCCAGCAGCCTTGGAACTCCTCTAGTTCCCTAGGAATTCTTCAAGCCCAGCAGGCTTGGAACTTCGTTTAGTCCTACTGGACAAGGACCCTTCCAGCCTGCTTTGTTTAGTCCTTTCTTGACAAGGACCCTCAGCCCCTCGGCTTTGTTGAGTTGTTTGTTTGTTGTTGTTGGAGTCGGTCTTTGAAATTTGCTAAGATGTCTTCATGCTCTGAACATCTTCTATACTTAGCAGCTTGGCTTGATCATCCTTGAAGTGCAGCTGAGTGTTGCATGATGCTCAACTTCTTTGGTTACTCAACCACTTCGGATGACCCCTTTGAGAACTGCCTAGAAGATCCTTCTCCTTGGTACTTGATGGTTGCACATGATAGGCTTCCAAGATGACTGTAAGCTCTTCTGTTAGGTACTTAGAAGCTTTCTCATGTTTGACACCAAGATGGCATTTGTGATCTTCCTTCTTGCTACTTGATGCCTTCTCATGATGGACTTGCTAAGATGACTGTAGGCTCTTCTCTATTGTACTTAGAGTCTTCCTATGATGGACATCAAGATGACATAATGCTCTTCTTTCTCTCGGCAGTTCAGAACACTCTTCATGTAGTAGAACTCTCACTTCTACATAGTAGAACTCACAACTCTACTTCTTTCTTTATCTGACTTCTGAGTGTTCTTGGTGGATCGTAGAGTGAGCCTTCGGACTCACTGTTTCACATGGTTTAGATCAGTCCACCTTATCTCCAAACTCGGTAACTCCAACAACCTTTGATCTTTGAAGCTCTTCCTCATTTATACTCCTTCCCAATCCTTCCGTTGGAAAGTAGTCGTTGAAGGCTATTCAAATCTCTTCACAGATCTCGAGTTACTTGAGGTAGACTACTTGATGTGACATGTCATACTTTTTCTGACGCTGCAGTCTACTGTTTCACCTGCCCTGTCAGATGTATCACTTTAATTGTCTTGGGCAGGTCAAAGACTTGATTACCTCTTTCTGATTTCTCGATCAGAGGTTGTCCTATTGCATCGATGCTCTCAATAAGCACTTGTCAGAATATTACCCTTTAGATTGAACCTTTGCCAATACTTCATCTTGATTATTCGGACTCTCGATTACGATGCACGTCTTCAAGGACTTGATCGTAGTGTCTTGTTGAGTGTTGCTCATTGACTGGTAGAGTTAACACTATGATCTTGAAGAGTGTTGATTGGATCTTCAATGTAGAACACCTCTTCCTTGTATTATGTAGTGCTTGATACTTACATTTTGCCTCGGTTTTTCGTCGACGGTGATGGCCTAATTCCTTGCTCGGTCCCCTTCGAATATCAAGACACTTGATTTGTGGCGCGTCCAAATTTTGCTTTCTCCTTGTGATCTCCGTTCACTTATCATCAATGAACCGACCACACACTTAATCACTTTAGCCTTGCTCTTTAGAGGCTGACCAGTATCTCGGTTCACCTTCCGTCAGTTCCTTCTTTGTTTGGCAAACACTAAGATAAGCTGCTCCATTTGAGAGAGCTGCTCCATGTTGGACATAAGCTGCTCCATTAGGTAGGAGGAATTGGCAACTTCAAACTTGATTTCCTGCTGGCCCAGCTCAAGTTGCACTGAGAAAGACTGTTTCAGGTCGTCAATCTTGTCAGACAGGGCTTGGATCTGCTCTGCATTGGCCTTCTGAAGTTGTAGAGCTTCTGCCGTCTGATCTTGTATGGCCTTCTGATAGATGTTATCTCTCTCTTAGAGTTTGAGCGATATCTCAGCCATAACAGCTTGAATTCTGTTTTGAAGAGAGTCATCCCCTTTTGCTGTCAGCTTCTGTGACTTTGTAGTGAGTAGAGATATCTTCCTACTTAGATCATCAGAACTCTTTTGTAATTCTTGCTCCAAAGTAATTTAATCCTTTTGTTGGGCAGCAGCTGGTTGAGTATCAGTTTGGACTCTATGATTTTCATCTTTAGACAGATTTTCAAAGGTCTAGAGAATCTGGATAATCATTGAGTTCCAATCACTGGTTGAGGTTGAGGATGAGGGAATGTTTGATAGTAGTGCTTGAGCATAAGGAGACTTCTGGTTTTGGGCTAGAACATCATCAGCAGTGTAGTGACTAGATTCTACGATCACCTCCTTTGTCATGTTCCTTCTCCCTTGAGAGTCCACTCTACGATCGTAGGGGATATAGAGATTTTCAGCATGACGATAGACCTTGAAGTGGGGCTGGTCTTTGATCAGTTTGGTGGAAAACTTCTTTACTCTTGGAAAGTTCTGAGCCACCAGTTCCATTCTTGGAAACTACTTGTAAAACCAACTGAGGTAGCTTCCATCTTTTTCAGTGTGGGCCTTGAGCCATGGCATCCACTTGAAGAACCATCTCATTAGCATTTCATCAGGATTGTAGAGGATGGTCGAGCAGTCTAGCTCCATGTTGTTCCAGTTTTTGGCTATATCAAAGGTAGTCATTCTTACTACCTTGAGTTGCTCATTTCTATAACTCACCCATCTCTCTGATGGAGCATCTGGTAAGTCATTTGAAACTTCCACTACGATCCTTCTGCTAAATCTTACAGGAGAGAGAACTGGATAATCTTCTTGTTCGTCTGCTTCCTGAGGTGCAGAACCAGAATCTTCTTCAATCTCTTCTCTCTCGGAGCCTGAACTTTCTTGATCATTTTCAGCAGAGAATTCCTCTTGCTGCATTTCATTCTCAGAACCTTCTTCAGCAAGATCTTCTTCAGATTCATCTTCTTCATTCTTTGGTTTCTTCTTGACATTTTTTCCACCGGATCTGGACTCATCATCACTCAATTCAATGATAGCATTTGATTGACCACTGCTTCTTTTGGAGGCAAACTTGGCTTGCAGTCTGTAGCTTTTCCTTCTTCTTGGAGGTTTAGGTCTGGGAGAGTCAGACTCTTCTTCTTCTTCAGACTCTGACTTCTCTAGTTCAGCAGACAGACTTCTTTGAGGTTCAGTACTGGCAGGAACAGACTCTTCTTCTGTCATCTCATCAACTCTTGATTCAACAAGGTGGCTATCTGGATTGGTGAGGGCAAGTTCTTCTTCTTCAGACACAGCATTACTTGACCTATCATCTTGGATTTCTTCTTTATCATCAGAGTGACTACTCTGAGAATTAGCCACTGGGCTTGCACATTTCTCTTCTTCAGCAGATACTGAATTTTTATACATTAATCCAGCTTCTTCTTCGCTGCTGGATCTGATCTGCGGGGACTCAACCTTGACATCTGTTTCCTTCTCTTCTGCTGACTCTACATCCCTTTCTTCAACAGAGGTACTATTTTGGAAAGCTGAGGCTGGTTTGTCTTCCACCTTAGCTTTCTTATTGATAGGCCCTTGAAGCAGCCTGTTGCTTCTCCTCTTTGTTGTGTCAACAGTTAGAGCTCTTTCTTCTTCAACTTTTTTTTTTGATAGAGAGATTCCTTGGTGGGGCCTTGGCTTTCTTCTTATCAGCAGCTTTCTTCACACCTTTTGATTTCTTTCTGGCTGGTGTGATTTCTGCTGATGCAGAGTCATCAGACTCAGAGCTCTCTGCCTCTTCTATCTTCCTCTTCTTTGCAGAGGCCCTACTGCTGCTCCCAGCTATCAGCCTTTTGTTCTCCTTAGGGTTCTTCTTCCAATTCACAAATAATTGTGGAGACATCACTTTGTGCACATTCAAAGTTTCTCCCTCATCATCCTTGATTTTCCCTCCTAGCTTCTTCTTAAGTACAATACTCAGCAGCCTTCCATGAAACACCTTGGTCAGGGGTTTTTCAGTGGACTTATTCTTCTCAGCCTTATCTACCCACTTGAAGATCTGATCGAACAAGATAGCTCCAAAGTCAATTTGTTTTTTCAGAACTATTGCTGACATTATTTTCAACTGTTGGTCAATCACTGTGTCATGTGCAGTGTTCTTTCACAGTATGCACTTTCCAACTATTTCAGCAAGGAATTCATACTCTTTAGGAAACTCCTTCTTCATGTCTTTAAAATTAGGGTTTCTTTGGTACCCCATAACCTCCTTTGCTTGTTCAGTATTGACATTATCAAGGTTCTTCAGCCCTTGGTTAAGAAAACCTAGGCATTGATTGAGGTCAGAAGATTTTAACTTCAGAGACTAACCTTTAACCTTGGTAGTAAGGGTTTCGGAGTTGATGGAGGCGTTTGAGTAGAATTATTTAACTAGGTCGATGTAGACTCGAGTATTTGCCTCAAGGCATTCTGAGAATCCAGCTTTCTTCACAAGCTCGAGAATATCCCCGAACTTCTTTTCAGATTTCTCAAACGATTTGGTTCCAAGCTAAATTCCCGTGATTACTTGCTAGTTTTCCATTTTGAGTAGTTTGAAGAATGTGGGTATCTGAGTTAGATATGTTTATAAGAGATGGCTGAGTGTAATTTGGTAAAACTCTGGAGGGTTAACTGATTTTGGCTCTTGAGATGATTCTAGGGTTTAAAATGGGAGGGAGAAAGGTTCGATAGCTTTTGGTAACTGTCTGTAGATTTGAAATTGTCTTTAAGGCAGTTCCTTCTAACTCTGCATAATCAGTGATGTGTCAACCGTCCATTGGTTTCATGTTTCCCAGTAATGAGCTGTAACTCCCCATAACTTTTCAGTTAGATATTTCTTTTTAGAAGAGTAGTCATTTAAACGATGTGGCTCTGACCGTTGACCATTTGATTCGTAGAGTGGCATGATAAGGCAGCTATGGACTCTATGATTCCCTTAGTTGACTCAATAATCAACTTTTAAAAGATGCTACAGTGGATGGCTTTGTCTTCTCTCCTTTCTTTGATGCAGCATAGCTCAATCACTGATGTATTCGAACTTAGCTCCTTAACTTGAATAGTTTAGCAAATGTCTCATTTCCTAAACTCCTTGTGAACTGAAGTACCCTTTGGTAGGTCTACGATCGTCGAGTTGTATTCTATGATCGCTGAGGTTGTGCTACGATCGTTGAGGTAGCACTATGATCGTTGAGGTTGCACTGGGATTTTTTAGTTCTCTTCAAACTCGACTCTACGATCGTTGACTGACTTGGTCCTTGAGATGAACTTGATCAAGCATTCCTTCTGGGTTAAGGTAGCTCAGGAAGGGCCAACCTCTTAGAGTGAGCTAAGGGTCAGGTTTGTCCCTGAGGCGCTTTCCAGATGGAATACTATAGCAGTGATTTGTAATGACATCTCATTCGACCTCTTCTGATTGGGAGGTCTTCTACCAGCTTTAGACAACTGCATTGCTGAAATTGTGGTGTCCTCCTGCTTCTTACACTACGATCATATGTTTGATCGTAGGCACTTCACGATTATGGGTTGGGTGGCTGAAGGGTTATCAGTAGTACGTTTTGAGACGTTCCTACTGACTATAGATCTTCATTTGGTTCATTAGCCACAAAGTTTTGGGACTCTGTAGCTGGTACAACTTTTTATAGTATATCTCAGTGTTGTTGTTCCTTAACAGATCACTGCTCCTCCGTTGTTGACGCTGTCTTTCCAGATAGATGTGATTCCCTCTTCTTCAGGTTCATTTAAAGGCAGCCTTGCATATCTCCTTTTGACTGGAATCTCCATCATCGCTCGGATTTCCTTGTATCGTAGAGATGAGTATTTTCAAGACTGATCACTCTACGATTATATGAAAGCACTATGAACGTAGTCTTCTTTGATAGTTGTGTTTGTGAAGTTCTGCTCTCGCAATAAGTTCCTCTTGAATGATGCTCGATAATCTTCTGTTGTGAACTTCCTTGAGGATTATTCCCATATAGCATTCTTGACTGTCTTTTGAGCACATAAGACCTTTTCCTTCTTTGGCTGAATGGCTTGCTTCCATATACAGATTAGCAGCCATGTGAGCTCCATTCTGATTAGCTCAGAGGGTCTTCAAGGACAGGCTTGGACAGATAGGAACTCTATCAGAATCATCTTTGAATTATCATTAGCCTTCTGCTGGTTGAGTCTTCTTGACTGAAGTCTTCTACTTCATCATTCCTTAGTGTGGTCAGACTGACCAAGTACCTGCAGGTTTAAATATATTTTTATTTTTGGTACCCATAGTTAAATGGGTCCTGCTAGGTTAGTTTTTTAAACCCATGTTCCTCTTATTTGGATAATCATCATATTTATCACCAACAGACATATTCATGCATGCAACTATCTTATGATAATACATTTTGAGATGCATGATGGTGAGTGTGTGTGGGATTTGGCATCTAATAACACACTCTCTAGTTATGATGGTTTCATCATTCACTGGGTTATGTTCACAATGTTTAAGTGTTCACAGAGTGAGAATCAACTCTACGATTTAGGAGTGTCTAGTTAATTCATTGAGGTGATCAATTTCTGCGAATCAGCAAGATCCTCTTACAAAACTGATCATGCTCTATGTGTTGTCAAACACTTAGAACATAGGCTTGTACATACATACTAACCCATCAGCAAAGATTACTTCACATAAAGTTCATTAGGCCTGTGATGCTCTTATGACCCATTTCAGATTTCCTTCAAGATGTCATCTTCAACCTAAAACTTGGATGGAGAGAAAGTTTATAGTCATTTGAGTTTCCATCCTCAGGTTACGTTCTCTCTTCACCTTTTTAGGCAGATTATGATTCCTTGACAGAATACTGTTATAGTTCATAAGAAGATGCAATTATGATGTATACATTTAATAGTGAGGAACCATACCTTTTTACTGTCAGTTACTAAACAATCATTTACCTTAGATATACTGAGTTTAGGTATTGATGAGCATAGCTTTACTTTTTCTCCTGACAGCTTATTACTCTTGTTGGCCTTTAATCAATCAGTAGTGGTCTTGAAGATATAGGCCAAGAGAATCTCAGCATTAAGATCTTTGACATCATTTAGCTGACAGAGTTTGCACCCAACTGTTGGTTGGCCAGACATAAGTTTGAGAAGATTTTCTTTCTTCTCTCGATAAGCATTTCTTAGCATGTATGGCTTCTTCATCTTTCAGACTGGTGGGTGCTTAACTCTTTGTCATTGACGTCTCTTGAGTGTTCTCGTCTGCTCTTAGGACTACAAGATTGACTGCAGGCTAGGATTGGTCTTGTTGATGTATCAATAGAGACCATGGACTAATCTGAGCAGCTTCAGGTGTATATACACATTTAACCTATACACAATATTTCCAACACGTGAGCTCATCTGTATAAAACAAGTTACTTACTACTAAACTAAGTTTAGAACAATGTTAGTGCTTGGGATCAGACTCAAAGCGATTAGCTTTTGAATATAGCATGAGAACCTGCTTTGATACCAATTGTTAGTTCCCAGAGGGCACAATAGATCTAGAAGGGGTTGAATAGATCCTTTTTACTTCAAAATACTTTTCTAGTTTATATTATATTGTTCATAATTAACATATGACAAACATAAGAATCTTTTCAAGCACAGCGGAATAAGTAAAAGATCCCCTTCATTAATATATTCATAATCATACATACATTGTTCGTAGAGTAAGTTTAGTTGTAAGTAGTTAAAACATACATGGCAGTTATAGTACATACTATAAATGACATAATATAAAAGACACAAGGGGTTTTAAGTGGTTCAGAGACTCAAGCTTCTAATCCACTCTTCTGCTTTCAACTAGCAGGATTTCCACTAAGGAAGGGTAGCACCCTGAATCATAAAGATTCCTTCAAGGCCAGCAGCCTTGGAACTCCTCTAGTTCCCTAGGAACTCTTCAAGCCCAGCAGGCTTGGAACTTCATTTAGTCCCTCTGGACAAGGACCCTTCTGGCCCTGCTTTGTTTAGTCCCTTGACACGAGGACCCTCAGCCCACAGCTTTGTTGAGTTGTTTGTTTGTTGTTGTTGGAGTCGGTCTTTGAGCTACTAAGATGTCTTCATGCTCGAACATCTTCTATACTTAGCGACTTGGCTTGATCATCCTTGAAGTGCAAATTGAGTGTTGCATGATGCTCGACTTCTTTGGTTACTTAACCACTTGGATAACCCTTTGAGAACCGCCTGAAGATCCTTCTCCTTGGTACTTGATGGTTTTCACATGATAGGCTTCCAAGATGGACCGTAAGCTCTTACATTAGTACTTAGAAGCTTTCTCGTGCTTGACACCAAGATGGCATTTGTGATATTCCTTCTTGCTACTTGATGCCTTCTCATGATGGACTTGCTAAGATGACTGTAGGCACTTCTCTATTGTACTTAGAGTCTTCCCGTGATGGACATCAAGATGACATAATGCTCTTCTTTCTCTCGGCAGTTCAGAACACTCTTCATGTAGTAAAACTCTCACTTCTACATAGTAGAACTCACACTTCTACTTCTTTCTTTATCTGACTTCTGAGTGTTCTTGGTGGATCGTAGAGTGAGCCTTCGGACTCACTGTTTCACATGGTTTAGATCAGTTCACCTTCTCTCCAAACTCGGCAACTCCAACAACCTTTGATCTTTGAAGCTCTTCCTCATTTATACTCCTTCCCAATCCTTCCGTTGGAAAGTAGTCGTTGAAGGCTATTCAAATCTCTTCACAGATCTCGAGTTACTTGAGGTAGACTGCTTGATGTGACATGTCATACTTTTTCTGTTAGCCTGCATGCCATTCGTTGAGTGCTCTCTGGTTTCCTTGGATGTAGCTTCCAGCTTAAACTAGAGGCTTCGTTCCTTTGGATATTCTGGGAGTGCTCATTTGTTGAGAACCGTATATGCTCTACGATTTTGTCTTGCACCTTTGAGCACTTCATGAGGTCGTAGTTACAGATTCTACGATTCACTTGGTACCGTGCGTGCACACTACGATCCCGAGATCAGATCTTGACACTCTACGATTTCTGCCTTGTGCTTGTTGTCTTCATCTGATCTTGCTTGACTACGATCTCTGCATGTAATCAATAGACTCTATGAACTCAGAGTGTGATCTACGATCCTTGACTTGGCTTTGGCATCAGTAGACTCTACGACTCTGAGTGTAGTCTACGTTTATGTCTTGGCTTCGACAGATGATCGGTAGGCTCGTAGGCAGGCTGTCTCTACGATTCTGAACATGACTTCCTCAGCACACTACGATCCTGAGGAAGCTCTACTCGATACACTACGATCCTTCTTCGTTTCCCCTAGCAGTCTACGAACTTCGAGATCTACTATCTTGCATACTCCTATTCTGCCTCGATAGCTCTCGAGTTAACCTTGACTCACCTGGAAGACTACGACTTCTGGTGCAGCGCTCGACGATCAGACTAGCCTATCTATTACATCATAAGATCAACCTAACAAGCTTGATCTTTCTATATTTATAGTCCTTGTACATATATTTCTATTATCTATCAAAGGACTTTACAGCTTTTCTTAATGCAAGCATACTTGCATATTCATTCATATATATATATATATATATATATATATATATATATATATATATATATATATATATATCATAATCAAATCATATATTAAATAGGAATATCATTCACATGTTTATTCCTGATAGAACTAACTTCGTTATTAAAGTCGATTCGACTTTCTATCCTTCATTATGGTTCATTAACGTTTTTACGTTACTAACCGACATTCGATCATTATTGGTTAAGTACTAACGTTGAAAGTCATTTACGGATTACTTATTACGTTCTCGCGTTCTTCGTTTAATTTCTATTAAACCTTACTAACTCTTCTTACATTATCGCCTTATAAGTGATTTAAGTTCAGTCTTATTATGTACATTAAGTACCTTCAATGTCTTACCATAGGTCTACATTCAAATGGAACAAAACCTAACTTGGTCAACATTTTTCTATTATCGGCGCTGCGGCGCGACATCCTTAGTATTCTAGTGGCACTGCGGCGCGAGTTAATAGGGGACTCAGCCGAGTTTGGCGCTGCGGTGTGACCACTTTGCACTGGTTTTGGCACTGCGGCGCCACCTTTGTGCACCAGTTGGCCAAAATAGTCCACTTTTCTAACGAAACTCTCGGCTTCCTAGTTTGTTCGTTTTACATCCGAATTGACCCATTCGAAAGCCTACAACTCACAAATTACATCATTTACGTGTTCATATAAGAATTTCACATTTTCGAATCCGTTAACTCGGAATTCACCTTTGAGTTCATTTTTAAGCGTTCGTTTAAAGTTTTCGACCATTCAATACTCGTTTTCTTTGTTATAAGTCGGAATGCGACGATTCTTTCGCCAACGACTCTTAATTACATTATCTTACGTGTTGACATTGGAAACAAATGTTTTCAAGTCACACGGCAACTTTTGACCCTTAATCCGAGTTTTCGACGTTTAACGTCTATTTTTGCCAAATTCGCCATAACTTCGTTACTTGTGTTCTATAAGCCAAATCAAATGGAAAACTCCATTGATTCATCATAGTTTTCCTAACCAAACAATAGTCACATTCCTTAGCTATAACGGTTTTAAAATCATTCATTCATAACTAAGTTAACGTTCAAGACTTTCTACGGTTTTAACTCACGTAAACACTTACGATTTCTATTTGGTCATGACCTATCAATGATTTGGTCATTAATAGATATCCTTATATCTTCTCAATAAACATACTCCACCAATCTACGATTCTTCTACGAGAAAGAAATCGAAAAAGATGAAGATTTTGGTTTATGAGAATTTACCTTTGAAGTAATTAACGTTCTTGATAAACGTCTATTGGTTTGCTTGGAAGTAGAATGATTAAGCATTTCTAGCTCTTTCTCTCTCTCAATATGTATTGGTCAAGCTTTGTAAAACAACAATTAACCAACTCTAGCTTTGTATATATAGAAAACCAACATAAGGGGCAAAATTGTCCAAACTCCACCTCCTTACAATTCCACCTCCTTAATCAACTTTGCCACCAAGTAAAGTACTTGGTGAGCAAGTTGCCACTTTACTTGACCACCAAGTGGCCGACCCACTCCCTCTTGGATCATCCCATGGGTTGCCCCATGGGTTTTACCCATCCCATGACCCACCGGTTTGACCCGCGGTGTGATGCCCCCAAAATTAGGTATGCATCACCCATCTTGAGTCGCCAGATACATGGTACAGAATTCAAATACAACTTGATAATAAAACTGTCGTGTACAATACGACAAAACATAAACTGTGAGTTTGAATACAAATATTGTCTACTAGAGAGTATACAAACTCAAAAGGAGTCCTTATTATAATTATTATCACACTATTTCACAGAATAGTGAGGACTACTAATGCACCATCTAGGACCATCACTCCGTTCCCCGACTCGTCCCAGCTATATTCTCCTTTCCTGAAGAGAACAATGAAAGAAAGGGTGAGCTCAACTAGCCCAGTAAGAAATATTATGACTAAGACAATGCAGAATAAATTATCGTTAGCCTTCAACAGTGTTAAACTGATAAAATATAACAAACATCAAGTTTAACTGCAACGGAACAAGCAATCCATTAGAAGAGTCAAGTAGAGAATAAAATCTACTATCTTATATGATTTTAAAGGTTTTTCATCATTTTTATCGCTGAGACTCAGCTTAATAAATAATCCACATCATTAAATCATCCTGCATTCTACGTGCCAAGGATATTCTTTAAGTATCACGACCACGAATTATCCATGCTCTACGGCCAAAGATAATCGTGTTTTCATCAACTACCCGATCATGACATAAAATAATTCATCTTTGCACCCTTGGTCAAGAGAATCTATAGCCATAATCATACCAAAACTATCCATCAATGCACTACAGGCCAACGAGGACTTTTTCAAAGATCATTTGTAACATTACGGTCATGATTATACCGAATAATCCTCGGTCATAATCATACCAAATCCATCTATGCACTACAAGCCCACGATGACTTTCAACATAATATAAAACATGAGGATGATGACAATGATATAAAGAATTCAATAAAACAAGTTCAAGAATTAATTTATCCAGAACCAATAACGTCCCAATTGTCAACATGATATCGCTTTGTAGAGTAAAATTCAAGAATGCTCGTAAGAATATTTCCATGAAAAGATACCGGATGAAGCGCTTGAATATAATGGATATTCCACTAATTTCATGGAGTATAGAAGTTAAAACTTTAACCAACTAGGTATAATAAAGAATGGAATAACAAAAGAAATCACCACGCACGCGGATTTCAGCGTGTATGAAAGTTATTCCAATGTAATAATAAATAACGGAACCGTGTCGATTAAATTCAATCCGATTGTGGGATGTTCAAACGTAATAATAAAGATTTTAACCAGTCCCACATAAACGCATGCATGTGATATATTCCAAAACGAATAATAATAAAAAGAAAACCAGTCCCACAGAAAATGCATGATGGATATTCTAACGTAATAATAACGAATGGAATAATGAAGAATTTCACCACGATAGGGTAGCCACAGTGATACTGAGTTATTCCAACATAATAATAAATAATGGAATAATAGAAGTTCTCTTCATGAATACAAAAGAAATAATACCCCTTACGAGTACAACAATTAATATCCCTTACGAGTATTGAAAGAAAATAACTCTTTTCATGAATACGAAAGAATAATTTCCCTTACCGTAAAAGAAATTGGATATAAAAGTGGGGAAGTAGCAGAATACTTTTCTTCTTTCAATCTAAAATTTTCTCTCTCTAGAGTTTCAGTGAATTCGTAAGAAATAATGAAGGAATGAGCTTCTATTTATAGGAGAATGGAAAGGCACTATGTAAGGATTTTTTCACAGATGAAATAATTCAAAGACTCACGGATGAAAATTTGATAACCTATGGTTGTAAAAGTCAAGCCTTCCTCCAATAAGATTTAAATCAAACAAATATAATATATATATATATATATAAACCCACACATTTTCCAAAAGGAAAACTCACCCACCCATGAACAACTTGCATAGATTCCTTTCTCCTAAATTCATTTTCTCCCACGTAGGCCCCACATGTTCCCTCCCCACCAATATCCACTCACTCATTCAATATATATATATATATATATATATATATATATATATATTATATAGATTATATATATATATATATATATATATATATTCACCACCACCACTCACATACACATTTCTTACTTTTCCACCAACATGTCCACATCACACACATCCACATCCACACACATCATTCTCACTTTTTTCCACCATTTCCCACTCACACACACACATATATATATATATATATATATATATATACACATCACATACTTATATATATTAACTCCATCCCCATAATGTAACTCCTCCCACCCCCATTTCTAAAATCATTAACACATATGGGCCCCACATGTGGGCCCCACCTTTAAATAATTTCAACCGATTATTTTGAAAAATAGGTAAATAGGAGTCTATAAAATAAGCAAAACTGAGTAACTTCTCACATAAGCACCAATAATCAATACCGTGTGTCTACTTATGCAACCACGCCAGACATCGCATTTTTTACTACCGAGTAGTTCAACAAGATAATCTAGTGAAAAAATTACCGCCGTTATTTTAATAAAAATATTTTTGTCGTTTTCTCAATTCAACAATAATTCCATTGTGGGGTCCACCAATGATTGCGCCGTTGTACGAATATTCCCTACTAAAACAAATATTCCCCGACCAATCGAATAGAATACAACAACTTGCATACTTTGCAAAATTTATAAATATTACCCACAACTATAACATTATATCAAATCCACACCATAATATTCAAAAAAATATTTCGAGAAATTTAAACCTTTATTCATAAAATCTGGGGTCTCACAATCTCCCTCCTTATGGAATTTCAACCTCGAATTTACGTACGCATTCTGGTATGCCAAATGATGATGAGACACTTCACGATTCTAACTCTTGAGGTATAACCTTTAAGCGTAGAATATATTCCAGGATTTTAACAGGTACATCTTCATACTTTAAATCATCCGCTATCTCGTCCGATTTTAAATCAATAATGTGGTTCGGGTCGTCCACATATTTACGTAACATCGATATGTTAAAAATATTATGAACACGCGACATACTTGGCGGTAAAACGAGTCTATAAGCCACAGTTCCTACTCGATCGAGGATTTCAAATGGGCCAATTAAATCGAGGGTTGAGATTTCCTCTCTTCACGATTCTTGCTTCTAGAATAACGCCTCTTGAACCTTCTTCTTCACATTCATCGCCTTGGTGTGTAGCTTGAGCGGCTTTAACTTTATCGATTTAAGTCGATTACTCAGATATTCGATTATCTTCATGCTTCCCTGTATTCGTTATCTTCCATATATGGGTTCATATATTGAGCACTTGTAACCGTAAACGATAAGATCTTCTACTCAACGCGTTAGCTACCAAGCTCATTCTTCCACGATGATATTGCATGGTACGATCGTAATCTTCAATGTTTCGAGCCAACGTCTTTGGCGCATATTACGCTCGCTTTAAGTAAAGAAATATTTGAGGGTTTTAGAAATGGGTTTTGTACTGGGGTCAATACAAAATTCGATTTCACGCTCTAGGGGTAGGCTAAGAAGTCTTCAAAAATACGTCAGGAAATTTATTAAGAATAGAAATATCATTCAAAACTGTGACCCTCATCCAAGACATGAATAGTACGTCACATTGATATCTATCAACTTGTCATCGTCATTCACGACATCGCCTACAGAAAGTCTGGCTTCGGTGCATTCCACACAAGAAAGTCAACAACGAAAGAACCGGGGCTCTTTACTTATGGATTTATATGACATTGATTGATTTTAGTGGTTTGGTTGCTTGAATTCGCATAACAGGTTGGTTAGGAATATGAAAGCTAACAACCTTACGAAAAGCATGATGAGTAGTTAACCAATCAATTCCTAAAATCGCATCAAGGCAAGTATTTTCAAAGAGATAAGATCGACAGGTAACGTGAAAGTGTCGATTTGAATCAACAAGATTTATAAACAGTGGAGTTAACGAAGGTTTTTACTATCGAAGTTTCAACCAATAAGTCAAAGTCTAATTTCTCCAAAGTTAAATTTAAATGTTGAGCGCAAGCAAGAGAGATAAAAGAATGGGTAGAACCGGTATCTAATAAGTTATAGACTTCACAAGAATTTATAATTAACTAACTCGTGCTAACTTCGTTCGGGTCACTCGCTTTTTTGAGAAGTCACAAAAAATGCTCTTCCTGAAACCACCGACTTTGTTTTCATTCAAAATCCGCTTTTGGTACCACCGTCCCAATTTGGACTTGACTTCACTATACTGACAAAATCGATCTAAATGACCTTCACTTCTTGAAATTTCCACTTCTATTATCTTGGCATGATTACCACCTCAAAGTGGTTACCATTCTTTTCGCATGATAATTTCCCCTCGATGATAATTTATCATTGTTCATGGCCGCGGCCACCCACCGTATGATTATTATCGTGTTGTTGGTCGTTACCTTTTGGTTGAGCTAACTCAACGGTCTCATGTGCTTCATTGCTTATCTCAAAGATTTTTAGATGCCATTTTCAAACACTGCCACAAAACAAGGGTTAATTAACATATCACATATTATCCTTATACTCTGACCGACCAATTAAATACTAAATAAACTTAGGTAAGTCACACTAACGAAGGAATTCACCGTCTCCCCCCTCCTAGTTCTTCTCTCATCTCTCACCGGTGGATCATATCCCTAAGCTTTGATACTCAACCGTGACGCCCCCAAAATTAGGTATACATCACCCATCTTGAGTCGCCAGATATACATGGTATGTAATTCAAATACAACTTGATAATAAAACGCTGCGGTATAATACGACAAAACATAAACTATGAGTTTGAATACAAATATTGTCTACTAGAGAGTATACAAACTCAAAAGGAGTCCTTATTACAATTATTATCACACTATTTCACGTAATAATAAGGACTACTAATGCACCATCTAGGACCATCACTCCGCTCCCCGACTCGTCCCCAAATTTATATTCTCCTTTCCTGAAGAGAACAATGAAAGAAAGGGTGAGCTCAACTAGCCCAGTAAGAAATATTATGACTAAGATAATGCAGAATAAATTTTCGTTAGCCTTCAACAATGTTAAACTGATAAAATATAACAAACATCAAGTTTAACTGCAGCGGAACAAGCAATCCATTAGAAGAGTCAAGTAGAGAATAAAATCTACTATCTTCTATGATTTAAAAGGTTTTTCATCATTTTTATCGCTGAGACTCAGCTTAATAAATAATCCACATCATTAAATCATCCATGCACTATAGGCCAAGGATATTCTTTAGTATCACGACCACGAATTATCCATGCTCTACGGGCCAAAGATAATCGTGTTTTCATCAACAGCCCTGATCATGCCATAAAACAATTCATCTTTGCACCCTTGGCCGAAGAGAATCTATAGCCATAATCATACCAAAAACTATCCATCAATGCAATACGGGCCAATGAGGACTTTTTCCACATCATTTGTAACATTACGGTCATGATTATACCGAATAATCCTTGGTCATAATCATACCAAGTCCATCTATGCACTACAGGCCACAGATGACTTTCAACAGAATATAAACATGAGGATGATGACAATGATATAAGAATTCAATAAAACAAGTTCAAGAATTAATTTATCCAGGTACCAATAACGTCCAAATTGTCAACATGATACTGCTTTGTAGAGTAAAATTCAAGAATGCTCAGAAGAATATTTCCATGAAAAGATACTGGATGAAGCATAAATATAAAGGATATTCCACTAATTTCATGGAGTATAGAAGTTAAAACTTTAACCAACTGAGTATAATAAAGAATGGAATAACAAAAGAAATCACCATGCATGCGGTACTTCACATAGACAGGTTATTCCAATAGAATAATAAATAACGGAATCAGTCGCAGCAAAATTCGCACCTCTGTGATGTTCCAACAGTAATAATAAAGATTTTAACCAGTCCCATCGTGTTAAATGCATGCATAGGATATTCCAACGTAAATAATAATAAAGATTTTAACCAGTCCCATGAAAACGCATGCATGATATTATTCCAACATGTAATAATAACGAATGGAATAATGTAAGAATTTCACCACGATAGGTAGCTAGCATGATACAAAGTTATTCCAATGTAATAATAAATAATGGAATAACAGAAGTTCTCTTCATGAATACAAAAGAAATAATACCCCTTACGAGTACAACAATTAATATCCCTTACGAGTATTGAAAGAAAATAACTCTCTTCATGAATACGAAAGAAATAATATCCTTACCGTAAAAGAAACTAGATATAAGAGTGGGGAAGTAGCAGAATACTTTTCTTCTTCTTTCTCTCTAAAATTTTCTCTCTCTAGAGTTTTAGTTAATTCGTAAGAAATAATGAAGGAATGAGCTTCTATTTATAGGAGAATGGAAAGGCAACTGTAAAAATTTTTTCACGGATGAAATAATTCAAAGACTCATGGATGAAAATTTGATAACCTATGGTTGCAAAAAGTCAAAACTTCCTCCAATAAGATTAAATCAAACAAATATAATATATATATATATATATATAAACCCATTCATGCTCAAAAGGAAAACTCACCCACCCCCACAACTTGCTAGATTCCTTTCTCCCAAATTCATTTTCTCCCACGTTCCCCACATAACCCCTCCACCAATATCCACTCACTCATTTAATATATATATATATATATATATATATATATATATATATATATATATTATATATATATATATATATATATATATATATATATATATATTCACACACTCCACCACTCACATACACATTTCTTACTTTTCCACCAACATGTCCACATCACACACATCCACATCCACACACATCATTCTCACTTCTTTTCCACCATTTCCCACTCACACACACAACATATACATATATATATATACACATCACATACGTATATATATATATATATATATATATATATATAACTCCATCCCCTATACGTAACTCCCTCCTACCCCCATTTCTAAAATCAGTTTTTCAACACATATGGGCCCCACATGTGGGCCCCACCTTTAAATAATTTCTACCGATTATTTTTAAAAATAGGCAAATGGGGGTCTATAAAATAAACAAAATTGAGTAACTTCTCACATAAGAATCAATAATCAATACTGTGTGCTACTATGCAACCACGCCAGACATCGTATTTTTTACTAATGAGTAGTTCAACAATATTAATCTAGAAAATTTCCGCCGTTATTTTTAATAAAAATATTTTTGTCGCTTTCTCAATACGAATAATAATTCCGTTAATGGGGTCCACCAATGATTACGCCCATTGTATTTAATATTCCCCGCTAAAACAAATATTCCCCACCAATCGAATAGAATACAACAACTTGCATACTTTGCAAAATTTATAAATACTACCCACAACTATAACATTATATCAAATCCACACCATAATATTCAAAAAAATATTTCGAGAAATTTAACCCTTTATTCATAAAATCTGGGGTCTCATAATATCTCCTCCTTATGAAATTTCGCCCTCGAAATTTACGTACGTACCTGGTATGCCGAACAAATGAGGACACTTCATCAGATTCTAATTCTTGAGGTATAACCTTTAAGCGTAGAATATATTCCAGGATTTTAACAGGTACATCTTCATACGTTAAATCATGCGCTATCTCGTCCGGTTTTAAATCAATAATGTGGTTCGGGTCATCCACATATTTACGTAACATTGATACATTAAAAACGTTATAAACACGCGACATACTTGACGGTAAAACGAGTCTATAAGCCACAGTTCCTACTCGATCGAGGATTTCAAATGGGCCAATTAAATCGAGGGTTGAGATTTCCTCTCTTCGTCAATTCTTGCTTCTAGAATAATGCCCTCTTGAACCTTCTTCTTCACATTCATCAGCTTCGAGTGTGTAGCTTAAGCAGCTTTAACTTTATCGATTAAAGTCGATTCTACTCGAATATTCGTTATCTTCACGTGGGTTCATATTTTCGCACTTGTAACCGCATACAATCTTCTACTCAACGCGTCAGCTACCACGTTCGCACTTCCACTATGATGTTGCATGGTACGATCGTAATCTTCAATAGCTCGAGCCAACGTCTTTGGCGCATGTTACGTTCGTTTTAAGTAAAGAAATATTTGAGGGTTTTAGAAATGGGTTTTGTACTGGGGTCAATACAAAATTCGATTTCACGCCTAGGGGTAGGCTAAGAAGTCTTCAAAAATACGTTAGGAAATTTATTAACAATAGAAATATCATTCAAAACTGTGACCCTCATCCAAGACTTGGATAGTACGTCACATTGATACCTATCAACTTGTCATCGTCATTCACGACATCGCCTACAGAAAGTCTGGCTTCGGTGCATTCCACACAAGAAAGTCAACAACGAAAGAACCGGGGCTCTTTACTTATGGCTTTATATGACATTGATTGATTTTAGTGGTTTGGTTGCTTTAATTCGCATAACAGGTTGGTTAGGAATATGAAAGCTAATAACCTTACCAAAAGCATGATGAGTAGTTAACCAATCGATTCCTAAAATTGCATCAAAGCAAGTATTTTCAAAGAGATAAGATCGACAGGTAACGTGAAAGTGTCGATTTGAATCAACAAGATTTATAAACAGTGGAGTTAACGAAGGTTTTTACTATCAAAGTTTCAACCAATAAGTCAAAGTCTAATTTCTCCGAAGTCAAATTTAAAAGTTGAGCGCAAGCAAGAGAGATAAAAGAATGGGTAGAATCGGTATCTAATAAGTTATAGACTTCACTAGAATTTATAATTAACTAACTTGTGCTAACTTCGTTCGGGTCACTCACTTTTTGAGAAGTCACGAAAAATACTCTTCCTGAAACCACCGACTTTGTTTTGTCCGTATCCGCCTTTGGTACCACCGTCCCAGCTGGACTTGACTTCACTATACGACAAAATCGATCTAAATGACCTTCTCTTCTTGAAATTTCCACTTCTATTATCTTGCCATGATTACCACCGAAGTGGTTACCATTCTTGGCATGATAATTTCCCCGATGGTTATCATTGTTCCGATGGCCGTTGCCACCGGTATGATTATTATCGTGTTGTTGGTCGTTACCTTTTGGATGAGCTAACTCAATGGTCTCATGTGCTTCATTGCTTATCTCAGCATTTTTAGATGCCATTTTCAAACACTGCCACAAAACAAGGGTTAATTAACATATCACATATTATCCTTATACTCTGACCGACCAATTAAATACTAAATAAACTTAGGTAAGTCATACTAACGAAGGAATTCCCCGTCTCCCCCCTCCTAGTTCTTCTCTCACATCTCAGCCAGGGATCATATCCCTAAGCTTTGATACCAACTGTGACGCCCCCAAAATTAGGTATACATCACCCATCTTGAGTCGCCAGATACATGGTACAGAATTCAAATACAACTTGATAATAAAACTGTCGTGTACAATACGACAAAACATAAACTGTGAGTTTGAATACAAATATTGTCTACTAGAGAGTATACAAACTCAAAAGGAGTCCTTATTACAATTATTATCACACTATTTCACAGAATAATGAGGACTACTAATGCACCATCTAGGACCATCACTCCGTTCCCCGACTCGTCCCAGCTATATTCTCCTTTCCTGAAGAGAACAATGAAAGAAAGGGTGAGCTCAACTAGCCCAGTAAGAAATATTATGACTAAGATAATGCAGAATAAATTTTCGTTAGCCTTCAACAATGTTAAACTGATAAAATATAACAAACATCAAGTTTAACTGCAGCGGAACAAGCAATCCATTAGAAGAGTCAAGTAGAGAATAAAATCTACTATCTTCTATGATTTAAAAGGTTTTTCATCATTTTTATCGCTGAGACTCAGCTTAATAAATAATCCACATCATTAAATCATCCATGCACTATATAAAGCCAAGGATATTCTTTAGTATCACGACCACAAATTATCCATGCTCTACGGCCAAAGATAATCGTGTTTTCATCAACAGCCCTGATCATGCCATAAAACAATTCATCTTTGCACCCTTGGCCGAAGAGAATCTATAGCCATAATCATACCAAAAACTATCCATCAATGCAATACGGGCCAATGAGGACTTTTTCCACATCATTTGTAACATTACGGTCATGATTATACCGAATAATCCTTGGTCATAATCATACCAAGTCCATCTATGCACTACAGCCCGTATGACTTTCAACATAATATAAACATGAGGATGATGACAATGATATAAGAATTCAATAAAACAAGTTCAAGAATTAATTTATCCAGGTACCAATAACGTCCAAATTGTCAACATGATACTGCTTTGTAGAGTAAAATTCAAGAATGCTCAGAAGAATATTTCCATGAAAAGATACTGGATGAAGCGTAAATATAAAGGATATTCCACTAATTTCATGGAGTATAGAAGTTAAAACTTTAACCAACTGAGTATAATAAAGAATGGAATAACAAAAGAAATCACCATGCATGCGCAGATTCACATGTATGTGTTATTCCAATAGAATAATAAATAACGGAATCAGTCGTGCAAAATTGCACCTACTGGATGTTCCAATGTAATAATAAAGATTTTAACCGTGTTCGGCGTTAAACGCATGAGATAGGATATTCCAATGTAATAATAATAAAGATTTTAACCAGTCCCACAGAAACGCATGTATGAATGGGATATTCCAAATGTAATAATAACGAATGGAATAACAAAAGAATTTTACCACGTATATAGGGTAGCTCACGATACAAAAGTTATTCCAATGTAATAATAAATAATGGAATAACAGAAGTTCTCTTCATGAATACAGAAGAAATAATACCCCTTACGAGTACAACAATTAATATCCCTTACGAGTATTGAAAGAAAATAACTCTCTTCATGAATACGAAAGAATAATATCCCTTACCGTAAAAGAAACTGGATATAAGAGTGGGGAAGTAGCAGAATACTTTTCTTCTTTCTCTCTAAAATTTTCTCTCTCTAGAGTTTCAGTGAATTCGTAAGAAATAATAAAGGAATGAGCTTCTATTTATAGAAGAATGGAAAGGCACTATGTAAGGATTTTTTTCACAGATGAAATAATTCAAAGACTCACGGATGAAAATTTGATAACCTATGGTTGCAAAAGTCAAGCCTTCCTCCAATAAGATTAAATCAAACAACTATAATATATATCAATATATATAAACCCACACATGCTCAAAAGGAAAACTCACCCACCCGTGAACAACTTGCTAGATTCCTTTCTCCCAAATTCATTTTCTCCCACGTAGGCCCCACATGTTCCCCTCCCACCAATATCCATTCACTCATTCAATATATATATATATCATTATACAAGACTATATATATATATATATATATTCACACACTCCACCACTCACATACACATTTCTTACTTTTCCACCAACATGTCCACATCACACACATCCACATCCACACACATCATTCTCACTTCTTTTCCACCATTTCCCACTCACACACACAACATATACATATATATATATATATATACACACATCACATACTTATATATATTAACTCCATCCCCTATACGTAACTCCCTCCCACCCCCATTTCTAAAATCAGTTTTTCAACACATATGGGCCCCACACATGTGGGCCCCACCTTTAAATAATTTCTACCGATTATTTTGAAAAATAGGTAAATGGGGGTCTATAAAATAAGCAAAACTGAGTAACTTCTCAAATAAGCATCAATAATCAATACCGTGTGCTACTATGCAACCATGCGTATTACTGTACTTTTACTATCGAGTAGTTCAACAGTATTAACGGTAAAACTTCCGCCGTTATTTTCAATAAAAATATTTTTGTCGTTTTCTCAATTCAACAATAATTCCATTGTGGGGTCCACCAATGATTATACCAATTATTGTATCTAATATTCCCTACTAAAACAAATATTCCCCGACCAATCGAATAGAATACAACAACTTGCATACTTTGCAAAATTTATAAATACTACCCACAACTATAACATTATATCAAATTCACACCATAATATTCAAAAAAATATTTCGAGAAATTTAAACCTTTATTCATAAAATCTGGGGTCTCACGCGTGGTTTACTTTTTGGATTGGGCTTGATATAACTTAATATTGTGCCTTGACTTGGGCTTGCTTATATAATTCATTGGGCTTCTATTGGTTTAAGTCCAATTGAATTATACCAAAATTCTTTACTCATACTCCATTAATACTTCTCGTATTCTACGCGTATAACTCCCGTATTCTCTTCGTCTAATACTCATACGATATTCGTATTATACGTCGTACTATTTTTCATACCATACTCGTATTTATACTAGTATAATACTCGTATCTTATATGTATAATCATCGAAACGACTATACGCATTTCATTTCCCTTTCGGAACCCTCTTTCACAAACCCTTAGGTTTTAAGTCCGCAGGCAAAAACTTCGTTTGCCATAACGGAAATATTATTGGATATTCCATAATATCTTCATATTCTATCATTACACGTTTCTCGAAATTTCAAACCCTAGCTCCGAACGAAATTGGATGAATAGTGTTTTTACGTTAACATTCTCGAAAAACCTTCGTTTTCGCCTTGATAATTCTTAATAATTAATCCTAGCACAAAGCCAGAATACTAACCACATCCGTATATTCTAGTTCATAGAATGACCTTCGAACATCTTACTCACAGAATAAATCAATTAAATTCATTTAATTCACATAATCAAATAAAATTTAATTCATTCAAAATCCAAAATTCTCAAAGCATGTAACTATTATTATTATATATATATATATATATATATATATATATATATATATATATATATTATAATAAGTTTTATTTTTTATGAAAAATAGAATATATTATATTTTATTATGCATAGTGTTTGCATAGTGGCTGCATAGTATTTGCATAGTAAAATCAAAATTTATAAAAATTCGGCAGGTTGCGTCCGTGAACTTCGCCCGTGACTTCTCCTCACTATGCACTCAAATAGTATCCTTTTCATTCTCTTATAAATATGATGCTTATTTAGAATTGAAAATTATACCAGAATCAGAAAATTCTTCTTCTATAATATTGAGTATATTTCTTTAGAGTTTTAAGAAGCTTTGAGCGTAGAAAACGGTGAAAATTTCCTTCAAGAATATATCCGTTATACCAGTTGGAATACTCTTCTTTTCAAGGTAAGGGATGTTATTTTCGTTCAATATTCGCTTGAAATAATATTTTCTTCCATACTCTGTAGTATGTAAGTAATATTATTTCGTTTCAGATTTCAAATTCTAAACTCATTTTGTTAAAGTTTTGGCTTCTATACTCCATAAAATTAGTAGAATATCCTTAATATTTGCGCTTCATCTAGTATCTTTTCATGGAAATATTATTCTGAGCATTCTTGATAAGTTTTAACTTTTTCATGCCGGAGTACTATTCACGGGGTTACTATTCTCGAAGTACTATTCACGAGTTACTATTCATGAGTTACTATTCACGAGTTACTATTCATGAGTTACTATTCATGAGTTACTATTCACGAGTTACTATTCACGAGTTACTATTCACGGGATACTATTCATGACAAAAATTGATTTCTTTTCGGTCCAAATCAATTTTGATACATTATTATTCTTGAATTTTACTCCACAAAGCAGTAACATGTTGACAATTTGGATATTATTGAATTCTAGATAAATTAAATTATAAATCTTTAAAATTTATCCTTGATCTTGTTTGATTGAATTATTATATCATTGTCATCATCCTTATGCTTATATTGTTATGAAAGTCATCTTTGGCCCATAGTGCATAGAAGGATTTCCTATGATAATGACTAGAGATTATTCGGTATAATCATGACCGTAATGTTACAAATGATGTGGTAAAAGTCCTCATTGGCCGTAATGCATTGATGGACAGTTTTTGGTATGATCATGACCATTGATTCTCTTCGGCCAAGGGTGCAAAGATGAATTATTTTATGGCATGATCATGATCGTTGACGAAAACACGAATATCATTGGCCCGTAGTGCATGGATAATTCGTGGTCGTGATACTAATGAATATCTTTAGCCGTAGTGCATGGATAATTCAGTGATGTGGATTAATTATTGAACTAAGTCTTAGCAATGAAATATTAATTCATGGATGTAATAATAATGAATATCCTTGGCCTGTAGTGCAGGGATGATTCGATGAAGTGGATTAGTTATTGAGTTGAGTCTCAGCGATGAAATATTAATTCATGGATGTTATAATAATAAATATCCTTGGCCTGTAGTGCAGGGATGATTCGATGAAGTGGATTAATTATTGAGCTAAGTCTCAGCGATGAAATATTAATTCATGGATGTGATAATGATGAATATCATTGATCCGTATAATATATAATAATTCATGGATGAGATATTAACGAATATCCTTGGCCGTAGTGCATGGATAATTCAGTGATACGGATTATTTATTAACTTGAGTCTCAGCCATAAAATATTGATAATAAACTTTTAATTCGTAAAAGATAGTAGATATCATGCTGTACTTGACTCTTCTAAAATACAGTTGCATGTCTTTGGCATGTAGTGCAAAGATGAACTGTTAATGAATATCTTTGGCCATAGTGCAAAGATGAATTTATTAGTATGATTATGAACATAAATTATGATTTGGTATAACCATGATCTTTGATATTTCAGGTAAAGATAGGTGATGAAAATTATCTTCGTCATGGGTGCGAAGAGGAATTTAGAATCACAATTATGATTATGAGTTATTCATATGATTTTGGACAGGAACTGTTGATTGATATTACAGGGATAAAATATTATTGGTGGACTTTTAACATGGAGAAGATAATAGACTTTATGGTCTATTTGACTCTTTTAATGGATTGCTCGTTCCACTGCAACTATGGTTGAAAAGTTTTATCATCTACCATATGTTCTAAATCTTTGATTTATCACTGACGAAGGCTATTGATAATTTAATTATTTTTAGTCATGATATTCTTTACTGGGCTAGTTGTGCTCACCATTTTGCTTCATAATTCCTTTCAGGCAATAAAGTGTAGCTGGGTCAAGCGGGGTAACAAGGGAATATAACGATGGTCTATAGCTGTTGAGGTTTCCCCTAAAACAGTATGGAAATAATTTTATTGAGAACTTTAGATAAGTGCGTTTAATTTTATACGTCATTTAATAGTTATATTTGGTGAATCAAATAGGGTGAGGTGAACCCAACTTTGGAAGGGTGTTTTGCCACTATCATACAAGATGTCTAATGACATACGACTTCGTGTTATCATAAGACAAGGTTGTTCACATCCACTTGCTGAGTATATCTACGAGCACTACCTATATAATCTTGGAGTTTGGTTGAAATATAATTCTCAATTGGAGACAATGGAGATAATTATATGTCAAGAGAAGACTCACCATTGGAAAGAACATGATAGCAATCTTCTCGTTTTTCTTTGGGGACTATTGGGTCAACCAAGGATAATTCTGTGGGCATATGATATCTATCATAACCTAGACGCATGGCCTCCCATGTACGAAGGCTTCCTTGAGTATTTTCTAAAGATTTTAATTTCTAAAACAGTTATTGACGGTACCTTTATGTAAGGTATCATTGTAAGGTGTTATGGTCGAGGCACCTGAGAGTTACATATATTTGTATTAAAACTCACAGTTTAACAGTGGTCGTATTCTGCACGACAGTTATATAAATGGAGTTGTCAGTAGTGTATTTTCTGGCGACTCAAGATGGGTGATGTATACCTATTTTGGGGGCGTCACATAAGGGATGTTATTTTCTTCGTAAATGATGTTATTCTTTCAATATCATTATACATAAATATTGGTATGAATTTTATTATGAAAATTTTATCTTTTCATGTCGAGGTTACTATTCACGTATACGGCACTATTCACATATACGACATTATTCACGAATACAGTACTATTCACGAGTACTATTCACAAAGTATGAGTTTTCTTATGGAATTTCTACTTTTTTGTGTCGGGGTTACTATTCACGATATCTAAGACTATTCACGAATCTACTAAGATTATTCACTAAAAAAAATGAAATTTTCTTTTCTTTGTCCAAGTTGTCTATTATGGTTACTATCTTTGATTGTATCCATGTTTTGATCTTCATTCTTGAATTTTGCTCCACAATTGATTATTATAAGGTATTTTTGAACTTGGAAAAACTAAAGTACGAATCACTAATCTTTTGATCTTTTATCTCACTGGATTCATTTTCTTTAAGATATTTTTCATCATCCTCAGTCCTAAATGATGATATTACTGAATATCATTGGCCTGTAGTGCAAAGTTTCGTAAGACCCGTAATGGGTGATTTTATGAAATAAAAGTATTCAATTTTTCTTATAATTACTATTCAAGAAATGGTTAAATTGATAAAAGTTAAAGTTAAGGGTGATATATGAATTTTTTTTCAAAATACGCAAGTGGTTATAAAGTATTAATTATTATTGGGGAATATTCGTTTGGTCGTGGAATATTCTTTTCCGCTTGGGAATATTCGCATTTACTGCCAAGCAGCCTATTTATGGGCCCCATAACGGATAACCGCTTTAAGAAGAAAACGACAAAATTTTATAACTAATCTACAAGTTGTTACCAAGCTAACACTATTGGAATACCCTTGGTGGTTAAAATACGTGAATACGCTGTAGTTGCACAAGAAAGACACCAGATTGCATGATTTTTTTTTCAATTATCGATTCTTACGTAAGAAGGCACTACTCAATAATTGTTACAAAGAATTATCGCTCAATATTTTATTTTATCGATTCAATAATTGTCAAGCGCTGATATTTTATATTATTGTTGTTCAATAATTGTCACGCATTAATATTTCCATTATCGATCAATAATTCATATTATTTGAATATATTATTAGATAGAATTATTGGCAATGTCTAGAAAGTTCTCATCAAGGAGAGGTTTGGTCACCTAATCAACGCCAATAAGGAGAAATCCTTATCTGAAAGCCCCTTTCCTCGAACCGCCTCGTCATTATTATCAGATTCTCGTAATATTATTTGTGAATAATTAATTATTGATTTATATGATAATAAAATATTTATTTGATGTGGATATAAATGATGGGTTTATTTATGTGGTTATAAATGAAGGAGTTAATGTTGAGGTATTTTATCAAGATTTTGTCTGATTGAGGTATTAAAAGATCAAATCAATGTTATTATTATGCCTTTATTGTGTGAGTTATAATATTTAATCCGACCGCTGATCGTTGTAATTTTTGGATATGTTATACATATATAAGTTGAGTATATGTCCACAAATTTTGAACCGTTAAAAATGAGCGATAATTTGTTATGAATTTTAAAGAGGTGACCGATTCGAAATTAGGTTATAAATGATTTTGGTGGAAAATTCTAGAATTGGTGGGCCCCACTTTTGGTTGGTGAGAAATGTGCTCAATTGAATTTTCAAATGTGGTGGGTGGGAATAGTAGCAGTAAAGCCATCAAAGTTGTCAGTGTTAAGTCTCGCTTTTGCATGCTAACATTTTCCTATAAATAGAGGGCTAAGTTAGAATTGAAAATCACACCGTAATTCATAAGTTTTCTTTTTCTCTCTAGATTATCGAGTGTATTTTGTGAGTATTTAGATACTTGGTGAGTTGCTATTCATCGCTGCAAGTTTCCTTCAAATATCCGATATCCGATATCCAATCGTAAGTACTCGCTTTTTTGAGGTAAGGGATAAGTAAGGGATATTAAGGGATGTTATATTCTTCATAATGATGTTATTCTTTCAATATCATTATAATCGAAATATTGGTATGGATTTTATTGTGAATTTTTACCTTTTTAAGTCGGGATTACTATTCACGATACTACAACACTATTCACGATACTATGGCACTATTCATGATATGGGCACTATTTACGATATATTTTTACGATTTTTTACGTATACGCTACTATACATTATTTAATACGAAGTACTATTCACGAAGTTACTATTCACGAGTTACTATTCACGAGTTACTATTCACGAGTTACTATTCACGTTACTATTCACTATTCACGGTACTATTCACGACAAAATTGGTTTCTTTTTCCGATCAAATTATCGCTGATTTATGAATCTTACTCTTGAGATTAAATCTATATGTTGATTATATTATTTTTATTATCATATATAACATTTTTATAATCATGGTTAAGAAATTTCTCTTTGACTTGAGTGTAAAGATGGGTAGATTATCGGTATGATCACGACTATAGGTTCTCTTTGGCCAAGAAGAGCAAAGATGAATTATGACTAGTATGATCACGACCATCAAATTTACAATTGAATATTTTTAGCTTAAGCAAAGGTGAATTGATCAACATGGTTATAATTATGGTTTATATAGATTTTGAAATGATTATATATTTCTTTCGAGATTTCGAGAGATATTAATATCTTTTGCCCGTAGTAAAAAAGATTAATATATTCGTTGATGAATATCTTTGGCTTCGCCCTGTAGTGCAAAGACCTTTGTTGAATATCTTCGGCCAGAAGTGCAAAGAGATGAACTGTTGATGAATATCTTCGGCCCAGTAGTGCAAAGATGAATTTATTAGTATGATTATGAACAGAACTATGATTTGGTATAACCATGATCTCGATGTTTCGTAAAGACAGTGATGAAAATTATCTTCGCCCCGGATGCGAAGAAGAATTTAGAAACACAATTATGATTATGATTTATCCATATGATTGTGGACATGAACTGCTGATTGATGTTACGGGATAAAATATTGTTGGTGGATTTTTAACACGGAGAAGATAATAGACTTTATGGTCTATTCGACTTTTCTAATGGATCGCTTCGTTCACCCGCAACTATGGTTGAAAAGTTTTATCATCTACCATATGTTCTAAATCTCCGATTTATTATCGATGAAGGCTATTGATAATTTAATTATCTTTAGTCATGATATTCTTTATCGAAGCTAGTTGTGCTCACCCTTTTGCTTCACAATTCCTTTCGTGTAATAAGAGTGTAGTCGGGTCGAGCGGGTAACAGGGGAATAGAATCTCATGGTCATCATTTAGTAGTTATATTTGGTGAATCAACTAGGGTGAGGCGAACCCAACGTTGGAAGGGTGTTTTGCCACTATCATATACAAGATGTCTAATTACATACAACCTCGTGTCATCATAAGATGTGGTCAGTGCTCATCCACTTGCCGAGTATATTTACTGAGCACTACCTATATAATCTTGGTGTTTGTTTGAAGTATAATTCACGATTAGAGACAAGTGGAGATAATGATATGTCAAGAGAAGACTCACCATCGGAAAGAATATGATAGTAATCTTCTTGTTTTTCTTTGGGGTCTATCAATCAACCAAGGATAATTTCGTGGGCATATGATATCTATCATAACCTGTACGCACGGCCTCCCGTATGAAACGAAGGTTTCTTTGAGCACTTCCCAAAGATTCTAATTTCTAAAACAGCTTTTGACATACCTTTATGTAAGGTGTCATTGTGACGTGTTATCCAAGGTTGTGATGAGTGTCACAATTGGTATATATTTGTATCCAAACTCACAAAGATATATGTTGTTGTATTTTGCACATACAATTGTTGTAATAAAGTTGTAGTTGTTTTCTCATACACGATTATTTGGCACTCGTAATGGGTTGGATGGAATGGACCTATTTTGGGGTCGCCACATTTGGTATCGTAGCTTAGGATATGATCTCCATGAGATCGGGAATAGAACTAGGGGGAGAGATGAGTAAATCCTTCGCTAAAGGTGTGTCCTACCTAAGCTTAATTGTTTGGTCACCATAATATCGGATATTATGTGATATGTTAATTTGTTTAATTAACCCTTGTTTTGAAGTCAGATTCTAGAATGATATCCTCAAATACGTGAGATGAGCAATGGAGAAATCATGAGGATAGGGAAGATGGAATCAAATGAAAGCAAGGTATTCTCAACTCTTTGAAATACTGTGCACGTAAATTTCTGGGACTAAATTTCATAAGGAGGGAGATTGTAAGACCCCGAATTTTATGAAATAAAAGTATTCAATTTTTCTTATAATTACTATTCAAGAAATGGTTAAATTGATAAAAGTTAAAGTTAAGGGTGATATATGAATTTTTTTTTCAAAATACGCAAGTGGTTATAAAGTATTCATTATTTCTCAGAATATTCGTTTGGTCGTGGAATATTCTTTCTGCTTGGGAATATTCGCATTTACGACAGCAGTATATTTGTGGGCCCCATAACGGATAACCGCTGCGGAAGAAAAAAAAATGACAAAATTGAATAACAACGTAGTTGTTACCAAGCTAACACTATTGAATACCCGGTGGTTAAAATACAAGAATACGCGTGGTTAAGAAGAAAGACACACCAGATTGCATAAAGATTTTTTCAATTATTGATTCTTACGTAAGAAGGCACTACTACTCATAATTGTTACAGTAATTACTGCTCAATATTTTATTTTATCGATTCAATAATTGATCGCGCTGATATTTTATATTATCATTGTTTCAATAATTGTCACCGCACAAAGATTTTCCATTATCGCATCAATAATTCATATTATTTGAATAATATTATTAGATAACATTATTGGTAATGTCTAGAAAGTTCTCACAAGGAGAGGTTTGGTCACCTAATTGCACGCCAAGAAGGAGAAATCCTTATCTGAAAGCCCCTTTCCTGGAACCGCTGTTGTCATATTATCAGGATTCTCGTAATATTATTTGTGAATAATTAATTATTAATTTATATGATAATGAAATATTTATTTGATGTGGATATAAATGATGGGTTTATTTATGTGGTTATAAATGAAGGAGTTAATGTTGAGGTGTTTTATCAAGATTTTGCCTGATGGAGGTATTAAAAGATCAAATCGGTGTTATTACAAATTTTATTGTGTGAGTTATAATATTTAATCCGACCGCTGGATCGTTGTAATTTTTGGATATGTTATACATATATAAGTTGAGTATATGTCCACAAATTTTGAACCGTTAAAAATGAGCGATAATTTGTTATGAATTTTAAGAGGTGACCGATTCTTAAATTAGGTTATAAATGATTTTGGTGGAAAATTCTAGAATTGGGGGCCCCACTTTTGGTTGGTGAGAAATATGCTCAATTGAATTTTCAAATGTGGTGGGTGGGAATAGTAGCGTGTAAAGCCATCAGTCAGTAGTGTTAAGTCCGCTTTGCCGTGCTAACATTTTCCTATAAATAGAGGGCTAAGTTAGAATTGAAAATCACACCGTAATTCATAAGTTTTCTCTTTTCTCTCTAGATTATCGAGTGTATTTTGTGAGTATTTAGATACTTGGTGAGTTGTTATTCATCGCTGCAAGTTTCCTTCAAATATTATATCCGATATCCAAATGTAAGTGTCGCTTTTTTGAGGTAAGGGATAGTAAGGGATATTAAGGATGTTATATTCTTCATAATGATGTTATTCTTTCAATATCATTATAATGAAATATTGGTATGGATTTTATTGTGGAATTTTTACCTTTTTGAGTCGGGATTACTATTCACGTGTACGACACTATTCACGTATACGGCACTATTCATGTATATGGCACTATTTACGTATATGACATTATTTACGTATACATTACTATGTACGAATACGGAGTACTATTCACGAGTTACTATTCACGAGTTACTATTCATGAGTTACTATTCACGAGTTACTATTCACGAGTTACTATCCACGGTTACTATTCACGACAAAGTTGGTTTCTTTTTCTGACCAAATTATCGTTGATTTATGAATCTTACTCTTGGGATTAAATCTATATGTTGATTATATTATTTTTATTATCATATATAACATTTTTATAATCATGGTGAAGAAATTTCTCTTTGACTTGAGTGTTAAGATGGGTAGATTATTGGTATGATCATGACTATGGGTTCTCTTTGGCCAAGAAAGTAAAAAGATGAATTATGACTAGTATGATCACGACCATCAATTTACAATCAAATATTTTTAACTTAAGTGCAAAGGTGAATTGATCAACATGGTTATAATTATGGTTTATATAGATTTTGAAATGATTATATATTTCTTTGAGAGATATTAATATCTTTCGCCTCAGAATGCAAAGATTAATCTGTTGATGAATATCTTTGGCTCAGAGTGCAAAAGATGACCTGTTGTTGAATATCTTTGCCCAGAAAGTAAAAGAGGAATCTGTTGATGAATATCTTTGAAAGCCCGTAGTGAATATCTTTTAGGCCCAAAAAGATGAATTTATTAGTACGATTATGAAATGAGAACTGTGATTTGGTATAACCATGATCTCGATGTTTCGTAAAGATAGGTGATGAAAATTATCTTCGCCTCGGGTGCGAAGAAGAATTTAGAACTACACAATTATGATTATGATTTATTCATATGATTGTGGCATATGAACCGTTGATTGATGTTACAGGATAAAATATTGTTGTTGGATTTTTAACATGGAGAAGATAATAAACTTTATGGTCTATTCGACTCTTCTAATGGATCGCTTCGTTCAACCGCAACTATGGTTGAAAAGTTTTATCATCTACCATATGTTCTAAATCTCCGATTTATTATCGATGAAGGCTATTGATAATTTAATTATCTTTAGTCATAAATTCTTTATCGAAGTTAGTTGTGCTCACCCTTTGCTTCACAATTCCTTTCGTAATAAGAGTAGTAGGTCGGGTCGAAATGTAATGGTAACAGGAATGTAATGGTGGTCATCATTTAGTAGTTATATTTGGTGAATCAACTAGGGTGAGGCGAACCCAACGTTGGAAGGGTGTTTTGCCAACTATCATACAAGATGTCTAATGACATACAACCTCGTGTCATCATAAGATGTAGTCAGGCTCATCCACTTGCTGAGTATATTTACGAGCACTACCTATATAATCTTGGTGTTTGTTTGAAGTATAATTCACGATTAGAGACATTGGAGATAATGATATGTCAAGAGAAGACTCACCATTGGAAAGAATATGATAGTAATCTTCTTGTTTTTTCTTTGGGGTCTATCGGGTCAACCAAGGATAATTCTCGTGGGCATATGATATCTATCATAACCTGTACGCACGGGCCTCCCATGTACGGTTGGTTTCTCGAGCACTTTCCAAAGATTCTAATTTCTAAAACAGCTTTTGACTATACCTTTATGTAAGGTGTCATTGTGACGTCATATCCAAGGTCAGATGAGTGTCACATTTGGTATATATTTGTATCCAAACTCACAGCATATGTGTTGTTGTATTTTGCACGATAATTGTTGTAAGAAAGTTGTAGTTGTTTTCTGTACCATGTATTTGGCGACTCAGAATGGATTGGATGGAATGGACCTATTTTGGGGTCTTCACATATACCTATTTTGGGGGCGTCACATAAACGGTTTATATGTTATGGCGACGGTTCGATGCGTCGCTAAAAGTTATGACGTCGGTTCTCTGATATACGCGATAGATCGAATCGTCACCCGATCCGTCGCTAAAAGTGGTGAGCAAGGTATATTAAATAAAAGGGTATGCACTTGATCCTCTCCGGTACTCATAATAGTCATTTAGAAATTAAAGTTGAGAAAAGAATTTAAACTAAAATCCTAAATAAGATTTTTAAGAAAAAAATTATTATATGACTAATTAACTAAAAAACTCTTATAAAAATAAAAATATTACATAATAATAAGTTAATATTAAAGTTTGTAGGGATTTATAAAGAAAATTTTAGTTCTAGTTAAATTAATCTTAACATTATATAGGAGTATAAAAAGTGTTGTATTTCTAGTTAAATTTTAGGCTTATACCAAATAACAAAGAAGAAGAACAAAATATCTAGTTTTGTCATATTATATATTGGAAAATGATATAAATATTGTCAAATATTTGATAAAATTGGATTATTGGATTGTGACACGTGGAAGTGTATGCGATAATATATAATAAATTAGAGTGAGACCCTTATTAATTATTACTTATCCTATGCATGCAATACATTCGCAATTATAATTCGACTGAAAACGTTCCCAATGTATAACAAACTCTTATATTTATATAGATATAGATTTAAGAAAATTTTAATTTTAAATTTCTTTAATTTTAGCCAAAATTATAATAAATATTTAAAGAATATTACACATTATAAGATTTATTACTTTATAAAATTATTTTATTTTTAAATTTAAAAATATTTTAAATTAATTTTCAAAAAGTATTTATTTTGAATCACCAAAATGTAAATAACGTCTAACATGAGGAGCCGGCTGTAATGTAGGATAATACGAACCCTAGTTATTAACGTCCCTTCACCTTATTAGTTCAACTTACGAAACAAACTCGTATACAATAACGAATAGCATTGGGATACAAAAGGTGAGATCCAATTTTGTTTATTTAATTTAACTACACATCTTACTGGTTGTTATCATTTTCATTTTTCAAATTTGTACTGCAAAATGAATTAGATTGAGGATTGTGATATGGGGTTTATCTTGAATTTGTTGGGTTTAAGGAGATGAAATTATCTTCCCCTTTCTCAAATTTGTCCTGTGTATTAAAATTTGAGCTGGGAGTTGATTTTAATCAAATTTAGTGAACTGGGCATGAAAAAAAAACAAGGATTGATTGAAGAAATTTGGATTTGAGTACTATTAATTTTGTTATCTTGGGTCTTGGATGTGTTGTATTGATCTGGAAGATTTTGTTTTTCCGAGTTCCCCCCCTCTTCTGGTGGTCAGCATCCTGTTTCTAAGGTTTGTTTACTCTAGTTCATGTCATTTTTTTTTGGTATAGCATAAGAAAAATGATTTATACTAATGTTGACTAACTTTTCGTTGAATGTGTATGGCGACCGCCGACCAACGTGCGACTGTTACTCTAGTTCATGCCAATTTATCCTATAATGTTAGGAAAACGATTTATATGTCGACTAATTTATGTTGAATGTGTATTGCGACCAGCCTTTAACTATAAGGGATAAAATCGAACCTTATATGTGGGTTCTTTCTTTACACCCTTTGTGTCCATACACGTTGATCTTTAATATTGACATGAATTTGTCGTCATATGTAGCAACGTTCATAATATAATCATTGACAATATAAAATTTTCTTGGCCATTTGTGTAAAACTTGTCTGTTCTGAGTTTCTTCATCTATGTTTCCACAGTTTGACACTAAACTAAGAGATGGTTTTTATGAATTTTTCTATGCAATAGATGGCTGCAAGTTCCTGGAAAAAATAAGAGAAACTGAAGAACACTTCAAGTCTAGAGAGGAATTGAGATTACCAGCATAAAACAAATATTGTTATTTTGCTTATGGAAATTGAGTAGTTTGTACGGGAGGTTTATGATTATAAAAAAGATGTTATCGATGCATTTATAGTTTGTTTTGGTGTTCATTGAGAACAGAAATGGGTTATACTGTGATTCCCCAGATAGCTATAGTTGAGGTTCCTTATTTGCAGAAGCTGCATTTGTGTTCAAACCATGTGGATTTCAGTTCTGGTACTAGTCGTAGTTCATTGAAAGATATCCCAGAAGTTAATTTCAGTTGCTCTGTCAAGGTTAATATAAATGTTGGGTCTTACCAACTGTCGAGGGCAGTTGTTGGTTCAGGAAGAAATGAACTTTCCTTGCGGTGTAGGGGCCAGGTTAGAAGTGTTTGCCTTGATAGAGTCAACGGTAGTGCGCAAGATGAATGGAGCTTAGATAAAGACACAGTGGCTACAGATAAGAAACCTAGAGAGAAAGTACAAATCGAGAAGCCTCCTAATTTTTCGACACTTTCTTTAGATGGACCTTATGTTGAGAATGATGAGGAAACTAACAATAAAATCCTCCAAAATTTTTGCAGTTGTGGGAAGTTAGTCAATGCGTCCAAGTTGATTGAAATAATGGCTCGTCGGAACCAAATTCCCTATTTCCCTTTTTGCATAAACTTAATCAGGGGACTTCTCAGAGTTGGCCAAACAGACAAAGCTGCCAAGGTCCTAAGACTGATGGTTATGTCTGGTGGTATTCCAGATATCATCACGTACAATATGTTGGTTCGTGGTTTATGTATGAAGGGGAATTTAAAATATGCTATTGATATCTTGGAGGATATGGGCTATTCTGGCTGCCCCCCAGATGTGATTACTTATAACACTGTACTTCGTTTCATGTTTGATCATGGCAGGTTTGATCAGGCTATTGGATTCTGGAAGAATCAGTTGAGAAAGGGTTGTCCTCCTTATATTATTACCTATACGGTTCTCATTGAGCTAGTCTGCAAGCACTGTGGGATTTTACGGGCTATGGTAGTATTGGAGGATTTGGCAGTTGAGGGCTGTTATCCAGATCTTGTGACATACAATTCAATGATCAATTTTGCTTCTAGACAAGGAAAATTTGGAGATACAGAGTTGATTATTTATAATCTTTTATCAAATGGGATGGAACCCAATGCGGTGACATACAACACTATTCTCCATGCACTTTGTAGTCATGGGTGTTGGAGTGAGGTAGATGAGATCCTCTTTTTCATGCATGAAACTTCTCATCCACCCACTGTTGTTACGTACAACATTTTGATAAATGGTTTATGCAAGTATGGGCTTGTGGGACGTGCCATTGACTTCTTTGATCAGATGGTTTCTCGAAACTGTTCTCCTGATATAATTACTTATAACACCCTCCTACGTGCTCTTTGTAGAGAGGGACTGATAGATGAAACCCTCCAAATTCTTCACTCTTTAAGTGATACAAGCTGCTCGCCTAGTTTGATCACTTACAATATTTTGATTGATGGACTTGCAAAAAATGGTTACATGGAGAAAGCTATGGAGATATATAATCATATGATGGAGCATCAGATACTTCCTGATGATATTACCCATCGATGCTTAATTTGGGGTTTCTGTCGAGCAGATATGGTTGAGGAGGCTGTGGAAATTTTGAAGGTGATGAGTAAGAAAAACCACAGGATTGGAAATAGTGCTTACAGATTTATGATTCATGGATTATGTAAGAAGAAGAAGGTGGATGTTGCCATACAAATCCTAGAAATTATGATATCAACTCGAGCCACGCCTAATGAGAACATGTATTCAACTATAATTAAAGGGGTAGCTGCTGCTGGTATGGCAGAGGAGGCTATGGAATTACACCAGAAAATGATTGCATGGAAAGTCTTCAATGAAGAAAGTGTTTTAGGTTAAACAGAGCATATGAAAAGTTTTGACCATCTACGATTTTATTGTGAGGCAGGCTTTTAGCTGGCTTTCACTTCATGCTGTACAAAATACACAATTTCGGAAGGTACAACTTCTTATCCAGTTTCTCATAATACTTCCACTTCCATAATATCCTGTTAACCAATACCCTGTTTGAAATGTATTTTTAGTTGACTTGTGTTCTTCACCATCATTACTTTTAGCTTTCTAGATGGAGTATTGCTATGGTGACAAAAGAATCTTACAAAAAATAGCTTACAAAATGATATGGCAAGGTGTAATTAGCTGATGATCCACCATACATGGGTGGGCTTAGTGATAATAACAAGTTACAACCAAGCACATCATTTTGTATCCATCTTTAGTAACCGTGATTTAGTCACCAAAGTTATATTGTTCTAGATGATATGGTTAAAGTTAAACTTTTGCCTTTTCAAATAATCAAGCTCTAGGTGTATTTCACTTGTAAGTTGGTGTATGTGTTTCGCTTCTAAGATACAAGTCATTTGTTTATAAATCTTGTTCTCTTCAACTTATATAACAATATTTTATGCTTTACTATTTTTACGTTTCTTGTCCTCATCTCTTTCTAATTTTAATTAATATGTTCATATATCAGTGTTCTAAAAGTCGCTAGTCGGTCTCATGTCGGTTGGCTACCGACTAGCGAATAGGGGATTAATCGAGGATTAATCGGGAATTAATCGGCTAGTCGGATTTTCAATTTTTTTAAAAAATATATATATTATCATTCCTCCTTCATAAGTTTTGAATAAGTAGAATAACATAAGTAACACAAATCATCAAATTCAAACATGAAAACTAAGTAAAATCAAATAGTTCGACGCTTAAGTTCAAAATATGAAAACAAATTAACCAAATGAAATTTATAACTGAAGTTGAAAAAATTTAAAAATTAAAATAAAATATTGCAATTAACTAAAAAAATTAACTAATTTAATTTTTGCAACTTTTTCTTTAATGCCCACTAAGGAACTAATTAACTAAAACCAAAAAAAATATCAGTATTTGACTATTTGTATTTGTAAACTGTTGTATGCCTTATAAGTTATAAGCCGCCTTATATCATTATTTGTAGTGTAAACTGTTTAAAAAAAAATTGAGAAACTGAGAGTCGAGAGAGAGAGACGAGCAGGAAAGACCTACCAAATAAGATGAGCAAAGAAATCGAAGAGCGAAGAATAATGACGTCGGCGTCGTGATCGAAAGATCCCGTCGTCTTGATCGAAGTTTTTTCTAATAATAAGCGGCGGAAGAAGACAATCGACACTCGGCAGAGGGAGGTAGGGTTTAAATTTAAACATTATAAAAAAAATGCATAAATTACCCTCATATGCTCCGATTTGTTCCGATTTGTCCCGACTTTTCCGACTAGTCGCCAATTTAGCTGGGCCAAATGACTAAATCAATCGACTAGGGCTCGGTCGACTCGGCGAGCCTCAGACTTCAAACCTAGTCATGATTAGGCCGACTTTTAGAACACTGATATATATATATATATATATATATATATATATATATATATATATATATATATATATATAGAGAAAAGTAATCTAAGGCATGGGCTATTTAGCAAAACGATGTAGTATAATCCCTTGTGATTTATTTTTCCATTTTTGGGTTTTATATAAAAAAACTTTAATTTAAAATTTTATACAGAACTACATCTTTATATTAAGTAGTCTTAGCCAAGCTTGACTAAGACTAAGGCTGCCACCTTTCCCCATATATATATATATACAGTCGATCCAGTTCGGGAGTCCGGACTAGAGTAAAAGACGGACCAATTTTTTTTTTGCTTTTTTGCTTTTTTTTTTAAAACAACTAAAAAAAAATAATTAATATTTTATGGAATTGAAATTTTTCCATAATACAATGTTTTGTGTGTAATTTGGATACTTATACCAAAAAATGTATGTACAGTCTGCACAGACTGTACAAACATGTTTTGTTATACGTACCCAAATCACACCCAAAACACTGTATTATAAAAAAAAATTCAATTCCATAAAATATTAATTATTTTTTTAGTTGTTTTTTTTAAAAAAAAAGTTAAAAAAAAAAAATAAAGTCCGAACGGGACTAAAATCCGGGCGTCCGGACTGTAACCGGACTCTCTCTCTCTCTCTCTCTCTCTCTCTATATATATATATATATATATATATATATATATATATATCTGGTCCCTTCTCCAAATGAATCTCTTAAACAAATCTAACTAAAAAAAGCAATCGACTATAACTACGATTTTTTGAGCTATAGCGACGGTTTGAAACATCGTCATAACTATATCGTTGGCTTTGTATGTTATAGCGACGGAAATAACCGCTTCTTATAAATGGTTCATTTTTTGGTTCGCTGTTTAAAGTTCGTTAGAGAAGAGAACCGATATATATATATATATATATATATATATATATATATATATATAGCTTTAATAACTACTTTAAATAAGTCCTATATTCAAATGGGACCTTATGCTTACACAATTATTATTGTTAATGATAGCAGTTGCTTTATCCAAGTTCAGGAAATAGTCTGTCTTGTTATGCATTGCTAGAGGAGTTTCAAATTCTATTTATAGGGGACAATACTATTACACATTATAATATATATATATATATATATATATATATATATATATTTGTTACTCACATAATGTTTTTCATAGTTTCTCATGAATTTTTTCATTTATACTTGCATAATTCCTTGTCCCTTTGATTAATGTATAATGAAGGTATGTTTAGTAAATAAGCATTTTCTAGTCTAAATTTTGTTATTCATGAATTATTAATGCCAGGAGTTTTAGGTAACATCAAAACATTAGCAACAGGAGATTAACAATGATTGCCTCCAAAGAGCAGCTTCTGACACTTGAGAACAAGGGGTTAACACTCTTTTTGTCCTTTTTGTTCTGGCCTAATTGCACAATCGAGTGGTCTTGGGGCAAGACTATTTTGCTTTTCTTTTTATTTCATTTCCTTTTGTAACACATCTGTGGTTGAAATTTTGCAAATTTGAATTTGTTAATTAACTCTGCCAAGTAGTTGAATACTCAGTTGTCAACTTTTATTGGTTCTTTAAGATAGTTGTACGGCTACATTTTATGTAGCATTGTTATATTTAGGCCATTTATTGCGAAAATGTGGCACTATTGGCATATAACTATTATCTTTGTTAATGCATTATAGATATCACTATCATTAAGCACGGATATCATAAGCAAACCGCCAATAACTATATCTTTGTTAATGCATTATAGATATCACTATCACTAAGCACGGATATCATAAGCAAACCCGACATCCTTGCCGTGCTGCATTGCCAAATAGTGCCCAATTTTTGTTGCCTCAACTTCATAAGATGTTCAAGTATGCGACTGCAAAGCCTAAAATTGAGTGGATACCAAGTCCTGATTCCGTAAGATATAGTTGGCCGTAGCAGAAAAGATAAAATGACGAACGTTTTAAGTATTTTTGGAAGATTTGGGCCATGCGTTATTGACTTTATTTCCCCCTGTTATGCCTATCATTGAAAACAGAGGAAGTCGAGGGAAATTATAAACTAAGGAGGGTTTATTCAATTAAGATTTTTAAAGTTTGATTGTATTCAATCAAGACATTTAAAGAGTTTATAAAAGTTTATTGATATTCAATTACAATTTTCGTAATGTCTTTAAAAGTTATGTGATATTAAATTGAGATTTTTATAAAGTCTATAAAAGTATTTTGGTATTCAAAAAGTTATAGATTTTTTAGATTTCTATCACATGGTAGAGTTTGACCGACTTTAGAAGAAAAGTTATAACTATCAACTTATATCCAAAGTCTGAACTCATCTCTAAAGACATCTAAAGACTTCTAAATATTAAACACAAAGGTGGAAATTCAAAACGTCAGTAAAGAAATTGCCAGAGAGATTTTATGGAAAATTCAAAAGTCGCAAAACTCTCTGGTAAATTTTTAACTTAAAATAAATATAAATTAATCTAATTTTAGAAAATATATTTATTAAAATTATAAACCTTTTATATTTTTTTTACTAAATTTATTAAAAAATTAGATAAATTACACAAACTTTTATTATAGGAATATCTCATTATGACTTTGAAAAATCAAACAAGAAATTTTGATTTTTAATATTATATTATATTATATATATATATATATATATATATATATATATATATATATATAGATATATATATAATGTACACGAATATTGATAAATTCTAAAACTCATCAAATTTAAAAAAATTAGTTAAAAGATAACAACGATTACATTTGTTAAAAATTAGTTATGTAGCATTTTAATTAATTAATTTTGAACATCATAAATAAATTAAAAAGTCGAATGATTATTTTTTTAACGGTCAATTTTGGTTCACTAACAACTATTAATAATTTCAAAAAAAAAATAAAATCTCTGGCAATTTTGTCTGTGGCTTACCGACAACTAAAAATCTCTCTGGTAAATTTTCTATAACTTGGTGGCAATTTACTCACATGTATGAAATTTTGTGACTTTTGATCATATAGATTTTCATTGTCATATTATTTTGTGAAAAACAGAGTTTGGTACTCCTAAAAAAACGTACACATATATAGTATATATAGTTCAATGAAAAGTGAGCTTAATTTTTGTATTGCGTCTGTAGCTTCTAAAGTTTTATTCGTATCAGAGTATCCAAATTTATCATGAAATGAGTAGAATAATATAAATACTTTCAACATATATAAAATCTCATGCCACAATAATTTAATGAAATAATGAGATTTCCTCTAGTTCATGAAAAAAGAGGGAAAGACTTTACACATGGGCTAATTAACAATTAATATAAACTGCAAGATATATTAGAAGTATACACAAGTCTATCAAAATCTTGGTAAAAAGTCTATTAAAGTCCGTCACTTATTTCATGGAGTCTATAAAAGTCATTTTAAAAAGTCTTTAAAAGTCATTAAAATTCACAAACTCTACAAAAGTCTGTCACTTAAAATAAAGTCTTTAAAAATCTTAATTGAATACACCCCCTAAAAGTAGCTTTGATGGAGTTTGGCAGTGTCCATTTTTGTTGCCCAAGATTTATTTATTTTTTATTTTTTTCAGGGGGTTGTGGATAGAATTCGCCCTTCCCTGTTAGACAGATTGAGCCTTATCCTGTAACGCCCCGGAAAATCGAACCTTTTGTAAATACTTTTAATAATGAATAAAATAATATTATTTGTTATTATTATGTGTTAGTAAGATGAATGTCGTTCTATAACCTAAAAATGTTGGAACATCGTAGTATTTTAACGACGTGAAGGAATTAAAGTGTTTGAATTTTCAAGACGAAAATAAAAGCTTTTCGAGAAATTTTCTGAAAAACACTATTCATCATTTTTCGCTCGGGAATTATTTTTGAACTTCCGAAAAATACGTAACGTTATAATATTGAGATGAAATGGATTATGTAATAATAATTCAAGTATGGAAAACACAATATTTCTTATGTGGACTTAAAATTAAGAACGTTAAGGATTAAGTCTAATAAAATGGAATTGTGGATCTTGTATGAAGTGCAAGTCCAATACACATTAAGGGGCAAGCCCAAGATGTAATAATGTTAAGCCCAAGTATTTATTAATGTAAGCCAAAGCAAACTATTGCAAGCCCAAAGGAATAAACTAAAATAACTAAACATAGGCCCAATGTATTAATCCATTGGACTATGGTGATCCATGGGGCAACCCATGGGTAATCTTGGTGCCCAAGTCTTGTAATGACCAAGTATTAGGAGTAGGGGACAAGTTTACTTAGTGGTTAAGAATGGAATAGTAAGGAGGTTAGTAAGGAGGTGGGATGTCCTAATGACTCTTATACCCTAACCTTGGAAGCTCTATAAATAGCAAGCTCACAAATCATTTTTGCTTGTTCAATTATCCAACAACTTTCCTTTACAAAGCACCTTATTGGTTAGAGAGAATAAGCACTTATAAGTCCAAACATCCTTTGTAAGATTTTCAAGAAAAAGGAAGCTAGTCATCTAAGGTAATGATCTTGTGATCTTATATCTTCCATCTCTACCATTGTAGGGTGATAAGAGAAGTGTAACTTAATAAACATATATGCTAAGAACACTTAAGAAATGGATGATTAATGGGCTTAAGCCGTATAAGTCATGAATAAGTAATTTAAACCTAAATATGTTATAAACTTATGAAGAACATTGATGAATTGTCATATGATTACTTTAAGAAGTTAGTATGATTCATAAGATGCAAGAATGTTGGATAAAGTACTTAAATCAATAATAAGTCGCAAGGAAATGAAAGCTCGTAATGTATAATTTGTTAAGTTATGAACTTATGAGGAATAAGCCATAACTTAATATGAAAATAAGTTGTTGTAATATGTAGGTTGAAATGTCTAGTTAATGAATTGAATCCATTTGGAATGATGAACAAATCACTAATAACAAAGTTTTGCCGGAATTCACACGATTGGACGATAATTGTCGAATTTGTGAAATTCTCGGAATGGAAGTCGGATTTTGTGTTTGAACTCGGAAACGTTGGTTTTCGATGGAGACAAGTCTTATTTGGCATTATAGAGTTGCGGACTCAAAAATGACCGGATTCCGACTTAGAATGAAGAAACGAGCGTTGAACGTTCACGAACGTTTATCGTTTTCGTTAAAAATGAACCAATAGGTGAATTTCGAGTTAACGAAATCAAATATAAAATTATTGCATGAACACGTAGAGTATGTAATTTGTGAAAGAGCCAATTCATACTTATAACGAAAAAGTTACGAGCTCGAGATTCTCACAAAGTCAAAAATCTATCAAAATTATCTCGATGCATGTAGTGCAGCATGCGCCAATGCAACTCAAGGCATAAAAGCCATGCCATGAGCGAGGCCGATGTATGGTACAATCTTGTTAGTTGGCGCCTAGCAACGCATGCCATAACAAAGGGACTCATGGCGACCAAAGACCGAGTCCGGGTCTTTAGTTTCTGAAGTGTTATAATACAGTCACGGCCATAGTGGAGGAGGGAGTGGCGCAGCAATCAAACCTTAGGGTTTTGACATTGAAAAATGTTTGTAAGGAGAGCATGAACGGTAGCTCATTAGTAATGAACTAAAGCTTAATTATAATATTATTAAGACATGTTTAAACCTTAAGTATGATCACTTAGTATTGAAGTAACTCAATTGCATATGAACGTAAGAATGACATAACGGAAAGCCGGAACCAATAATAACAAATCTAATACATAATTAGATTGAGAAGAAGGGTAAGATTCTTTAGAAACTATGTATGTTATTCATGACCAAATGTGTTATGTGATGTTATCCTTTACTGTAGATACCTTAAGGACTTAAAGTGCACGTGTTATATCTGTAGCATACGCTAAAGGAAAGTATTCTAACCCTTGCTCCAGTTCAATCTGGACAAACTTTGTGATTCATGTATTCTTACGCATGAACTAATATCTGAGGAAGTCAAAGCCAATTCTTTCGGCTAGACTTACAATTTGTTGGATTCTTATAATCTATCAAAGTATTGACAATGATTTACCAAACTAATATTGTTGTGGTTTTCAAAAGGAGACTGAGTATGCTAAATTGTTTTGTCGTCAAACGACAGGCACATGAGGTTGCCACAACTTAAACATACACACGTTTAATGAATGTAGTGTTGATCAACATAGAGTACTATAGGTTGATCACCTAGACGTGCTCGTAAGCTATGCCGGACTTAGTGTCGGGATATCCTTTTCAAAGTACTTATGAAATGCTCATGGTCTTGGACCAGAATTAATGTTTTACTGAATATTGTCATTGTAAAACGTTTTGAATAAAAAGAAGTGCTATTTTGAATTATCGCTAGTACTCCGTAACTATTATTCAGTTATTGAAGATATATGATTCCTATGTTTCAAGCATGCCATTTTATTAGAATTGTTGTACTTGCTGAGCTAGTTAGGCTCACTCTTGCTTGAACCATATGAATGCAGCTGAGATCGAACAGACCGACGAATCCGGCAAGGATAAAGGGAAGGCTAAGGCGAACCCGTAGATTACCTATGTAATAGTATAGGTTTGTAATGATAATATTTGATATTATGCCAAGAACAATTGTAACAATTATAAAGAACCTGGGGGAATGTAAATATTATTTTGAATATATATAAGACATGTTTGAGTTAATTGAATGTTTGTGTGAACTGTAGCACCGTGTAGCACCATCTATCGGGTTGGAAGATACCCGGATTTTGGGGCATCACAGGTTGGTATCAAAGCATTAGGTTATAAAACTTAAGGGGGGATTTAAACCTTAAATCATAACCTTAAGAAAAGTCAAAGAAATAAAAGATGGAAATTAACATTATAAAAATGTATTATATATATTATGTGTTTTTATTATCCTACTGACGTGTACTAATCAAACTTATTTGTGTTGTTGTAGATGTCAGGAGAAAATAAAGACGTACAGGTAGTCAACGAAGGGTCAGTTAATCAGATAGAGATCATACCGAACCCCAAAGCAGCAGAGCCCGAGGTAGTAGTGGTTGAGTCTGGAGACTCAGAGAGCTTAGATCTTATGTCTGTGTTCGATGACATACTAGAGGAAGAGGTGGATGTAGTGTCCTTCAACCCGGTAGCAATAGCAGCAGAGATGGCTCCGGGGGAGTCAATGATGTCACTTTTTATGTTAGTGTTGGATAGAAACATCCATTACTATCAGGAGGTTAAGGAGCTAAAAGAAGAGCTCCAGGCTGTCATAGAGGATAAGACAGACGTGGAGTCCATGTGGGAGCATGAGCACGATGAGAGAGTTTTGACCAAGGACAAGGTCCATGAGCTTAAACAAGAGGTTTTTGAGCTCAGGGGGGAGCTAAAGACCAAAAAGCATAAGATATGGAGAATGTCCTATATTCATAGGAGTTCTCATGCGGACTTCCAGCAGCAGGTAGCTGGTTATCCCATAGAGGCAGGGCAGACGCGACATTGCCGGGTGAACAGATATTCCATGACTTGATACTACGTGCCCAAGGAATACTACTTCCTCAAGCTAGACTCATATTTCTTCAACTTGGCATAAAGCTTGTTTTCACGAAGCTTTTGGAGTATCAGCCTCAAGTGTTGCTCATGATCTTCACGGCTTTTAGAATATATGAGAATGTCATCAATAAAGACAACCACAAAATGATCCAAATATTCTTTGAATACTCGGTTCATCATATCCATGAAGGCAGCAGGAGCATTAGTCAATCCAAAGGACATGACTAGGAATTCGTAATGCTCATACCGAGTTCTGAAAGCAGTCTTTGGAATGTCATCGGTTTTAATCTTTAACTGATGATATCCAGAATGAAGATCGATCTTTGAAAAGAATTTAGCGCCTTGTAACTGGTCAAACATGTCATCAATACGAGGCAACGGGTACCTATTTTTGACAGTGACATGGTTCAACTCCCGATAATCAATACAAAGTCGCATACTCCCATCTTTCTTCTTCCGAATAGAACGAAGCACCCCGAGGAGACGTCTTAGGGCGAAATGAAACCGATGTCTAAACCATTTCACGTAGTTGGGTCTTTAACTCCTGAAGTTCAATAGGAGCCATTTGATATGGGGCTTTGGAAATGGGTTTTGTACCGGGTTCAAGGTCGATACAAAATTCAACTTTACGCTCTGGGGGTAGGCTAGGAAGTTCTTCAAGGAATACGTCAGGAAATTTATTAACAATAGATATATCATTCAAATATTTTTGTTTAAATCCGTGACATGAGCTAAGAAAGCTTGACATATGTTTTTCAATAAACGAATAGCTTTATGGCTTGAGATGACAGTGATTGATTTTAATGGTTTGGTTGCTTGAATTCGCATAATAGGTTGGTTAGGAATATGAAAGCTAACAACCTTATGAAAACAATCACTTTTTGCATGATGAGTAGTTAACCAATCAATCCCTAGAATTACGTCAAATGCAAGTATTTTTAAGAAAATAAGATCGACAGGTAATGTGAGGGTACCGATTTGAACCAAACAAGACTTATAAACAGTGGATGTAATGAAGGTTTCTCCCAACGGAGTTTCAACAGATAAGTCAAAGTCTAATTTCTCCGAAGTCAAATTTAAACGTTGAGCGCAAGTAGGAGAAATAAAAGAATGGGTAGAACCGGTATCAAATAAGGTATATACTTCGCTAGAGTTTATGATAAGCTTACCCGTGATGACCTTGTTCGGGTTCCTTGCTTTCTGGGAGGTCACAAAAAAAGGCTCTCCCTTGAACTACTGGTTTTGACTTGTCTGGGACGGCATTTGGTGTCACCGTTCCAACTGGACTTGGCTTCCCTGTACGACAAAATCTAGCTAGGTGATCTTCTCTTCCATAATTGTAACACATTTTGGACTGTTGCGCACAGTTTGGACTGATGTGTCCCTCCCCTCCGCATTTGAAACATATGATAGGTGGTCGTTCTCCTTCCTTAACAACGAGTGTTGGTGCTGACGTATTTCCATCATTGTTGAATCTCCTCTTCTTGAAATGTCCACTTTTATTGTCTTGGCCATGATTACTAGCGAAGAGTTACCATTTCTGGCATGTTGATTCCCTCCACGTTTGTTGTCACCGCTTCGATGACTGCTACCACTAGTATTATCATTTTGCCGGCTGCTCTCCCTTGGTTGGGATGTCTCATTATCGCGCTCCAATAACTGAGCCCTATTTAAAACATTTGAATACGAACACAGTTTGTGATAGATAAGGTATTGACGTATCTCGGGTTTCAAACCTCTTAGAAACATTCGTGTCATTCTGTCCTCATTATCAACTAAGTGGGACGCAAATCGGGATAACTCGACAAACTTGGCTTCGTACTGCGACACGGTTATATTGTTTTTCTCCAGCTTGATGAACTCTACCTCTTTCATGTGACGAATACTTTCGGGAAAGTACTTGTCGTTGAAAAGTTCTTAAAACTTCTCCCAAGACATTTTGAGTGCGGCAGGCTGGGTACGCTTTACAGATTCCCACCAGTAATCTGTCTCTCCTCACAACATGAAGGTGGCAAAGGGAACCTTTTGCTCCTCGGAGTATCCCAAGACATCAAATATCTTGGTGATCTGCTTTATCCACGTCTCCGCCTTAAGTGGTTTTGGCTCTCCAATAATCTCCAGTGGTCCCAGCTCCTTGAATTGCTTAGTGGTGATCGTCCGAGAGTTGCCAGTGTTTCCACCTGTATTTTGGACACGAGTCTCTCTCGCCTGATGTTGCATGAATTGCAGAAAGCCCCTAAACATTCTGTTGTTCATCATTTGGTCGGTGTTATTGTTTGTATGAGGATTGTTGCCTTCCTGATGCACATTTTCCTGGTTATTGATCAATGGTGATTCAACGGTCTCTTCTAGATAGTATTCAAACTCAAAATAAGTCCTCAATACATTTATTATCACACTATTTCACAGAATAGTGAGGACTACTAATGCAAACATCTAGACCGTCACACTCCGCTTCCCGACTAGTCCCAAATTTATATTCTCATTTCACAAGAGAACAATGAAAGCAAAGGGTGAGCTCAACTAGCCCAGTAAAAAATATTCTGACTAAGATAATGTAGAATAATTTATCGTTAGCCTTCAACAGTGTTAAATAGGTATACATCACCCATTCTGAGTCACCAAATACATGGTACAGAATACAAATACAAACTTAAATATACAACATGAGCTGTGAGTTTTAATACAAATATTTTCTTCTAGACAGTATTCAAACTCAAAATAAGTCCTCAATACATTTATTATCACATTATTTCACAGAATAGCTAGGACTACTAATACAAACATCTGGACCGTCACTCTGTTCCCCAACTAGTCCCAGCTATATTCTCATTTCTTGAAGAGAACAATGAAAGCGAAGGGTGAGCTCAACTAGCTCAGTAAAAAATATTATGACTAAGATAATGCAGAATAATTTATCGTTAGCCTTCAACAGTGTTAAACTGATAAAATATAATAAACATAAAGTTTAACTGCAGTGGAACAAGCAATCCATTAGAAGAGTCAAGTAGAGTATAAAATCTACTATCTTCTATGATTTAAAAGGTTTTTTTATCACTTTTATTGCTGAGACTCAGCTTAATAAATAATCCACATCATCGAATCATTCCTGGACTACAGCCAAAGATATTCTTTAGTATGACGACCACAAATTATCCATGCAATACGGGCCAAGGATATTTGTGTATTCATCAATGGTCATGATCATACCAACAACTGTCCATCAATGCACTATGGGCCAATGAGGACTTTTACCACATCATTTGTAACATTACGGTCATGATTATACCAAATAATCCCTGGTCATAATCATACCAAGTCCATCTATGCACTACAGCCATAGATGACTTTCAATATAATAGAAGCATGAGGATGATAACAATGATATAAGAATTCAATTAAAAGAAGAAAAGAATAAATTTTTAAAGATTTATAATTTAATTTATCCAGAATTCAATAATGTCCAAATTGTCATCATGATACTGTTTTGTGGAGTAAAATTCAAGAATAATATTGTATCAAAAATGATTTGAACCTAAAATAAATCAAAATTTTGTCATTAATAGTACTTTGGGTGAATAGTAACTGAGTGAATAGTACCCCGTGAATAGTAACTTTGGGAATAGTAACCCCGTGAATAGTACTCCGACATGAAAAAGTTAAAACTTATCAAGAATGCTCAGAATAATATTTTTATGAAAAGATATTGGATGAAGCGCAAATATCAAGGATATTCTACTAATTTCATGGAGTATAGAAGCCAAAACTTTAACAAAATAAGTATAGAGTTCGGAATTTGAAATGAAATAATATTACTTACATACTACAGAGTATGGAAGAAAATTTTATTTCATATGAATATTGAACAAAAATAATGTTAGTTCCTAGTAGGCACAATAGATCTAGAAGGGGGGGTTGAATAGATCCTTTTTAATTTCAAATACTTTTCTCTTTTATTTTGTATTGCTATTAAATAAACATATGACAAACATAAGAATCTTTTTAAGCACAACGGAATAAGTAAAAGACCCCCTTCATTGATATTTTCATAATCATACATACATTGTTCGTAGAGTTAGTTTGGTTGTAAGCAGTTAAAACATACATAGCAGTTATAGCAGTTAATAGACATAATGTAAATGACATAATGTAAAAGATACAAGGGGTTTTAAGTGGTTCAGAGACTCAAGCTCCTAATGTGACTCCCCCAAAATAGGTATACATCACCTATTCTGAGTCGCCAAATACATGGTACAAAATTCAAATACAACTTAATTATACAACAGTCGTGTAAAATACGACTAAACATATGCTGTGAGTTTTAATACAAATATTGTCATCTAGACAATATACAAACTCAATCGGGTCCTCATTACATTTATTATCACACTATTTCACAGAATAGTGAGGACTACTAATGCACCATCTAGGACCATCACTTTGTTCCCCGACTAGTACCTGCTACGTTCTCATTTCCTGAAGAGAATAATGAAAGAAAAAAGGTGAGCTCAACTAGCCCAGTAAGAAATATTATGACTAAGATAATGCAGAATAAATTATCGTTAGCCTTCAACAGTGTTAAACTGATACAATATAACAAACATCAAGTTTAACTGCAGCGGAACAAGCAATCCATTAGAAGAGTCAAGTAGAGAATAAAATATACTATCTTCTACGATTCAAAAGGTTTTTCATCACTTTTATCGCTGAGACTCAGCTTAATAAATAATCCACATCATCAAATCATCCATGCACTACAGGCCAAGGATATTCTTTAGTATCACGACCACGATTTATCCATGCACTACAGGCCAAAGATAATCATGTTTTCATCAACGGTCCTGATCATGCCATAAAATAATTCATCTTTGTACCCTTGGCCGAAGAGAATCCATAGCCATAATCATACCAAAAACTGTCCATCAATGCACTACGGGCCAATGAGGATTTTTTTCACATCGTTTGTAACATTACGGTCATGATTATACCGAATAATCCCTGGTCATAATCATACCAAGTCCATCTATGCACTACAGGTCACAGATGACTTTCAACATAATATAAACATGAGAATGATGACAATGACATAATAATTCAATAAAACAAGTTCAAGAATTAATTTATCCAGGAACCAATAACGTCCAAATTGTCAACATGATACTACTTTGTGGAGTAAAATTCAAAAATGCTCGTAAGAATATTTCCATGAAAAGATATTTGGATGAAGCGCAAATATCAAGGATATTCCACTAATTTCATGGAGTATAGAAGTCAAAACTTTAACCAACCGAGTATAATAAAGAATGAAATAACAAAAGAAATCACCGTGCATGCGATAGAATCGCAAAAAGACAAAGTTATTCCAATAGAATAATAAATAACGGAACTAGGTCAATGCGTAAAAGCACGCATGGATGTTCCAAATGAAATGATAAAGAATGAACTAGGTCATGCAGAAACGCATTGCAAGCGTGATATTGCAAATGTAATAATAAATAATGGAACCAGGTCATGGGTAATACACACCGACAGGATATTCTTAACAGAATAATAAAGAATGGAATAACAGAAGAATTTCATCATGTATGCGGTACTTCGCATAAACAGGTTATTACAACATAATGATAAATAATGGAGTAACAACAGAATTCACCAGGCATGCGATAGACCGCACATACATGTTATTCCAACAGAATAATAAAGAATGGAATAACAAAAGAATTTCACCATGTATGCGATACTTCGGATAAACAGTTTATTCCAACATAATAATAAAGAATGGAATAACAGAAGAATTTCACCATGTATGCAGTACTTCGCATAAACAGGTTATTCCAACATAATAATAAAGAATGGAATAACAGAAGTTCTCTTCACGAATAAGAAAGAAAGATTACCCCTTACGAGTACAACAAATAATATCCCCTACCTTAAGAAGAAGAGTACTGGATGTAGGTGTAGTGAAGTAGCAGAATACTTTTCTTCTTTCTCTCTATTGTTTCTCTCTCTAGAGTTTCAAAGAAATTAAAGAAATAATGAAGGAATGAGCTTCTATTTATAGAAAAATGGATCAGCATAGTAATTCAATTCATGAACGGTCCAGTTGATTTACTTTAAACAGACGGTCCGTATTTAAAACAAAATCTTTTAAATAAAATATAATATATTCTATTTATAATCTAATAAAACGAATAACTTTATAAAAGTATTTTGTTTTATATAAAAAGATTTTACTATGCAAAACACTATGCATGCACTATGCAACACTATGCAGGCACTATACAACACTATGCATAATAAAATATAATATATTCTATTTATGTTCTAATAAAACAAATAACTTTATAAAAGTATTCTGCTTTTATATAAAAAGATTTTACTATGCAAAATATTATGTATAATAGAATATAATATATTCTATTTATAGAATAACTTTATAAAAGTATTCTATTTTATATAAAAAGCTTTTCTGTTTTATTACATTAATAATACTAATAAAACAAAACTGAGTAACTTATCACGTAACATCAATAATCAATACCGTGTGCTACTATGCAACCACGCGTATTACTGTACTTTTACTACCGAGTAGTTCAACAGTATTAACTATAAAACTTTCGCCGTTATTTTCATAAAATATTTTTGTCATTTTCTCAATCCGACAATAATTCCGTTGTGGGGTCCACCAATGATTGTATTGACGCATTTAATATTCTCCGGCAAAAAAGAATATTCCCAGAGCCAATTCGAATATTATACAACAACTTGCATACTTTTCAAAATTTATAAATACTACCCACAACTATAACACTATCTCAAATCCACACTATAATATTCAAAAAAATATTTCGAGAAAATTAAATCTTTATTCATAAAATCTGGGGTCTCACAATCTCCCCTCCTTATGAAATTTTGCCCTCGAAATTTATGTACGTACCTGGTATGCCAAAGAGGTGAGGATACCTTGACTTCATTTCAGATTCTAATTCTTGAGGTATAACCTTTGAGTGTTGAATACGATCCTTCTTATCCAATATTTTAACACGTATCTCCTCATACGTTAAATCTTCTGCTATATTGTGTAGTTCTAATTTAATAATGTGGTTTAGGTCGGCCACATATTTACGTAACCTCGATACGAAAAAAAAATGTTCTGAACACGCAACATACTTGACGGTAAAACTATTCTATAGGCCACAGTTCCTACTTCATCGAGGATTTCAATGGGCCAATTAAATCGAGGGTTGAGATTTCCTCTCTTCACGTCGATTAAAACTTCTAATAACGCCTCTTGAACCTTCTTCTTCACATTCATCACCTGAGTATGTAGCTTGAGCGGCTTTAACTTTATCGATTAAAGTCGATTCTACTCGTATATTCGTTATCTTCACGTGGGTTCGTATATTCGCACTTGTAACCGCATACGATCTTCTACTCAACGCGTTAGCTACCTTGCTCGCTTTTCCTACGATGGTATTGCATGGTACGATCGTAATCTTCAACAGCTCGAGCCAAAGTCTTTGGCGCATGTTACGTTTGTGACGCTCCCAAAATTAGGTATACATCACCCATCTTGAGTCGCCAGATACATGGTACAGAACTCAAATACAACTTAATAATACAACTGTCGTGTACAATATGACAAAACATAAACTGTGAGTTTGAATACAAATATTGTCTACTAGAGAGTATACAAACTCAAAAGGAGTCCTCATTACAATTATTATCACACTATTTCACAGAATAGTGAGGACTACTAATGCACCATCTAGGACCATCACTCCGCTTCCCGACTCATCCCAAATATATTCTCATTTCACGAAGAGAAAAGTGAAAGAAAGGGTGTGAGCTCAACTAGCCCAAGAAAAAATATTATGACTAAGATAATGCGAGAATAAATTATCATTAGCCTTAAAACAGTGTTAAACGATACAATATAACAAACATCAAGTTTAAATCATAGCGGAACAAGCAATCCATTAAAAGAGTCAAGTAGAGAATAAAATCTACTATCTTTTATGATTTAAAAGGTTTTTCATCACTTTTATCATTTGGACTCGACTTAATAAATAATCCACATCATCGAATCACCCCTGCACTACGGCCAAGGATATTCTTTAGTATCACGACCACGAATTATCCATGCACTATGGCTAAAGATAATCATGTTTTCATCAACGGTCCTGATCATGCCATAAAACAATTCATCTTTGCACCCTTGGCCGAAGAGAATCCATAGCCATAATCATACCAAAAACTGTTCATCAATGCACTACGGGCCAATGAGGACTTTTTCCACATCATTTGTAACATTACGGTCATGATTACACCGAATAATCCCTGGTCATAATCATACCAATTCCATCTATGCACTACAGGCCACATATGACATTCAACAAAATATAAGCATTAGGATGATGACAATGATATAAGAATTCAATAAAACAAGTTCAAAAATTAATTTATCCAGGAATCAATAACGTCCAAATTGTCAACACGATACTTCTTTGTGGAGTAAAATTCAAGAATGCTCAGAAGAATATTTCCATGAAAAGATACTGGATGAAGAGCAAATATCAAGGATATTCCACTAATTTCATGGAGTATAGAAGTCAAAGTTTTAACCAACTGAGTATAATAAAGAATGGAATAACAAAAGAAATCACCATGCATGCGGTGCTTCGCATAGACAGGTTATTCCAACAAAATAATAATTAACGGAACCAGGTCATGCGTAAAGCACAGACAAGATGTTCCAACAGAATAATAAAGAACGGAATAATAACAGAAATCACCATGTATGCGGTATTTGCGCATATACAGTTATTCAACGAATACCAATAAAAAAGACTTTTAAACCCGTCCCCCAAACGTAAAACATAAAACATGATATTCCAACAATAATAATAATAAAGACGGAACAAGTCCGGCCAAGAAAAATGCATGCATGAACGGATATTCCAATGTAATAATAAAAAGACGAAACCAGGTCCAAATAGTAAAAAGCGTACATGATATATTCCAGCGTAATAATAAAGAATGAAATAATAGAAGAATTTCACTAAGTATAGGGTATCCCGTGTATACAGGTTATTCCAACAGAATAATAAAGAATGGAATAACAAAAATTCTCTTTATGAATAAGAAAGAAAGAATATCCCTTATGAGTACAACAAATAATATTCCCTACCTTAAAAAGAAGAGTACTGGATATAGGAGTAGTGAAGTAGCGGAATACTTTTCTTCTTTCTCTCTATAATTTCTCTCTATAATAATTGCTCTAAAGCTTTTGTGAATTGGTGAGAAATGAAGGAAGAATGAGCTTCTATTTATAGAAAAATATAGTTTCGATAATTGCACATTTTGGGGCTCGAAAAATTACAGTATAATACCTTCCTCTTTTTCTTCATTTTTAATTTAGTCCTACAAGTATTATCAATCTTGCACCAACTCCCCTAATAGTAAATCATGTGAATCAATAGTACAATCATGCAAATAAATAGTATAATCATTTGAATAAATAGTATAATCATGTGAAAAAATTAATTACAGTATAGTACCTTCAACTATACCTCCATTTTTAACTTAGTCATGCAAGTATTATCAATCTTGCACCACCACCCCTAATAGTATAAGAATGTGAATCAATAGTACCCCGTGAATAGTAACTCGTGAATAGTAACTTATGAATAGTAACTCATAAATAGTAACTCGTGAATAGTACTCCGACACGAAAAGTGCTCCGAATACCCGAGTGAACAATATAACCTCCAGACATCAATTATCATGTAAAATAAATGTCAATTTCCACTAACACTAATAATCCTAATACAATGGAACAATCAATTTCATCTTTAATCAACACAACTTATTCATCATTAATATTATAACTCATAATATTTAACAACCAGGTCGTTCCCAGGAAAGAGGGGGCTTTCGATAAGGATTTTTCCTTATTGGCGCGCAATTAGGTGACCAAACCTCTCCTTGACAGAACTTCTAGACATTGTCAATATTACAAATAATAATATGAATAACTTTGTCGTCTCAATTATTGATTTAATAATAATAAATATTATGCAAATTATACTGTGACAATAATTGAATCAATAATATGAGAGATATGATGCAACAATTATTGTAGCAATAATTGAGTATAACTGAGTGACTTCTCGCGTAAGCATCAATAATCAATACTGTGTGCTACTACGCAACCACGCATATTACTGTACTTTTAACACCGGGTGTTTCAACAGTTAACGGTAAAACTTCCGTCGTTATTTTCATAAAGTATTACAATAATTCCGTTGTGGGGTTCACCAATGATTGTACCGTCGTACGGATATTCTCCGACAAAAAAAATATTCCCCGACCAATCGAATATTATATAACAACTAGCGTACTTTGCAAAATTTATAAATATAACCCACAACTATAACATTATATCAAATCCACTCCATAATATAAAAATAAAAAATTATTTCGAGAAAATTAAATATTTATTCATAAAATCTGGGTTCTCACAATCTCCCCCCCTTATGGAATTTCGCCCTCGAAATTTACGTGCGTACCTAGAATGCCAAAGAGATGAGGATACCCTGACTTCATTTCAGATTCTAACTCTTGAGGTATAACCTTTGAGTGTTGAATACGATCATTCTTATCCAAGATTTTAAAATGTATCTCATCATACGTTAAATCATCCACTATCTCGTCCGGTTCTAAATTAATAATGTGGTTCAGGTCGTCCACATATTTACGTAACATCGATACGTTATGAACACGTGACATACTTGACGGTAAAACTAGTCTATAAGCCAGAGTTCCTACTCGATCAAGGATTTTAAATGGGCCAATTAAATCGAGGGTTGAGATTTCCTCTCTTTGTCGATTCTTGCTTCTAGAATAACGTCCTCTTGAACCTTTTCTTCAAATTCATCAGATTCGGGTGTGTAGCTTGAACGGCTTTAACTTTATTGATTAAATTCGATTCTACTCGTATATTCGTTATCTTCACGGGGGTTTGTATATTCGCACTTGTAAACGCATACGATCTTCTACTCAACGCGTCAGCTACCACGTTCGCTTTTCCACGATGGTATTGAATGATATGATCGTAATCTTCAACAGCTCGAGCCAACGCCTTTGGCACAATACACGTTCGTTTTAGTTAAAGAAATATTAGAGGGTTTAAGAAATGGGTTTTGTACTGGGGTCAATACAAAATTCGATTTCACGCTCTAGGGGTAGGCTAAGAAGTCTTCAAGAATACATCAGGAAATTAATAGAAATACCATTCAAAACTGTGACTCTCATCCAAGACTTAGATAACACGTCAAATTGATACCTATCAACTTGCCATCGTCTTTCACGATGTTTCCTACAGAAAGTCTAGCTTCGGTGCATTTCACACAAGAAAGTCAACAACGAAAGGATTGGGGCTCTTTATTTATGGCTTGATATGACAATGATTGACTTTAGTGGTTTGGTTACTTTGAATTCGCATAACAGGTTGGTTAGGAGTATGAAAGCTAACAACCTTACGAAAAGCATGATGAGTAGTTAACCAATCGTTTCCAAAGATCACATCGAAGGCAAGTATTTTCAAAGAGATAAGATTGACAGGTAACGTGAAAGTGTTGATTTGAAAAAGATTTATAAATAATGGAGGTAATGAAGGTTTCTCCCAACTGAGTTTAAACAGATATATCGAAGTCTAACTTCTCCGGAGTTAACTTCAAACATTGAACACAACTAGGTGCAATAAAAGAGTGAGTAGAACCGGTATCTAACACGGTATAGACTTCGCAAGAGTTTATGACTAACATACCCGTGATAATTTTATTCAGGTTCCTCGTCACGAAAAAAATGCTCTCTCTTAAACTACTGGCTTTGGCTTGTCTGGGACATCCTTTGGTGCCTCCATCCTAGCTGAACTTGTCTTCGGTGAACGAAAAAAATTGGGCTAAGTGACCTTCTCTTCAACAATTATAACATGCTTTGGACTGACATCGCTGCAGCTTTGACCGATGTGTCCCTCCCTCCGCATTTGAAGCATATGATAGGTGGTCGTTCTCCTTCCTTAACAACTGGTGTTGGTGCTGACGTCTTTCCACCATTGTTGAATCTCCTCTTCTTGAAATGTCCATTCTTATTATTTTGACCATGATTACCACCGAAGTGGTTACCATTTCTGGCATGTTTATTCCCTCCATGCTTATTGTCACCACTTTGATGACTGTAATCACCGGTATTATCATTTTGCCAGCTGCTCTCTTTTGGTTGCGTTGACTCGTTATCGCGCTCCACTAACTGAGCCCTATTTACAACATCTGAATACAAACACAGTTTATGAGAAATAAGATATTAACGTATCTCCGGTTTCAAACCTCTTAAAAATATTTGCGTCATTCGTTCCTCATTATCAACCAAATGGGATGCAAACCAGGATAACTCCGCAAATTTAGCCTCGTATTGCGACACGGTCATATTGTTTTGTTCCGACTTGATAAATTCCACCTCCTTCATATGACGAATGCTTTCGGGAAAGTACTTGTCATTGAACAGCTCTTGGAACTTCTCCCAAGACATCTTGAGTGCGTCAGGCTGGGTACGTTTTATAGATTCCCACCAATGATCTGCCTCTTCACGCAACATAAAGGTGGCAAAGGGAACCTTTTGCTCTCGGAGCATCCCAAGACATCAAATATCTTGGTGATCTGCTTTAACCACGTCTCCACCTTAAGTGGTTCTGGCTTTCCCAAAAACTCCGGTGGTCCCAGCTCCTTGAATTGCTTAGCGGTGACCAACCGTGGGTTGCCATTGTTTCCTCCTGCATTATGAACAGGAGTGGCCTTCTCCTGATATTGCATGAATTCTAAAAAGCTCTTAAACGTACCATCGTTCGTCAATTGATCAGTGTTGGTGTTTACAAGAGGATTATCGTCATCCTGTTGCATATTGTCCTGATTATTGATCTGTGGAGACTCAACGGTCTCCTGTGCTCCATTGCTATTCTCAACATTCTCGAATTTCATTTTCAAATACTGCCACAAAACAAGGGTTAATTGACATCACATATTATCCCTACACTCTGACCGACCAATTAAATACCAAATAAACTTAGGTAGGTCATACTAGCGAAGGAATTCCCCGTCTCTCCCCTCCTAGTTCTAGTCTCACATCTTAGCCAGGGATCATATCCCTAAGCTTTGATACCAACTGTGACGCCCAAAAATTAGGTATACATCACCAATCTTGAGTCGCCAGATACATGGTACAGAACTCAAATACAATTTAATAATACAACTGTCGTGCACAATACGACAAAACATAAACTATGAGTTTGAATACTAATATTGTCTACTAGAGAGTATACAAACTCAAAAGGAGTCTTCATTACAATTATTATCACACTATTTCACAGAATAGTGAGGACTACTAATGTACCATCTAGGACCATCACTCCGTTCCCCGACTTGTCCCAGCTATATTCTCATTTCCTGAAGAGAACAGTGAAAGAAAGGGTGAGCTCAACTAGCCCAGTAAAAATATTATGACTAAGATAATGCGAATAAATTATCATTAGTCTTAAACAACATTAAACCGATACAATATAACAAACATCAAGTTTAACTACAAAATGAACAAGCAATCCATTAAAAGAGTCAAGTAGAGAATAAAATCTACTATCTTTTATGATTTAAAAGGTTTTTCATCACTTTTATCGTTGGGACTCGACTTTTTAATAAATAATCCACATCATCGAATCACCCCTCAAGACTACTCTGACGAGGATATTCTTTAGTATCACGACCACGAATTATCCATGCACTACTGCTAAAAGATAATCATGTTTTCATCAACGGTCCTGATCATGCCATAAAATAATTCATCTTTGCACCCTTGGCCGAAGAGAATCCATAGCCATAATCATACCAAAAACTGTCCATCAATGCACTACGGGTCAATGAGGACTTTTTTCACATCATTTGTAACATTACGGTCATGATTACACCGAATAATCCCTGGTCATAATCATACCAAGTCCATCTATGCACTTCAGGCCACAGATGACTTTCAAAAAATATAAGCATGAGGATGATGACAATGATATAAGAATTCAATAAAAACAAGTTCAAGAATTAATTTATCCAGGAATCAATAACGTCCAAATTGTCAACATGATACTTCTTTATTGATTAAATTCAAGAATGCTCAGAAGAATATTTCCATGAAAAGATATTGGATGAAGTGCAAATATCAAGAATATTCCACTAATTTCATGGAGTATAGAAGTCAAAGTTTTAACCAAATGAGTATAATAAAGAATGGAATAACAAAAGAAATCACCATGCATGCGGTGCTTAGCATGATAAAGTTATTCCAATGAATAATAATTAACGGAACCGGAGTCATGCGTAAAAGCACAGAGACGGGATGTTCAAACAGAATAATAAAGAATGGAATAATAACAGAAATCACCATGCATGCGGTACTTTGCATAGACAGGTTATTCCAACAGAATACCAATAAAGATGCAGAACCAGGTCCGGCGTAAAATGCATGAGCGAGGATATTCCAATGAATAATAATAAAGATAACAAGGTCCCGTAAAAACGCATGACAGGATATTCCAATGAATAATAATAAAGATTTTAATCGGTCCGGTCGTAAAAAAATGCATGCAGACAGATATTCCAACGAAATAATAAAGAATGAAATAATGTAAGAATTTCACCAAGTATAGGGTATCCAGCGTATCTGAGTTATTCCAATGTAATAATAAAGAATGGAATAACAGAAGTTCTCTTCATGAATAAGAAAGAAAGAATACCCCTTATGAGTACAACAAATAATATTCCCTACCTTAAAAAGAAGAGTGATGGATATATGAGTAATGAAGTAGCAGAATAATTTTCTTCTTTCTCTCTATAATAATTGCTCTAAAGCTTTTGTGAATTGGTGAGAAATGAAGGAAGAATGAGCTTCTATTTATAGGAAAATATAGTTTCGATAATTGCACGTTTTGGGGCTCAAAAAAATTACAGTATAATACCTTCCTCTTTTTCTTCATTTTTAATTTAGTCCTGCAAGTATTATCAATCGTGCACCAACTCCCCTAATAGTAAATCATGTGAATCAATAGTACAATCATGCGAATAAATAGTATAATCATGTGAATAAATAGTATAATCATGTGAAAAAATTAATTACAGTATAGTACCTTCAACTATACCTCCATTTTTAACTTAGTCATGCAAGTATTATCAATCTTGCACCACCACCCTTAATAGTATAAGAATGTGAATCAATAGTACCCCGTGAATAATAACTCGTGAATAGTAACTCGTGAATAGTACTCCGACACGAAAAGTGCTCCGAATACCCGAGTGAACAATATAACCTCCAAACATAAATTATCATCTAAATAAATGTCAATTTTCACTAACACTAATAATCCCAATACAATGGAACAATCAATTTCATCTTTAATCAACACAACTTATTCATCATTAATATTATAACTCACAATATTTAACAACCAGGTCGATCCCAGGAAACAGGGGGCTTTCCGATAAGGATTTCTCCTTATTGGCGCGCAATTAGGTAACCAAACCTCTCTTTAACAGAACTTCTAGACATTGTCAATATTGCAAATAATAATATGAATAACTTTGTTGTCTCAATTATTGATTTAATAATAATAAATATTATGCAGATGATACTGTGACAATAATTGAATCAATAATATGAGAGATACGATACAACAATTACTGTAGCAATAATTGAGTATAAATGAGTAACTTCTCACGTAAGCATCAATAATCAATACCGTGTGCTACTATGCAACCACGCATATTACTGTACTTTTAACACCGGGTGTTTCAACAGTTAACGGTAAAACTTCCGCCGTTATTTTCATAAAGTATTTTTATCGTTTTCTCAATCCGACAATAATTCCGTTGTGGGGTCCACTTATGATTATCAGCAAATCGTCGCATTTAATATTCCCCGACAAAAAGAAAATTCCCCGACCAATCGAAAATTATGTAACAACTTGCGTACTTTGCAAAATTTATAATTATAACCCACAACTATAACATTATATCAAATCCACTCCATAATATAAAAATAAAAAATTATTTCGAGAAAATTAAATATTTATTCATAAAATCTGGGGTCTCACAACGTTCGTTTTAAGTAAAGAAATATTTGAGGGTTTTAGAAATGGGTTTTGTACTTGGGTCAATACAAAATTTGATTTCACGCTCTAGGGGTAGGCTAAGAAGTCTTCAAGAATACGTCAGGAAATTTATTAACAATAGAAATATCATTCAAAACTGTGACCCTCATCCAAGACTTGGATAGTACATCACATTGATACCTATCACTTGCCATCGTCATTCACGACGTCACCTACAGAAAGTCTGGCTTTGGTGCATTCCACACAAGGAAGTCAACAACGAAAGGACCGGGGCTTTTTATTTATGGCTTGATATGACAATGATTGACTTTAGTGGTTTGGTTACTTTGAATTCGCATAACAGGTTGGTTAGGAGTATGAAAGCTAACAACCTTACAAAAAGCATGATGAGTAGTTAACCATTCGATTCCTAAAATCACATCAAAGGCAAGTATTTTCAAAGAGATACGATCGACAGGTAACGTGAAAGTGTTGATTTGAACAAGATTTATAAATAGTGGAGGTAACGAAGGTTTCTCCCAACAGATATATCAAAGTCTAACTTCTTCGGAGTTAACTTCAAACATTGAACACAACTAGGTGAAATAAAAGAGTGAGTAGAACCGGTATCTAACACGATATAGACTTCGCAAGAGTTTATGATTAACTTACCCGTAATAACTTTGTTCGGGTTCCTCGATAAACGCTTTCACTTAAACTACTGGATTTGACTTTGCTATAGGGTACATTCCACCCTTAAGTGCTTCTTCACATTCTTGATCCATGATTTGAATCATTACTCTTCGATCCATATCGAATTGGGGTTGACCACTCTGCACAGGCTAATTCTGAATTCGATGTTGGATTCTCCCAATTGTTATCCAAAAAGAAAAATCCATTTCATCTATTTTGGCCTTATTGGACCGGGCGTCTTTTTCTACAATATCTACGCGTCGTGCGGCTTTTACCCATGCATCGTCTATTCTCCTTCGTTCAGTTGTTTCTTCTTTCATCAGAACTTTGATCATAGCATTCTCAGATTCCACTCTAATATCTTATATTACGCGAAAGAGTGCTTACATTCAAGCATCGCGCGATCGGTAACACAATTTTGAATTGTTACATCTCTTTGCTCCACGACCTCACCGCTTCAAATCTTGACTGCTCTTCTAACTCATGAATACGATTTTGTAATTCTAAATTTCGATCATAAAATTCTTCTAATAAATTATCCTCAGGTTCTTCTTCTTCCTCACTCTCAGCTGCTACCTCTGCAACTAGCTCGGGTGCAACTATTAGTTCTTCACTCACCACGTAGATATCTCTAATTTCTTCTTCGTTTGATATCACATTAACCTGGTTAGTGATTAAAGGTGTCTCAACAGTCTCATTCACTCCATTGTGAACATTTTCAGCTACCATTTTCAACATTGCCAAAAAAAACAAGGGTTAATTAACATTTCACATATTATCTCTATACTCTAACCGACCAATTAAATACCAAATAAACTTAGGTAGGTCATACTAGCGAAGAAATTCCCGCCTCTCCCTCCTAGTTCTTGTCTCACATCTTAGCCGGGATCATATCCTAAGCTTTGATACTAATCAGCGCCCCCAAAATAGGTATACATCACCTATTACGAGTCGCCAAATACATGATACAAAATTCAAATACAACTTAATTATACAACAGTCGTGTAAAATACGACTAAACATATGCTGTGAGTTTTAATACAAATATTGTCATCTAGACAATATACAAACTCAATGAGGTCCTCATTACATTTATTATCACACTATTTCGCAGAATAGTGAGGACTACTAATGCACCATCTAGGACCATCACTCTACTTCCCGACTAGTCCCTGCTACATTCTCATTTCTTGAAGAGAACAATGAAAGCAAAAGGGTGAGCTCAACTAGCCCAGTAAGAAATATTATGACTAAGATAATGCAGAATAAATTATCGTTAGCCTTCAACAGTGTTAAACCGATACAATATAACAAACATCAAGTTTAATCTGCGGTAGGAACAAGCAATCCATTAGAAGAGTCAAGTAGAGAATAAAATATACTATCTTCTATGATTTAAAGGTTTTTCATCACTTTTATCATTTGAGACTCGACAATAAATAATCCACATCATCAAATCATCCCTGCACTACAGGCCAAGGATATTCTTTAGTATCACGATCACGATTTATCCATGCACTATGGGCCAAAGATAATCATGTTCTCATCAACAGTCCTGATCATGCCATAAAACAATTCATCTTTGCACCCTTGGCCGAAGAGAATCCATAGCCATAATCATACCAAAAACTGTCCATCAATGCACTACAGGCCAATGAGGATTTTTTCACATCATTTGTAACATTACGGTCATGATTATACCGAATAATCCCTGGTCATAATCATACCAAGTTCATCTATGCACTACTGGCCACAGATGACTTTCAATAGAATATAAACATGAGAATGATGAAAATGACATAATAATTTAATAAAACAAGTTCAAGAATTAATTTATCCAGAAACCAATAACGTCCAAATTGTCAACATAATACTGCTTTGTGGAGTAAAATTCAAGAATGCTCAGAAGAATATTTCCATGAAAAGATACTGGATGAAGCGCAAATATCAAGGATATTCCACTAATTTCATGGAGAATAGAAGTCAAAGTTTTAACCAACTGAGTATAATAAAGAATGGAATAACAAAAGAAATCACCAGGCATTCGATAGACCGCACAGACATGTTATTCCAATAGAATAATAAATAATGGAACCAGGTCATGAGTAAATCACAGACATGATGTTCCAACAGAATGATAAAGAACGGAACCAGGTCATGCATAAACGCACAGACAGGATATTCCAACAGAATAATAAAAATGGAATAACAGAAGAATTTCACCATGTATGCGGTACTTTGCATAAACAGGTTATTCCAATATAATTATAAAGAATAGAATAACAACAGAATTCACCAGGCATGCGATAGATCATTGCATAAAAGTTATTCCAATGTAATAATAAAGAATGGAATAATGAAGAATTTCACCATGTATGCGATACTTCGCATAAATAATTTATTTCAACATAATAATAAAGAATGGAATAACAGAAGAATTTCACCATGTATGCGGTACTTCGTATAAATAGGTTATTCCAACATAATAATAAAGAATGGAATAACAAAAGTTCTCTACACGAATAAGAAAGAAAGAATACCCCTTACGAGTACAACAAATAATATCCCCTACCTTAAGAAGAAGAGTACTGGATGTAAGAGTAGTGAAGTAGCAGAATACTTTTCTTCTTTCTCTATATTGTTTCTCTCTTTAGAGTTTCAGTGAATTCGTAAGAAATAATGAAGGAATGAGCTTTTATTTATAGAAGAATAGTCTGCATAGTAACTAAATCATGAACGGTCCAGATTGATTTACTTTAAACGGACGATCCATGTTTAAAACAAAATATTTTAAATAAAATATAATATATTCTATTTATAATATAATAAAACGAATAACTTTATAAAAGTATTCTGTTTTATATAAAAAGATTTTACTATGCAAAATACTATGCAGGCACTATGTAACACTATGCATTACAAAATATAATATATTCTATTTATAGTCTAATAAAACAAATAACTTTATAAAAGTATTCTGTTTTATATAAAAAGATTTTACTTGCAAAATACTATGCATAATAGAATATAATATATTCTATTTATAGAATAACTTTATAAAAGTATTCTGTTTTATATAAAAAGTTTTCTGTTTTATTACATTAATAATACTAATAAAATAAAACTGAGTGACTTATCACGTAACATCAATAATCAATACCGTGAGCTACTATGTAACCACGCTTATTACTGTACTTTTACTACCGAGTAGTTCAACAGTATTAACGGTAAAACTTTCTTCGTTATTTTCATAAAATATTTTTGTCGTTTTCTCAATCCGACAATAATTTCGTTGTGGGGTCCACCAATGATTGTACCGGCGTACGAATATTCTCCGATAAAAAGAATATTCCCCAACTAGTCGAATATTATACAACAACTTGCATACTTTTCAAAATTTATAAATACTACCCACAACTATAACACTATCTCAAATCCACACCGTAATATTCAAAAAAATATTTCGAGAAAATTAAATCTTTATTCATAAAATCTGGGGTCTCACACCTAATCCACTCTTCTGCTTTCAACTAGCAGGTTTTCCACTAAGGAAGGGCAGCACCCTGAATCACTAAGATTCCTTGAAGGCCAGCAGCCTTGGGACTCTAGTTTACTAAGAACTCTTCAACTCCAGCAGCCTTGGAACGTCTTTAGTTCCCTAGGAACTCTTCAAGCCCAGCAGGCTTGGAACTTCATTTAGTCCCTACGGACAAGGACCCCTCAGGCCCTGGCTTCTTGTTGAGTTATTTGTTTATTTGTTGGAGTTGGTGCTGAGCTGCAAAGATGTCTTCATGCTCTGAACATCTTCTGTACTTAGCAGCTTGGCGTGATCATCCTTGAAGTGTAGTCGAGTGTTGCATGATGCTCAGCTTCTTCAATTACTCAACCTCCTCTGATGATCCCTTGATGAATTGCCTTGAAGATCATTCCTCTTGATACGTGATGGCTGCACATGATGGGTTTCTAAGATGACTGTAAGCTCTTCTGCTAAGTACTTAGAAACTTTCTCATGCTTGCTACCATGATGGCATTTGTGATCTCCCTTCTTGATACTTGATGCCTTCTCATGATAGACTTGCTAAGATGACTGTGAGCTCTTCTCTATAGTACTTAGAGTCTTTCCATGATGGACATCAAGATGACATGACGCTCTTCTTTCTCTCGGCAGTTCAGAACACTCTTCATGTAGTAGAACTCTCACTTCTACATTGTAGAACTCTCACTTCTACTTCTTTCTTTGTCTGACACTAAGTGTTCTTGGTGGATTATAGAGTGAGCCTTCGGACTCACTATCTTATATTGTTTAGAATAGTCCACCTTTTCTCCTAACTCGGCAACTCCATCAGCCCTCGATCTCTGAAGCTCTTGCTGATTTATACTCCTTCCCAATCCTTCCGTTGGAAAGTAACCGTTGAAGGCTATTCAAATATCTTCTCAGATCTCGAGTTGACAGAGGTAGACTGCTGATGTGACAAGTCATACTTTCTCTGACACTACAGTCTACTATTTCACCTATCCCATTAGAGATGTCACTTTACTGTCTTGGGCAGGTCGAAGACTTTCTTTCCTCCTTCTGATTTCTCGATCAGAGGTTGTCCTTTTGCATCGATGCTCTCAATAATCTTTTGTACAAATATCAACCTTCAGATTGAACCGTTGTCAATGCTTCAATCTTTAGCCATTTGTACTCTACGATTCTGATGCATGTCTTCAAGGACCTGATCGTAGTGTCATGTTGACTGTTAGAGACAACACTATGATCTTGAAGAGTGATGATTGGATCTTCAATGTAGAACACCTCTTCCTTCTCTTTGTATGCGATTTCTTGACACTTCATTTGCCTCAACGGTTCTCGAGATCTCGATGACTTGACTTCTTTGTTCTGGCCCCTTCTGAATAGCAAGACACTTCAGATTTGTGGCTTGTCCTGCTCGCTTTCTCGTTGTGATCTCCCGTTCACTTATCATCAATGAACTAACCCAATGCTTAATCACTTTAGCCTTGTTCTTCAAAAGCTGTCCAATATCTCTGTATGCACTTCATCAGTTCTTTCTTTATTTGGCAAACACTACGATCTTGGTAGCTTCCAAGATCGTAGTCCTCTATTTGCTTGACAGCTACTACACTTACTAACTTTCTTTAGTCAGTTACTGAAGTCTTCTTCTGATCTATTTGTCGAAGACTTCATCTCGAATGGCTTCACAACTCAATCTTGACGCTGATTAGGTTGGTACTTAGATCTTCTATTAGCTTGCATGCCATTCGTTGAGTGCTCTTTGGTTTCCTTGGATGTACCTTTGCAGTGTCAACCAGAGGCTTCATTCCTTTGGATATTCTGGGAGTGCTCATTTGTTGAGAATCGTATTTTCTCTACGATTCTACCTTGGCATTGTTAGCACAACAGTTGAGGTCGTAGTTTTGCACTCTACGGTTCAGCTTCGGATGTACAGAAACTACGACTCCTAAATCAGATCTTGACACTCTACGAGTTCTGCCTTGTGCTTGTTGTCTACATCTGATCTTGCTCGACTAGGATCTCTGCATGTAATCAATAGACTCTACGACTTAGAGTGTAGTCTATGATCCTTGACTTGGCCCGCTTCTAAGATCGATGAGACTCTACGACTCAAAGTGTAGTCTACATTTCGACTTAACTTGGCAAATGTTCTCGGCTCGTGGCGTTGTCGCCTCTACGATTCTGAACATAACTTCCTCAGCAGACTTCGGTCCTGAGAAGTTCTATTTGACACACTACGATCCTTCATCGTTTCTCCTGGCAGTCTACGAACTCCAAGATCTACTATCTTGTAGACTACGATTCTGCCTCGACAGCTCTTGAGTTTTCCTTGACTCTCCGGCAAACCCCGATTTCTGGTGCAGTGCTCAACGATTAGACAAGCCTATCTATTACATCATAAGATCAACCTAACAAGCTTGATCTTTCTACGTTTATAGTCCTTGTACATCATTTCATTTTAAGGACTTTACAAAGCTGTTTTGCTTATGTAGGATCAACCAAACATACTTGATCATTTTATTCTAAGTCCTTGTACACATATTTCTATTATTTATCAAAGGACTTTACAGATTTTCTTAATACAGGCATACTTACATATTCATTCATATATATATATATATATCATAATCAAATTATATATATTTAGGAATAACATTCACATGCTTATTCCTGACAATCTCCCCCTATTTGAATATGACAAAAATAATAAGTGCATATGCATGTTATAAATGAATCTTATATACAGTGAGCAGCTGTATTTCTAAAATAGATAATCATGAATGTCATTTATAATGATATGGAATTTAATACACTGACATTTTACATCCTGGATCTAGAACATACCTAACTAGTTAAAGATGTACCTCTTTTGGCTCTATGTATGTTTCCAGGATTCTGATGATTGGCTAATCATCTGTTTGGCCTTCTTGCTCCTCCTCCCTTTGAGATATGGACCTTTCTGCTTTACTTTGCTCCCCCTCAGATGTATGCTTCTCTTGTCCTTCTGTCTGTCCCTCAGCTTCGGCATACATAGGTTCATCATTCTTTGGCTCCCCCTCGGATGATGACTCTGCCTCTTCTTCTACTATCTTCTTCTTTGACTTCTTCTCTCCTTTCCTTCTGCTCTTCCTTGAGTGCCTCTTGCTCTTCCTCTTTCTATGCCTCTTTTTCTCGCCCTTTTTGTCATTAATCATTTGGGAGAGCTGCTCCATGTTGGACATAAGCTGCTCTATCAGGTGGAAGGAGTTAGCAACTTCAAACTTGAGTTCCTGTTGGCCTAGCTCAAGTTGCACTAAGAAAGACTGCTTCATGTCATCAATCTTGTCAGAGAGGACTTGGATATGCTCTTCATTGGCCTTCTGAGCTTGTAGAGCATCTGCCTTCTGATCATTCATGACTTTCAGATAGATGTTATCCCTCTCTTTGAGTTTGAGAGATACATCAGCCATAGTAGTTTGAAAATCCATTCGAATGAATTATCTCCTAACAACGTCTTCGTGACTCTTCTGTGAATAGAGATATTTTCTCAATCAGTTCATCAGAGTTTTTTCATCAGCTCCTTCTCCACATATACTTGATCATCTGGTTGAGCAGTCTCTTGTCGAACATTAAATTGAACTCTACGATCTTCATTCTTGGACAGATTTTCAAAGGTGTTGAGAATCTGAAGAATCATTGAGTTCCAATCGCTGGTTGAGGATGAAGGAACTTCAGATAGTAGTGCTTGAGCTGATGGAGGGTTCTGATTTTAACCTTGAACACCATCAGCAGTAGAGTGAACAAACTCTACGATCATCTCCTTGGCCATGTTCCTTCTTCCTTGAGAGTTCACTCTACGATCGTAGGGGATATAGTTATTTCCAGCATGGCGATAGATTTTGAAGTGGGGCTGGTTTGTGATCATCTTTGTAGCAAAACTCTTTACCCTTGGAAATTTTTGTGCCACCAGCTCCATGCTTGGAAAATGAGAGTAGCACCGGCTGAAGTAGCTTGCATCCTTTTCAGTGTGTGTTTTTAGCCACAGCATCCATTGGAAGAACCATCTCATTAGCAGGTCATCAAGATTATAGAGAATGGTCGTGTAGTCTAGCTCCATGTTGTTCAAGTTTTTAAACACCTCAAACGTAGTCATCCTTACTACCTTTAGCTGTTCATTTCCATAATTTACCCATCTTTTGGGAGTTACCTCTGGTAGTTCATTTGAGACTTCCACCACTATTCTTCTGTTAAATCTTGTGGGAGAGAGAAATGGATAGTCTTCTTGTTCTTCTAATTCCTGAGGTGCAGGGTTGGAATCATTCTCCATTTCTTCGCTTTCGGAGCCTGAATCATTTTGATCATTTCTAACAATGAGTCCTTCTTGCTCCATTTCATTTACAGAACCTTCTTCAGCAGGATCTTCTTCTGATTCATCTTTTTCATCACTAGATCCTTCTTCAGCACTTACTTCCTGTGATACAGACTCATCATCACTTAAGTCAATGACAGCATTGGAGTGATCACTTCTCTTTGTAGAGGCAAATTTTGCTTGCAATCTGTAGCTCTTCCTTCTTATTGGAAGTTCAGCTATAGGAATTTCAGACTCTTCTTCCTCTTCAGACTCTGAAGCCTTTGGTTCATCAGACGAACTTCTTTGAGGTTCAGTAATGATAGGGGCTGTCACTTCTTTATTTAAAACAACATCATTTGACCCATCATCTGGGTTTGTTAGGGCATGTGCATTTGGGGATGGAGTTGGGTCATCTTTAATCTCTTCTTCATTATCAGAGTGATTTCTCTGAGGGTTAGCCACTGGGCTTGTGCATTCTTCTTCATCAGCAGATGATGTATTTTCTTCCATTAATCCAGCTTTACCTTCATTGCTGGATTTTGTATGTAGGGACTCAGTCTTGAGACTATGGGGTGTCTTCTCTTCTTCTGACTCTACGTCCTTCCCTTCGTCAGACGTACTTTCTTGGTAAGTTGGGGCTGGCCTGTTTTCCACCTTAGCTTTCTTTCTTAATGGCTCTTGAAACAACCTGTTGCTTCTTCATTTTGTGGTTTCAGCAGTCAGGACTTTTTCTTCTTTATCCTTGTCTTTAGAGGAGATACTTCTTGATGGGGCTTTGGTTTTCTTTACACAACTAGATTTCTTTCTGGCTGGTGTGGTTGCTGTTGGTACAGAGTCATCAAACTCAGAGCTTTCTACCTCTTCTGTCTTCCTCTTCTTTGCAGAGGCTCTGCTACTACTTCTAGTTGCCAGCCTTCTGTTCTCCTTTGGGTTCTTCTTCCAGTTCAAAAATAGTTGTGGAGACATTACCTTGTGAACATTCAAAGGCTCTCCCGCATCATCCTTGATCTTCCCTCCTAGCTTCTTCTTCATCACAATACTCAGCAGTCTTCCATGAAACACCTTAGTCAGGGGTTTTTCAGTGGACTTCTTTAACTTAGCTTTTTCTACCCATTTGGAGATTTGATCAAACAGGATAACTCCAAACTTAATTTGTTTCTTCAGAACTATTGCTGACATTATCTTCAATTGCTGATCAAGCACAGTATCATGTGCAGTATCCTTGTATAATATACATTTGCCCACTATCTCTACAAGAAACTCGAACTCTTCTGGAAACTCCTTCTTCTTCATGTCCTTCAGACTAGGGTTTCTTTGGTACCCCATGATCTCCTTTGCTTGTTCCATATCGACATCATCAAGGCTCTTCAGTCCTTGGTTAGGAAAACCTAGGCATTGATTGAGGTCAGAAGATTTTAGCTTTAGAGACTAACCTTTGACCTTGGTACAAAGGGTTCCGGAGTTTATGGAAGCATTTGAGTAGAACTCTTTAACTAGGTCAACATATACTCGAGTGCTTGCCTCAAGACATTCTGAGAATCCAGCTTTCTGTACGAGTTCGAGAATGTCTCTGAACTTCTTTTCGGATTTCTCAAATGACTTGGTTCCGAGCTGAATGCCAGTGATAACTCGCAATCTTCCATTTGAATAGTTCAGGGAATATGGGTGTTTGATTCAGAGGGATTGTTGAGAGATGACTGATTGTGATTTAGGCAAGACTCTGGAAGGTTAATTGATTTTGGCTTTTGAGAGGCTTCTAGGGTTTTAAAAATGGGAGGGAGAAAGGTTCGATGGTTTCTGATAACTGTTTGCAAATTTTGAATGTGTCTTAATGACAGTTCCTTCTAACTCTGCATAATCAGTGAGGTGTCAACCAACCATTGGTTACACGAAGTCCAGTAATGAGCTGTAACTCCCCATAACTTTTCAGTTAGATATTTCCTTTAGGAGAGTAGACGTTTGATAGACGTGGATTGACCGTTGACCTCTTTGGTTCGTAGAGTAGCATGATAAGGCAGCTATGGACTCTACATTTTCCTTTGTTGACTCAATAATCAACTATTGTGAGATATTATAGTGGATGGTTTTGACATTAATCCTCATTCTGAAACTTCATAGCTTGACCACTGATATATCCGAACTTATCTCCTCATAGTCTGAATGGTTGAGCAATTGTCCCGTTTCTCAAGCTCCTTGTGAACTGGAGTATACTCTGGTAGGACTGAGATCGTCGAGTCTGCTTCTACGATCACTGAGGTTGCACTACGATCGTGGAGTTCTCTTCAACCTCGACTCTACGATCGTTGACTGACTTGGTCCTTGAGATGAACTTTACTTAGCATTCCTTTTGGGTCAAGGTAACTCAGGAAGGGCCAACCTCTTAGAGTGAGCTAAGGGTCAGGTTTGTCCTTGAGGCGCTTTCCAGATGTAATACTTTAGAAGTGATTTGCAATGATATCTCATTTGACCTTTTCTGGTGGGGAGGTCCTCTACCAACTTTGGACAATTTTATTTGCTGTAATCGTGGTGTCCTCCTACTTCTGCACTGCGATCAGATGTTTGATCGTAGACACTCCACGATTTTGAGTTGGGTGGCTGATAGGTTATCATTAGTATGTTTTGAGGCGTTCCTACTAACTATGGATCTTTATTTGGTTCATCAGCCACAAAGTTTTGAGACTCTGTAGTTGGTACATTGCTTCATAGTATATCTCAGTGTTGTTGTATCTCAACAGATCACTGCTCCCCATGGTTGATGTTGTTTTCTCAGATAGATGTGATTCCCTTTTCTACATGTGTATTAGAAGGCAACCTTGCATATCTCCTTCTGACTGGAATCACCATTATCACTTAGATCTCCGTGTATCGTAGGCATGGATATTTTCAGGACTGATCACTCTACGATCATTTGACAGCACTACGAACGTAGTCTTCTTTTTCAGTCTTGTGAGTGTGAAGTTCTGCCCCCGTAATGAGTTCCTCTTGACTAATGCTCGATGATCCTCTGATGTGAGCTTCCTTGAGGATTCTTCTTATATAGTATGCTTTGCCTGATTTGATCATACAAGAACCTTTTCATCTTTGGTTGCATGACATATTTCCATATACAGATTAGCAACCATATGAGCTTCATCCAGGTTAGCTCAGTGGGTCTTCGAGGATAGGCTTGGACATATAGGAGTTTTATCAGAATCATTTCTGAACAGTCCTTAGCCTTCTGCTGGTTGAGTCTTCTTGTCTGAAGTCTTCTGCTTCAGCATTCCTTAGTGTGATCAGACAGACTAAGTACCTGCAGGTTAGATGCACTTCTATTTTTGGTACCCACAATTAAATGGGTCCTGCTAGGTTAGTTTTCTAAACCCCTGTTCCTCATATTTGGATAATCATCACATTTATCACCAGCAGTCATATTCATGCATGCAACTAGTTTAAGATAATACATTTTGAGATGCATGAAGGTGAGTGTGTGTAAGATTCGTCATTTTAAGAAACACACTCTTTTTCTTTGATGGTTTCAACATTTGCAGGGTTATGTTTACAAGATTTAAGTGTTCACAGAGTGAGAATCAACTCTACGATTTAGGAGTATCTAGTTGATTCATGGAGGTGATCAGTTTCTACACATCATTAAGATACTCTTTTAGAACTGATCATACTCTGTATGTTGTCAAACACTTAGAACATAGGATTGTACATACATACTAACCCACCAGCAAAGATTACTTCACATAGAATTAATTTGGCCTGTGATGCTTTTATGACCCATTTTAGATTTCCTTCAAGATGTCATTTTCAACCTAAAACTTAGATGGAGAGAAAGTTTATAGGCATTTGAGTTTCCATCCTCAGGGTACTTCCTCTCTTCACCATTTTAGGTAGATTATGACTCCTTGACATAATACTGTTATAGTTCATAAGAAGATGCATTTATGATGTACACATTTATAATAGTGAGGAACCGTACCTTTTTACTGTCAGTTTCTTAATAATCATTTATGTGACGCCCCCAAAATAGGTATACAACACCCATTCTGAGTCGCCAAATACATGGTACAGAAAGCAAACTACAACTTCAATAATACAATTGTCGTGCAAAATACGACAACACATACTGTGAGTTTAAATACAAATATTGTCTTCTAGACAATATCCACACTCAAATAAGTCCTCGTTACAATTATTCAAACACTATTTTATAGAAATAGTGAGGATTGCTAAAACATCTTTCTAGAACCATCACTCCGCACTTCCCGACTAGTTCCTCGCTATGTTCTCACCTCCCCGAGAAAATGGAACAAAAAGGAAAAGGGTGAGCTCAACTAGCCCAAGAAAGAATATTACGACTAAGATAATATACAACAAATTATCGTTAGTCTTCAACAGGAAAAATCGATAAAATATAATAGCCAACAAGTTTTAGATCAACAACTCCAAATGAAAATAACAATCCATTAGAAGAGTCAAGTAGAAATGAGTTCTACTGTCTTCTAAGATTTAAAAGTCCATCATCAATATTTTATCCCTATAACAACAATCAATATACATCTTTAATCAAATATTCATCTTTGCACTACAGGCCAAAGATATTCATTTGTATCACCAGTTGGTCATGTTCATCTCAACACCTGTTCATCTTTGCACTACAAGCCAAAGATATTCATCAGTTACTCATTTATCTTTGCACTACAGGCCGAAGATATTTAGTAATATCATCATTTAGGACTAAGGATGATGAAAAATATTTTAAAGAAAACGAATCCAGTGAAACGGAAGGACAAATAGTAGGAATTCGTATAACAGTTTATCCAAAATCAATAGTACTCCATAATAACCAATTTTGAAGCAAAATTCAATAATAAAGATCAAAACATGGATACAATCAAAGATAGTAACCATAATAGACATCTTGGACAAAAAAGAAGAAAATTTCATTTTTTGATGAATAGTCTCAGATTCGTGAATAAAGTCTCAGATACGTGAATAAAGGTCGATACGTAAATAAGAACCCCAACACAAAAAGTTCCAAATTTGATAAAAACTTTCACCAATATTTCGGCATAATGATATTGAAGAAAATAATATCATTTAAGAAGAAAATAACATCCCTTACCTCAAAATATCAGTACTTCTGATCGGAATATCGGTATAAGGCTGAAGGAAACTTGCACTGATGAATAGAAACTCACAAAGTATCTAAATACTCACAAAATACACTCAATAATCTAGAGAGAGAAAGAGAGAAAACTTGTTTCTGGTGTGATTTTCAATTATAACTTAGCCCTCTATTTATAGGAAAATGTTAGTAGACTTGACCTGCAACCTGATGGCTTTACCTGCTACTATTCCCACCCACCACATTTGAAATAAATTCAAAGACATTTCTTCACCAACCACAAGTGGGGCCTACTCAATTCTAGAATTTTCTACCAAAATCATTTATAAACCTAATTTCAATCACCACCTCTTAAAATTCATAAAAATCATACGCTCATTTTTAACGGTTCAAAATTTGTGGACATATACTCAACTTATATATGTATAACATATCCAAAAATTACAACGATCCAACTATTTGATAAAAATTATAACTCACACAATATATCTCAAAAAACAATGGGTTAATTTTTAATACCTTCATTCCGACAAAAATACCGATAAAAACACCTCAACATTAACTCCTTCATTTTTAACCACAATAAATATATCCAACATTTATATCCACATAAAATAAATATTTTCTTATCATATGAATCAATAATTAATTATTCACAAATAATATTACGTAATCACATTTATGACAACCAAAGCCGCTCCTGAGAAAGAGGGGCTTTCCAATAAGAATTTCTCCTTATCAAGCGCGCAATTAGGTGACCAAACCTCTCTCGATGTAACTTTCTAGACATTGCCAATAATGCTATCTAATAATATTATTCAAATAATATGAATTATTGATCCGATAATGGGAAATATCGCAAGTTGACAAATTATTAAAACAACAATAATATAAAATATCAACGCAAAGAATTATTGAATCAATAAAATAAAATATCGAATAAGAAATCATCGTAATAATTATTGAGTAGTGCCTTCACGTAAGGATCAATAATTCATCAATACATGCATCCACGCCAGACATCGTATTTTAACCACCGGGTATTCCAACAAAGTTGTTAATTCAGTAATAACTACGCCGTTATTTATAAAAACTCAAACTTGTCGCTTTTTTCATCCCACAGCTATTCTCATTATGGGGCCCACAATAAATGATCATACGTCATGTCGCATTTAATATTCCCCGACAACAAGAATATTCCACGACCAAACGAATATTCCCCGACAACAATGATTATTTTATAACCACTTGCATATTTTGCAAAATTTGCACATTTCACCCATAACTAGAGAATTATATCAAATTAATACCTTATTATTCACAAATATAATTAGAGGAAATTCGATTTTATTTATAATAAGTTGGGGTCTTACAACCTCCCTCCTTATGAAATTTCGTCCTCGAAATCGACATACGTGCACTGTGTTTCAAAAGGTGAGGATACCTCGCTTTCATTTCTCGATTCCAACTCCAGGTCATTTCTTCAATAACATGGTTTTTCCAATAAAACTTTAACTTTTGGTATAACCTTGGTGCGTAGGACATGCTCTTTCCTATCCAAGATCTTAACAGTACTTCTTCGTACGTTAAATCTTCTACTATCTCGTCTCGGTTCTAACGCAATAATATGGTTCGGGTCTTTCACATATTTAACGAAGCATGGATATGTGAAAAACATTATGAACACGAGACATACTTGGAGGTAATGCGAGTCTATAGCCACATTTCCTATTCGGTCAAGAATCTCAAATGGACCAACAAATCGTGGATCGAGCTTTCTCTCTCTTCCCAAATCTTGTAACTCCCTTCCATGGTGCAACACGTAATAATATATGATCCCCAATATTAAATTCCACGTCTTTTCGATGAAGATCCGCATAACTCTTTTGTCGATCTTGTGCCGCTTTGTATACGCTGTCGAATCATTTGTATCTTTTCGTAGTCATGCGTATTAATTCGTCCCAACAACGTTGCTTCTCCCACCTCATCCCAAAGATAATCGAGAATGACACTTTCTTCCATACAACGCCTCAAATGGAGCCATGCCTATACTTGCTTGATAACCTGTTGTTGTAGGAGAATTCCACCAAAGGCAAGTAAGTACTTATCCCAACTTCCTTTAAAATCTAGGACACAAAGTCTTAATAGATCTTCAAGGGTTTGAATAGTCCTCTCTCGATTGTCCGTCTGCTTTGAGGATGGTATGCCGAATCAATCAGAAATCCGCGCTCCATAGCTTTCTTGCAATCTAACCCAAAATCGTGAAGTGAATCTAGGTCACGATCCAAAACTATGGATACCGGGCATGCCATGCAATCTCACAATCTCATTCACGCATATACTGAGCAAGACGCTCAAGGAATAAGTCTCACGACGGGTAAGAAATGGGCGAGACTTGGTTAATCTATCAACAATAACCCAAATCGCATCTATGCCTTGAGAAACTTTGGGAAGACCCAGAACGAAAATCCATAAGTAATGTGTTCCCACTTCCATTTCAAAATCTCAAGTGGTTGTAATGGACCTTTTGGCACTTGATGCTCCGCTTTTACACGCCGACAAGTTAAACACCTCGAGATAAACTCCGCGATCTCTCTCTTCATATTGTTCCACCAAAATGTATGTCAATATCATGATACATTTTGGTACTCCTGTGATGGATTGCAAACGGGGTGTTGTGTGCCTCCATCATGATTCTATGCTTCAAGTCGTAATCGTTAGAACACAAAGTCCGGAGTTGAATCTAAGTATTCCTTCTTCATCGATTCTCGCTTCGAAATAGCTCCTTCTTGCACTTTCTTCTTCATACGTGATCGCCTCCATGTCCGTAGCTTGAGTAGCTTTTAACTTTATCGATTAAAGCCTGCTTCTACTCAGATATCATCACGTGAGTCCCTAGAGTCTTTAACTCTATATCTATCATTTGTAAGTTATATGAAATGGGTCTTTGACAATATCGCACTCGCATCAGATAATGATCTTTTACTCAACACGCCACCTACCACGCTCACTTTTCCAGGATGGTATGGTCAGAACATGTGTCGAAATGAGTCTCCTCTTGAGTTCTTCGAAGCTCTTCTCACATTCCTTGCTCCATTTGAATTTTGTATCTCTACGAGTCACCAAGAATGGAATAGCGATTCGAGAATATCCTTCAACGAATCTCCGATAATAACCAACTAAGCCTGAAAGCTACATATTTCGATTACCGACTTAGATTGCTTTCTCAACTGCGACTCATATCCCAACCTTGGATGGCACGTCACAATGACACCTATCGCTTTACTATCGCATCGAATATGGCGCCCCCTACGAGAGTCCGGCTTTGTATTCCACAAAAGAAGTCACCAGATAGAGGCTCTGCTATCAACTTCTATAGTTGGATTTTTAACTCCCAAGTTCAATAGAGTCATTCGATATGAGATTTTAGAAATGGGTTTTGTACCGGTTCAAAGTCGATACAAAATTCAATATCACGCCTCGGGAGTAGGCCAGAAATTTTTTAGAAATACGCCGTGAAATTTACTAACAATAAAAATATCATTCAAATCTGACGTATTTTTGTTCAAGTCCATAACATGGCTAAGAAAGCTTGACATCCATTTTTCAATAAACGAATGACTTTACGGCTTGATATGAAAGAGTTTGACTTCAATGGTTTGGTTGCTTAAATTCAATAACAAAGTTGCTTAGGAATATGAAAACTAACAACCTTACAAAAGCAATCAATTTGGCACGATGAGTAGTTAACCAATCAATCCCTAAAATCACATCAAAAGCAAGTATCTTTAAATAGATAAGATCAACAAGTAATGTGATGGTGCCAACTTGAATCAAACAAGATTTATAAACAGTGGATGTAATGAAAGTTTCTCCTAACGGAGTTTCCACAGATAAATCAAAGTCTAATTTCTCCGGAGTCAAGTTTAAACGCTGAGCACAAGCAGAGAAATAAATGAATGGGTAGCACCCCAGATCTAGTAAGGTATAAACTTCATATGAATTTATGATTAGCTTACCCGTGCTAACTTCTTCGTCGTTTTCCTCGATTCGACCACCACGAAAAACGCCTTCCAGAATCGCCGACTTTGACTTTTCCGGGATGTATTTTTGAGTCACCATCTCACTTGGACTTGGTTTCGCTTACAGTAATCTCGAGCGATATGTCCTTCCTTTCCACAGCTTATAACATACCTTAAACTGTTGTGGTCGGGCTTAATGATATGTCCTTCTTTTCCGCACTTATAAAGATACGACCCGGGGTCGCTCTCCTCCTCGAACCAGATTCTTGTCATTGGTGCTAACGCCTTCATATTGTCATTGTTGAATCTCCTCTTTTAAAATCTCCTCCTCGACTCGCTTCTTCTATTCTCACGGCCACGATTACCACCAGAGTGGTTACCGCTTTTCAATGCTTTCCTTCCTCTCGTTTGTCATTGTTCGATGATCATCGCCACCGGTATGACCTCGGTCAGTGTTCCTCATTGAACATACTCATTATCTCGCTTAATAATTGAGCCCTATTTACAACATCTCGAATATAAAGAAAATTTATGAGATATAAGATATTGCCAAATCTCTGCTTTAGACCTCTCGTAAACATCCTCGCTCATTCGCTCCTCATTTTCACCAAATGAGGTGCAAACCTCGATAACTCGCAAACTTCGCCTCGTATCGGGACACCGCCATGTTGTTTTGTTCCAAATCGATAAACTCCACCTCCTTCATATGGTGAATACTTTCAAAAAGTACTTGCCATTGAATAGTTTCAAATGTTTCCCAAGACATGCCGAAAAGCGATTGGTCAGTACGCTTCACGACTCCCACCAAAGAGTCCGCTTCACCGCGAACATAAAGGTGGCGAATGGAACCTTCGTTCTCCGCATCCCAAGACATCGAATATCTTGGTAATTTGCTTGACCCACGCTTCGCCCATGATCGGATCCGATTTTCCTTAAATTCGTGGTCCCAACTCCTTGAATCGCTTGGTCAGTGATAAGCCGCGATTGCTATCATTTCCACCCGTATTTTGTGCACGAGTCTCCTCGTCTGGTTTTTGCATGAACTGCAAAAAGCTCCTAAACATTCCATCATTCATCGCTTGTCTCGTAGTGTTTGTTTACAGAGGAATATTGCCTTCCCGTTGCACGCGCTCTCCTGGTTTTGTAACTAAAGGTTGTTCCACGCCTCATACACTCCATTGTTAACGCTCTCAGCAGCCATTCTTAAATACTCGCCATAAAACAAGGGTTAATTAAAAAATTAACATATCACATAATATCCCTATATTATGATTACGACCGACCAACAAATAAGCTTATATAAGACACACTAGCAAGGATTTACTCATCTCTCCTCCTAGTTCTATTCCCCGATCTCCGCCAGAGACCATATCCCTAAGCTTTGATACCAATCGTGACGCCCCCAAAATAGGTATACAACACCCATTCTCGAAGTCGCCAAATACATGGTATGTAAAGCAAACTACAACTTCAATAATACAATTGTCGTGCAAAATACGACAACACATACCGTGAGTTTAAATACAAATATTGTCTTCTGATAATATCCACACTCAAATAAGTCCTCATTACAATTATTCAAACACTATTTTATAGTAAATAGTGAGGACTCGCTAAAACATCTTTCTAGAACCATCACTCCGCACTCTCGACTAGTTCCTCGCTTATGTTCTCACCTCCCGAGAAAAAATGAACAAAAAGGAAAAGGTGAGCTCAACTAGCCCAAGAAAGAATATTATGACTAAGATAATATACAACAAATTATCGTTAGTCTTCAACAGGAAAAAATCTGATAAAATATAATAGCCAACAAGTTTTAGATCAACAACCGCAATGAAATAAGAATCCATTAAAGAGTCAAGTAGAGAATGAGTTCTACTATCTTCTAAGATTTAAAAGTCCATCATCAATATTTTATCCTCGTAATAACAATCAATATACATCTTTAATCAAATATTCATCTTTGCACTACAGGCCAAAGATATTCATTTGTATCACCAGTTGGTCATGTTCATCTCAACACCTATTCATCTTTGCACTACAGGCCAAAGATATTCATCAGTTACTTATTTATCTTTGCACTACATGCCGAAGATATTTAGTAATATCATCATTTAGGACTAAGGATGATGAAAAATATTTTAAAGAAAACGAATCCAGTGAAACGGAAGGACAAATAGTAGGGATTCGTATAACCGTTTATCTAAGATCAATAGTACTCCATAATAACCAATTTTGAAGCAAAATTCAATAATAAAGATCAAAACATGGATACAATCAAAGATAGTAACCATAATAGACATCTTGGACAAAAAGAAGAAAATTTCATTTTTCGATGAATAGTGAATAAAGGTCAGATATCGTGAATAAGGTCGTATAATACGTGAATAAGAACCCCGACACAAAAAAAAGTTCCAAATTTGATAAAAATTCACCAATATTTCTAAGATAATGATATTGAAGAAAATAATATCATTTAAGAAGAAAATAACATCCCTTACCTCAAAATATCGCATTTCGATCGGAATATCTAGATAAGGTCAAGGAAACTTGTAATCGATGAATAAAAACTCACAAAGTATCTAAATACTCACAAAATACACTCAATAATCTAGAGAGAAAGAGAGAAAACTTGTTTCTCGTGTGATTTTCAATTATAACTTAGCCCTCTATTTATAGGAAAATGTTAGCAGACTTGACCGCAAACCCGATGGCTTTTTACTCGCTACTATTCCCACCCACCACATTTGAAATAAATTTAGCACATTTCTTCACCAACCACAAGTGGGGCCCACTCAATTCTAGAATTTTCCACCAAAATCATTTATAAACCTAATTTCAATCAACACCTCTTAAAATTCATAACAAATCATACGCTCATTTTTAATCGGCTCAAAATTTGTGGACATATACTCAACTTATATATGTATAACATATCCAAAAATTACAACGATCCAACTACGGTTGATTAAAAATTATAACTCACACAATATATCTCAAAAACACCGGGTTTAATTTTTAATACCTTCATTCCGACAAAAATACCGATAAAACACCTCAACATTAACTCCTTCATTTTAACCACAATAAATATATCCAACATTTATATCCACATAAAATAAATATTTCCTTATCATATGAATCAATAATTAATTATTCACAAATAATATTACGTAATCACATTTATGACAACCAGCCTGCTCCTGTGAAAGGGGGCTTTCCAATAAGAATTCTCCTTATCAAGCGCCAATTAGGTGACCAAACCTCTCCTCGATGTAAATTTCTAGACATTTCCAATAATGCTATCTAATAATATTATTCAAATAATATGAATTATTGATCCGATAATGGAAATATCATGCAAAGATAATTATTAAAACAACAATAATATAAAATATCAACGCAATTAATTATCAATCAATAAAATAAAATATCGAATAAAGAATTACATCGTAAATAATTATCGAGTAGTGCCTTCACGTAAGGATCAATAATTCATCAATACTGCATCCACGCCAGACATCGTATTTTAACCACCGGGTATTCCAACAAAGTTGTTAATTCAGTAACATAACTACGCCGTTATTTATAAAAAACTCAAACTTGTCGCTTTCTTCATCCGATAGCTTATTCTCATTATGGGGCCCACAAATGATCTACTACCATTTTAATATTCCCCGACAACAAGAATATTCCACGACCAAACCAATATTCCCTAAACAATGATTATTTTATAACCACTTTGCATATTTTGCAAAATTTGCATATTTCACCCATAACTAGAGAATTATATCAAATAATACCTTATTATTCACAAATATAATTAAGAAAATATTCGATTTTATTTATAATAAGTTGGTCTTTACAATTTATTTGTTGGAGTTGGTGTTGAAATTTGCTAAGATGTCTTTATGCTCTCGAACATCTTTTGTACTTAGCGACTTGGCGTGATCATCCTTGAAGTGTAGTTAAGTGTTTCATGATGCTCAGCTTCTTCAGTTACTCAACCTCCTCTGATGATCCCTTGATGAACTGCTTTGAAGATCATTCCTCTTGATACGTGATGGCTACACATGATGGGTTTCTAAGATGACTGTAAGCTCTTCCGCTGTAAGTACTTAGAAACTTTCTCATGCTTGCCACCATGATGGCGTTTGTGATCTCCTTCTTGATACTTGATGCCTTCTCACGATAGACTTGCTAAGATGATGGTAGCTTTTCTCTATGGTACTTAGAGTCTTCCCATGATGGAAATGAAGATGACAAACATTTCTTCTTTTTCTCTTTTATTGAATAAGTACACTCTTCATGTATAGTAGAACTCTCACTTCTACATTATAGAACTCTCACTTCTACTTCTTTCTTTGTCTGACTCTAAGTGTTCTTGGTGGATCGTAGAGTGAGCCTTGGACTCACTATCTCACATTGTTTAGAATAGTCCACCTTTTCTCCTAACTTCAAAGACTCAAAGCAACCCTCGATCTTTGAAGCTCTTGGCTTGATTTATACTCCTTCCCAATTCTTAGTTGGAAAGTAGCGTTGAAGTCTATTTAAATATCTTCACTAGATCTCAAGTTGAGGGTGCTAGCGATGTGATAAGTCATACACTCTCGACCTTCAAGCCAGATCTCTTTTTTGAATCCCATCTAGTGTCACTTTAATGTCTTGGGCCCGAAGACTTTATTTCCCCATTTAGTCTCGATCCCAGGAGGTTGTCCCTTTGCATCAATGCTCTCAATAAGCTTTTGTACAAATATCGACCTTGATTGAGCCGTTGTCGATGCTTGATCTTGACCATTTGTACTTCTGATTACTCTGATGCATGTCTTGAGGACTGATCGTGAGTGTCATGTTGGCTGGTATAAACAACACTACGATCTTGAAGAGTGTTGATTGGATCTTCAATGTAGAACACCTCTTCAACTCTTGTGCAATACTTGACACTTCTATTTGCCTCAACAGTTCTCAGATGCTGATGACTTGACTTCTTTGTTCTGGCCCCTTTTGAATAGCAAGACACTTCAGATTTGTGGCGTGTCCAGCTCACTTTCGCCTTGTGATCTCCCGTTCACTTATCATCAATGGAATTACCCAATGCTTAATCACTTTAGCCTTGTTCTTCAGAAGCTATCCAGTATCTCTGTATGCACTTCATCAGTTCTTTCTTTGTTTGGCAAACACTACGATCCTGGTAGCTTCCAAGATCGTTGTCCTCTGTCTACTTGACAGCTACTGCACTTGCTGACTTTCCTTAGTCAGTTACTTAAGTCTTTTTCTGATCTCTTTGTGGAAGACTTCATCTCGAATGGCTTCATAACTCAATCTTGACGTTGATTAAGTTGGTGCTTAGATCTTCAGTTAGCTTGCATGCCATTCGTTGAGTGCTCTCTGGTTTCCTTAGATGTACCATTGCAGTGTCAACCAGAGGCTTCATTCCTTTGGTTATTCTGGGAGTGCTCTGTTAGGTTTGTAATATTCATGAACGCAATCAAATTGCAAAAATAAGCGGAATCGTGTAAAAATCAAAGTTTAAAATTTTTACAAACCATATACCCGGATCACCCTTTATGCACAATTATTAATTAAACGAAAAGATGAATAAGAAACATACCTCAAGATCCGAGCTTCCTCGTGTACAAGTTCACCTCCAATCCTTTTCGCTTCAACTTGAATCCACCGGATTTGGTTCCTTCCTTTGATCAACGTTAGCCACCCAAGTGTTTGGCCTCTGAGGTGATCCACCAAGGAAGAAGAAGGATTCAAGAAGATGGGTGGTTGATTAAACCCTAGTTTTTCTATCTCTATAGAAAAGAAGCGTACTCTCCAACTATTGGAATTATTACGTATGTTGTAAAAGTCAACAAAACCATCACCCATAATAAGACTCCTCTTATTTATAGATGTGGGCAACCCACCTTAACAATTAAGGAATTGGGTTTTATTTAATTAATTAAATTCTTTTAATTAATTAAGCTCCCTAATCTTATTAGGGATAATTAATTAAACTCATTTAACTAATTTTCCTTCCTAATCCAATTAGGAATAAATGAGAGTACTTATATTAAATTAATTCCTAAACTCTTTTAGAAATTAAAATAATAATAATAATTGTAATAATATTAATAAGACTCCTCTTATTAATTTATATTTAATATTTCTAAAATATTAAATAATAAATATTAAGCTATTTAATTTATTCTATCACCATAGATTAAATTAAATATACATAACATATTATTACGATTATGCCATTAACTTCTTAAATAATTATTCTTCCTTTTATGGTGTGACCCTTTAGGTTCTCCATATTAAACCTACAGTGAATAAATCAATTAGAACAATTCTAATCTTATTTAAATAAATAAATTAAACAATTAATTTATTTAAATAAATAATATTTATTCTACAATAGGGATAAGCCTCCCTAGCGATCAATGACTTTCCGGATAATATAGATTTCAACATTAATCATAAAAGAACCTTTGAGTAAATAGTTACTGTATAATTCAATCCTTCCACCATACAATGTCCCAATTAAACATAAGACATGGAATTATCACAAGTCTTATTTTATTTAATTATATGTATTTCGACTCTTAAATGCACAACTCCAAATAATGCAAATTAGAAACTTCTTTCTAATTTCATTCTTAACCAAGGACTACCGGGTTGTCATTTATCGAATCACATAGACATTTCTCTTCTTTTAATAATAAGTGGTAGATTCTTTATTGATCATACATTATCTCCATGTACAACTTATTATACCCAAGCATACCCTTTGATATACCCTAAGGGTCTTAAGGAATAAGTCAAAGTATAACTCATCATACACAAGATACTATGATGATCTCAAGTCCAAGGATCACTTGTACTACTATCACTACAGAAATTCTATTGACGTGCAAGTAAAACTCCATTAGGTATTCCTTAGCGAGCCAATGCTCAAAGAACTTATTCTCTAATAAGCACCTACATACTTGCTTTAGTGTCTCCACACAAATGATCATGAGATCAATCATCCTCATCCAATGAGCAAGCAACGATGTACCAATCTATCCTGATTCACTAATCCCCAATTTAGTAATCCAATGATTGGGAACTATTTTAGTTTTAAGCTTTCTAAGAATTTAGATCTCATTAGAATGATCATCATCATTATTCTAAAAGCATTGCTTAAAACTATGGGTTTATCACATATTATAAAACAAAGATCATGTAGATAATTAAAAGCCTTTAATAAATTAATACTTTTTATTAATAAATGAATAAGATTGTTACAAAGTATATGCTTTATCATCAAACATGATTGGCTTGTGTGCATATTACTTTCAATCTCCCACTTGCACTAAAGTCAATCGCCATTGTATCTTATTCTCTTCTTCTCTAAGTGACGATTATCCTGCTGTTGGATAAGCTTTAGTTAATGGATATGTAATGTTGTTCTTGAGAGTCCACCATCTCTATAGTGATTTCCCATCTTTCAATGATTCTTATAATCAAATGAAAGTGCCACAACACATGTTTAGATCCAAGATGAGACTTAAGAACTATTCCTAGTTCTGTAATGAACTTTTAATCCAAACAATCAACTTGCAGCTTCATTTATAGCTATTTACTTTATCTTTATCACTAAACCAGCAACTCTTTGCTGTTTGGAACCTTTCCAATTCACTGCACCACTGTTCAAGATAACGCTTTACCTTAAAGTGGTTTTTTTTATCTTTGTCTCCGTCTCGAAAAACTTGAGTCTCGTTAAGCCCTCTAGTTTTAATTTAGACCCACCATGAATATGATCACATCCTTAGTGCTGGTTAAGCACTTTAAGATGTTTTTCACTGACTCATAGTGAACTTCTCCATAATATGACTGATCAACATCAGGTCTCGTATATTTCATTGCATACATGATTGTCACTCATGCGATCTCTCTTCTTTTAATAGTTTGTGGGGACTATTAAGAGAGATACACTCCATAGCTCATCAACATGAAACATCTCTTGGAGCTTGCCATGCTAAACGACTTTAGCATCAAATGAATATACGTTCATTGGGTTAAGTCGAGCATCCTCTTAAATCTATCTATATAGATTTATATCCCCAATTAAGATACTCTACCAAATCATTCATGGAGGAATGTTTAGACAACTTTATCTTTACTGATTGTAGCATTGGTATGTCATTCCTTATCCGTAGTATATCAACATATAGTACTAGGAATGTCACGATGCTCCCAATCGACCCTTTTGTACACACTAGGTTCATTCTTATTTTTGATAAAATCAAACTCTTTTGATTGCCTCATCAAAACGAATGTTCCATATTTGAGAAACTTGCTTCAATCTATTTCTCCGAAAGTGTCTACAACACTTACCTCATCGTATGTAATCGGATCATCATCTTCTATGATGTGTACCTCATCATCATCATCTATGATGAATCCATACCTCCCGTATCTTGATGCTATTCCAGATTTATGATTCAACCAGGTACAATAGGTCTATCTACAGTTCCTCTTATTTGACTTATAGTGTTTTGTGGTTCTTGAACTCTTCAAGATCTATTATCCTCCCACTAGCCCCTTCAATAATAAACACATTTATCTTAGAAGGCAGCGTGTTTCGCAACAAACACCTTTTGCTAAGTAGGATTATATAACATATACCCTAAACTTACTTTAGGATGTCCCACAAATTTGTACATGTCAAATCTTGTCCCAAGCTTATCCTTTGAAATCGTTTCACATAAGTTGGACAACCCTTTATCTTAACATACTTAAGATTAGGAATCCTCCCTGCCCATAACTTTTATGAAGTCTTGGGGCTGGATTTTGAGGTTACCTTTTCGTAGATATGCGACCATTTCTAGGACATGATGATCCTGAAGGATACTTTGGAATGTCGGTAAAATCATTTTGGACCGTACCATGTTCAACAAGATATGATTTTTCCTTTCAGATACATCAATCAATTATTACGTATCATGAGGTGTCCATTATGAGAAAAACCATTTGAGATGATCTAGAAACTTATTGCACAAGTATTTATTCCTTGATCTAATCAAAGAATCTTAATACATTGCCAATTTGTTTCACTTCTGAATTCTTTGAACCTTTCAAATAATTCACACTTGTATTTTAGCAAATACACACATTCAACTCTTTGAATGATCATCTCCTTTTCTTATACTAGTTTGTTCAATATGCAAAATTATTTTCATGTAAGTCAAGTATACAAAATTTATTAAGTAATATTCTAGTTCTATACAAAACATTATTATTATAAATAGAACAACAATTGTTCTTAATTATAATACCAAAGATTTCATTATCCAACAATAAAATGGAAATAATATTTTTAACAAGAACTGGAATACAATAACAACTTATTGACTTAATAGATTTTCTCGTAGGCATTGCTAAACTATAAGTTTTTATGGCTTATATGGCAACCTTTGTTACATTTCCCGCACATAGGATTACTTATATTTATTTAGCTTTCTACTTCTGCTTGGTCCCTTCATAAATCTATATTTATGATGACCAAAGTCGGTATCCAATACCCAAGTAGAACCTTGACTTAAAGAAAAATTTATTTCAATCGTGAACAAAAACTGTATTGTAACCGAAACTTCACTAAGCTTCTTTGGTTAGCCTCTGCAAGATGCTTCTCGCAGTTTCTTTCCAGTGTCCAGGCTAATTGCAGTGGAAGCAAACTCCTTTGCTATCCATATCAGTTTTGTTCTTATTATCCTTTGTTTACGCCTTTCTATTTACCTTCTTAGAATCGTTCTTCTTTTTAGAAGATACTTTGGCCCCTACCAGTAAGACTTGGTCTTTCTTGGTTGGAAAGTGACTCTCAACATTTTTCAACATGTTAAGCAAATCAGCGAGGCTGATATCTAGCTTGTTCATATGAAAAATTCACAACAATTGTAAAAGGAGTCTGGGAGTGAGTGCAAGATCAAATCTTGGCTCAACTCTCCATCCATGACAAAACCCGTTGTCCTAATTGATCAATCAAATTGATTATGTTAAGAACTTTTTGTCTGTACTATAGTGCCATTGGCCATTCTAGATCGGAAGAGCTCCTTAGATATCTGATATCTATCAGTCCTACTTTCCTCACCATCAACTACTTGATGTGCAGGAATATAGTAGGAGCATCCATAGTTTCATCTTGTGTTGAAGCTCGTTACTCATGGATGCGAGCATGATGCATTGAGCCAATCAGTGCATCATCTTGCCACTTTCTAAAAGTAGCAATCTCTTCCTCGGAGGCATTGTCTCAGAACCATTGCGGGGATAGGCGTATTAAGACATAAGATAGCTTTTCACCATGAGAACTATTCTCAAATTCCTTAACCAATCCTATTTAATTGATGCAGTTAATTTAGCATCTAATATACTTCATGATGATAGTAATTTTAGACATTGTAAAATTCTCAGTAAATGAATTTGTAATTAACAACATTTTAACATACATTCTTTTATTAATTACCAAAATAAATTAGGTCTTGTTTTAAATTGGTATCTCCCACTATTTTCTTCAAACTATATTACCTCACTTATATAGTTCGGCAAAAATCTAATTAAAGATTTGCTAGTGAGAATAAGGATCCCATTTCAAATGTATATAGCCTTGTGGTGACACAACAAACTATATATAAATAAATAGGTAGACAACTTTTGTCAATTACATCAACTATGCAACTCCTTTTCTTTTGCCTCTTAGATTATTTTGATCAAGTGGTGGCACATCCGAATCAAAATTATCCAAGTTAAGTCCCACCTAGCACTCCATATATTCAAAAAGAAAATATCATCCTTGTGGTGACACAACAAAACAATATTGTTCAATTTTCTTTATAAGCATCAAATGTGATAATTAACATATTAAATACTTAATACTTGCCTTGTGGTGACACAACAAACTCATATTAAATATTTAATACTCTATTAATTTTATCATGCTAGAAGGCGACGTTCGATATTCCAAATATCTTTGAACGCTTAGGACTTAATATAAAAAATTGAGGGGTTTGCTATTAATTTGTCTCATCTTGTTTAGCGCGCATGCACATATATATATAAAATACGCGTCATATTAATAAACATGCGAAGCATGTTTGCATAATATAATATATATAGTATAAGCATACACATATAGAATACTACATTCTACTCGGATTGATTATGGACTTTTATTCTAGTTTGGTTCACTAGAGCCACCAAGTGAACCAAAAGGTCAATTCCTAGGGGTGCAAAAAATAATATTTAAATATAACTATTACATTTAAACCCGGGCTCCATTACAAACGGGTCTTCAAGAGCTCCTTGCTCCTTGATCTCCAATTCATCAAAATTAATTCTAACTATTCCTATTACAAAACTAATTAAAATAAATAGAAACCTTGATCAGCAGTCAAGGGGAAGTACATAGGAGGGAGATAGAATTTACATTCAGAAAAATTAGAGAAGACGAGGTACGCAGACCCCATTTAATAAAACTCATACATTCATGCATCCAACTAAAATAAAATCCAATCACATTGGTCAATTGTCCATAATCAATCTCATTTATTATCATACATATCACCATATGCATCAATACATAACGTTTATCTCATGAATAATAAACATTTAATATATATATATATATATATATATATATGATATCATTTAATGGGCAAATTTAGTTAGTATAAAATCTATTTTTGAATCAAAATTAACTCATTTTTTTAATCCAAATTTAAATTAAAATAAAATTATTTTATTTTAATTTATCCTGCTTTTGAATAAAATAAACTATTTTATTTTAATCAAAATCTTTAATCAAAATAAACTCCTTTATTTTAATTAATTATGGAATCCAATTCCAAGTCAAAATAAACTCCTTTATTTTGGGTAATATGAAATCTTATTTCATAAACTCTTTTATTTAATGAAACACGTATTCTTTTCCTATTCACAAATAAACTCTTTTATTTTGAATAATATGAAATCTTATTCCATATCTAAATAAACTCCTTTATTTAAGGAAACATGGATTCTTTTCCTATTCACAAATAAACTCTTTTATTTTGAATAATATGAAATCTTATTTCATATCTAAATAAACTCCTTTATTTAAGGAAATATAGAATCCAATTTCAACTCCAATTAGTTATCATGGAATCCAATTCCAACTCTAATTAGTTAGCATGAAATTCTAATTTTAAAATTAAAATAAACTTTTTATTTTAAGATTAAAATAAAAATCAATGATTACCAAGTGGACAATGATTCAAGTGAACATTAATTTAAATATTACCAAGTGGAATATTTCACCTGATTATATTACCTTAAACATGATATATCAAATATATATGATATTCTAATAATCCAAGGAATCAAAGCACCACCACACACATGGTAACTATCATATCACACTTGCCACTTGATTTAATTTGCTATAAATTATACCAATTAAAATGCAAGAAAAAAAAAAACTTCATTCATGAATCCAAGCATGTTTTTTTTTTTTAAATTAAATTTTATACAACAAAATTATGCCCAATTAAAATGTTCTAAACACATCAATATATATATATATATATATATATATATATATATATATATATCAAATTTGAACAATTAATAATTCGCATAAAGGTTTGGCTCTGATGCCACTTTATTAGGTTTGTAATATTCATGAACGCAATCAAATTGCAAAAATAAGCGGAAACGTGTAAAAATCGAGTTTAAAATTTTTAACAAACCATATACCCGGATCACCCTTTATGCACAATTATTAATTAAACGAAAAAGATGAATAAGAAACATACCCTTGAAGATCCGAGCTTCCTCAGGTACAAGTTCACCTCCAATCCTTTTTGCGTTCAACTTGAATCCACCGGGTTTGGTTCCTTCCTTTGATCAACGTTAGCCACCCAAGTGTTTGGCCTCTAGAGGTGATCCACCAAGGAAGAAGAAGGATTCAAGAAGATGGGTGGTTGGCTAAACCCTAGTTTTTCTATCTCTATAGAAAAAGAAGCGTACTCTCCAACTATTGGAATTATAACGTATGTTGTAAAAGTCAACAAAAACCATCACCCATAATAAGACTCCTCTTATTTATAGATGTGGGCAACCCACCTTAACAATTAAGGAATTGGGTTTTATTTAATTAATTAAATTCTTTTAATTAATTAAGCTCCCTAATCTTATTAGGGATAATTAATTAAACTCATTTAACTAATTTTCATTCCTAATCCAATTAGGAATAAATGAGAGTACTTATATTAAATTAATTCCGAAACTCTTTTAGAAATTAAAATAATAATAATAATTGTAATAATATTAATAAGACTCCTCTTATTAATTTATATTTAATATTTCTAAAATATTAAATAATAAATATTAAGCTATTTAATTTATTCTATCACCATAGATTAAATTAAATATACATAACATATTATTACGATTATGCCATTAACTTCTTAAATAATTATTCTTCCTTTTATGGTGTGACCCTTTAGGTTCTCCATATTAAACCTATTGTGAATAAATCAATTAGAACAATTCTAATCTTATTTAAATAAATAAATTAAACAATTAATTTATTTAAATAAATAATATTTATTCTACAATAGGGATAAGCCTCCCTAATGATCAACGACTTTCCGGATAATATAGATTTCAACATTAATCATAAAAGAACCTTTGAGTAAATAGTTACTGCAGATAATTCAATCCTTCCACCATACAATGTCCCAATTAAACATAAGACATGGAATTATCGTCAAGTCTTATTTTATTTAATTATATGTATTTCGACTCTTAAATGCACAACTCCAAATAATGCAAATTAGAAACTTCTTTATAATTTCATTCTCGCTTGCCAAGACTACTCGGGTTGTCATTTATCGAATCACATAGGACATTTCTCTTCTTTTAATAAAGTGGTAGATTCTTTATTGATCATACATTATCTCCATGTACAACTTATTATACCCAAGCATACCCTTTGATATACCCTAAGGGTCTTAAGGAATAAGTCAAAGTATAACTCATCATACACAAGATACTATGATGATCTCAAGTCCAAGGATCACTTGTAGACTACTATCACTACTGAGAATTCCTATCGACAGTGCAAGTAAAACTCCATTAGGTATTCCTTAGCGAGCCAACGTTCAAAGGAACTTATTCTCTAATAAGCACCTACATACTTGCTTTAGTGTCTCCACACAAATGATCATGAGATCAATCATCCTCATCCAATGAGCAAGCAACGTATGTACCAATCTATCCGGATTCACTAATCCCCAATTTAGTAATCCAATGATTGGGAACTATTTTAGTTTTAAGCTTTCTAAGAATTTAGATCTCATTAGAATGATCATCATCATTATTCTAAAAGTATTGCTTAAAACTATGGGTTTATCACATATTATAAAACAAAGATCATATAGATAATTAAAAGCCTTTAATAAATTAATACTTTTTATTAATAAATGAATAAGATTGTTACAAAGTATATGCTTTATCATCAAACATGATTGGCTTGTGTGCATATTACTTTCATGCTCATTTGTTGAGAATCGTATTTGCTCTACGATTCTGCCTTGGCATTGTGAGCACAACAGTTGGGGTCGTAGTTCTGCACTCTACGGTTGCCTTCTACCGTGCGTATACTTCACGACTCCTAGATCCGATCTTGACACTCTACGAGTTCTGCCTTATGCTTGTTGTCTTCATCTGATCTTGCTCGACTACGATATCTACATGTAATCAATAGACTCTATGACTCAGAGTGTAGTCTACGATCATTGACTTGACTTGGCTTCAGCATCAGTAGACTCTACGACTCCGAGTGTAGTCTACGTTTCTGACTTGGCTTTGGCAGATGTTCGGTTGGCTCGTAAGCAAGCTGTCTCTACGATTCTGAACATGACTTCCTCAGTAAACTTTGGTCATGAGGAAGTTCTACTTGACACACTACGATCCTTCATCATTTCTTCTGGCAGTCTACGAACTCCGAGATCTACTATCTTGCAGACTATGATTCTGCCTCGATAGCTCTCGAGTTTTCCTTGACTCTCTTGGCAGACCCCGATTTTTGGTGTAGTGCTCGACGATTAGACAAGCTTGTCTATTACATCATAAGATCAACCTAACAAGCTTGATCTTTCTACGTTTATAGTCCTTGTACATCATTTCATTTTAAGGACTTTACAAAGCTGTTTTGCTTATGTAGGATCAACCTAACATACTTGATCATTTCATTCTAAGTCCTTGTACACATGTTTCTATTATTTATCAAAGGACTTTATAGCTTTTCTTAATGCAAGCATACTTGCATATTCATTCATATATATATCATAATCAAATCATATATAATTAGGAATAACATTCACTTGCTTATTCCTGACAAATAACATCCCTTACCTTGAAAAGAAGAATATTCCAACTGGTATAGCGGGGATATTCTTGAAGAAAACTTATACTATTTTCTACGCTCAAAACTTTCTAAAACTCGAAAGAAATACGCTCAATATTATAGAAGAAGAATTCTCTAATTCTGGTGTGATTTTCAATTCTAACTAAGCATCCTATTTATAGGAGAATGGAAGGATACTATTTAGAAACGGACTGCACAATAGTTTCAAAAAAATAATCACGAGCGTTTGACGAATTTTTTTAAAAAAATTTGATTTTACTATGTAAACACTATGCAGGCATAACACTATGCATAATAAAATATAATATATTCTATTTTTCATATAAAACAAAACTTATTATATAATATATATATATACACACACACACACACGTTAAACTCCCGTGAACTCCCCCCCCCCCCCAAATTCAGATTTCCAATGTCACATGTGGGCCCCACATGTGGGCCCACCTTTATTATATAAAAAAATACTTAAAAAATTTCTACCGATTATTTTGAAAAATGGGTAAATGGGGGTCCAACAAATAATTCATAAAAATCCCCTCAATATATTTAACAACCTTTATTCATATTATTATAACTCACAATATTAACAACCAGATTGTTCCCAGGAAAGAGGAGGCTTTCTAATAAGGATTCTCCCTATTGGCGCGCAATTAGGTGACCAAACCCCTTTCCTCGACAGAACTTTCTAGACATTGTTAATTATGCATATAATAATTAGAATAACTTGTTATCTCAATTATTGATTTAATAATATATAAAATTTTGACAATAATTGAATCACATGACGTGAGATACTATACAACAATTACTGTAGCAATAATTGAATAAAATTGAGTGACTTCTCACGTAAGCATCAATAATCAATATCGTGTGCTACTATGCAACCACGCGTATTACTGTACTTTTAACACCGGTTATTTCAACAGTTAACGGTAAAACTTTTGTCGTTATTTTAAAAAGATATTTCTGTCGTTTTTTCATTTTGACAATAATTATGTTGTGGGGTCCACCAATGATTGTGCCGTTGTACGAATATTCCCTGTTAAAATGAATATTCCCCGACCAATCGAATATAATATAACAACTTGCGTACTTTGCAAAATTTATAAATATTACCCACAACTATAACATTATATCAAATTCACTCCTTAATATTCAAAAATAATATTTATAGAAAATTCATCTTTATTCATAAAAGTTGGGGTCTTACACATATAGTTTCGATGAGATATCTACGTTTGTCTTAGACTATTTTCCGGACGAAGTCTTGACAAAGGCTAATCGAGTCTCGAGACATGATGATGGGGGAAATGTTGATCTAAATGGTCGACTTTCTGTATTTGGTCTATCGGGCCGCGCTTATGGAAAAGGGAAGCGCATATTCCTCTCTAAGCAAGAATTACATGCTAGACATACTTACATTCTTCTCAATTGCGAGGAGATTGACGAATTTGTGAGGTACACATGTAGACTTGAAAATTTATCCTTTAACTTTTAATGACATGTAATATACATTCTAATATGTTAATGTTTATAACATTTTATAGATTGTACGATGACGAGTTAAGAGTGAAGCATCCCGGCATAACTGATAAAGATATTCAAATCAATCGTGATAAAAAAATTGCACTTTGGCTAAAGGACAAAGTAAGTTCAATTTCTTAAGCACGACATATATATGTATACTCTATATTAGTTATGACTTCATTTAATAAGATGGAGTTTTTGTAGGCTTTGACTGAGGGATTAACGATTTCGGCTAATGTACAAGTCATAGCTATGGGACCAGACAGGGACCAAGTCAGCCACAATGGTTACAAAATAAATTGTTGTGAATTTCATACAAAGGCATATAGGCGCGGTAAAAGAACAACGAACTCTGGAGTGTGTGTCCAAGGAGATTTTTACAATGAGCTTGGTCGTTCCTTTTATGGAGAGTTGGAGGAAATCGTAGAGTTGTCATACAAGGGCACGTACGGGGGTCATATTAACTTGTTCAAGTGTCGTTGGTTTGATTCAGAAAAAGGGATACGTGTTGACAGACATGGAATCATTGATATTGACCTCCATAGGTCTGCGTACTTCAATGAACCGTTTATTTTACTAACTCAAATAGTACAAGTATACTACACTCCTAGTTCTTTTAGGAAAAGGGATAGACCGCCTACAGATTGGCAAGTTGTAATTCATAATCTCGCACGTAGTCGGGTAGAAGTAGTTGATGGGGAGATTTACCAAGAGCAGATACTTCATAGAAAAACTATAATAAATGTGGAGGACGACAATGAAGTAATCCAGTTAGATGGTGGAGATGAACCACATGAATTAGATCTTGAGTCAATACTTGTTTCATATGACATTGATACTGATGAGGAAGAGTTATTGACTGAATCTGAAGTAGATGATGGTTATGAATCTGCAATACGTATACAAGATGATTCTGAATCAGACATTGACACTTGAACAATTGAAATGTATGTTTAGCATTACATGTTAAGCATTTTCTGTCATTATTGTCATTTTATATTCATATTTATACTAACATCTTTATATCACTGTCATGTTTATGTACTTAACTATTTAAATGCAATTTCCTGTCATTATTGTCATTTTATATTCATATATACATGTAATCAAATATAACTCATACTAACATATTTATATCACTGTTATGTTTATGTACTTAACTATGTAAATACAATTTCCTGTCATTATTGTCATTTTATACTCATATATACATGTAATCAAATATAACTCATACTAACATCTTGAAATTTGTAATATATAGATGGCTTCTGAAGCAGCACATAAAAAGTACCGTTTGAGCACACCTATCGCCACAAGGATGCAGTTTGGGCTGAATTTCAGGTATATTTTTTTTCAATTATGACAGATAATATAATATTCTAAGGATAATTATTTAGTAGTGTTGGATTATATGTTAAAAGTACCATTTTAATATTCTAAGGATAATTTATTTGTTAAAAGGGTATAGATGGGAGGATCGCGCAGCTTCAGTGATACAGACATTATTCTGGCAGAAGTGCGCCCTCCGCACCAAGGATAATTTGAATAAAGAACGACAAAAAGCCCTTCACAATGCCGAGATCGACCATCTAGGCCAGGGAGAGGATTACATGCACGAGCATAGACCCTGGTGGTGCATGTTGGGTAAAATCTAGTTACGCACAACACGTAAGTATACGTGGTCAACAAGTAATAAAGTGTAAGTAGAGTATCATTCTCACGAGGAATTGTTTAATAAAAATCACCAAGTACTAACTTGTAACCAACTCAATCTTATTTAAACGAATGAATTTCAAATTATATAATTAAACTACTATTAAATCCACTAGTTAAATTAAGATTACAGAGATTTAAAATCACAACTTCACTTATTGCTTCATTTAAGTTAACACACTTCTCATCAATTATTCTCTATCCTGAATTGTTAATCAAGAACACTAAAGCAGATAAAACCACCTCTTGATGCATAATACACATATTCACTTAAATCCACAGATGATAGAATTAAGCAAGACATCCTAATTAACTAATCCATTATATCTCTATGTGAATTACAATTAAAAAGGATTTAAAGCACACGTTCTCTATAAGATTACATATAGCGTAAATGCATATCTCTATCCTAAACACGAATCATGAATTTCATCTATGCAGAAATCACAAGCACATGTTATCATGATCAGATTTAAATCTATATTTCATCTCTCGAGTTCATATAGATTATCACGGTAATTGATGGCCAATCAATTAAGCAATTAAGTCTAAATCACAATAGACAATCCTCACAATAGAACATAATAATTGATGGTGAAGAATATTGAAATAAACTACACAATAAGATCCATTTTAATCTCAAACAAAGAAATAGTTCATTAAATTAAAACTAAGAATCCACACTTGAATACACATTAAAAGATAAAATAAGATTAGAGTGAAGAATAAATTTGTTGTCAGCAAATCTCTATCTTCCTCAAACTCTTGCTCTTGATCTTCAATGGTCTCCAAGTCGCTTCATTCTCCAAAACTCATTAGAACTAGGGTTTTGGTCCTAATCTAATGGAATCCTCTCTCTCCTCTAATCCATGTGATTCTCCTCCTTTTATATGCCTCTTTCTATGTCTTTAAGTACTCTTGGAAGTCCTTGAGTTAATCTGCTCTAACAAATTCTTCTTGAACTCAAATTCGAATAAAAAATAACTTTTCTATATGCCCCATTTTGAAAGGTTTTATGTATGCAAAAAGTCCATTGGTGACAGCATCCTTTTCTCACTTGCAGGTGTCCTTTGGTAAAATGGCCATAACTTTTGATCCGGGAAGAGTTATGAGGCGTGTCACCTATCAAATCGAAGATCTCTACAACTTTTGTTCTTTGAGAATTGATAAATAACAGACGGATGAAGGTAGAAATTGGGTTGGAAGTGACTGGTATGCAAATGGCCACCCAAAACAGTGAAGTTCAACGTCCGTTGGTACAAAGGTCATAACTCTTGTATCCGAACTCCGATTGGAATGATTCAAGATGTTCTGGAAAGCTAAGAAGAAGATCTAAAATATAATCCAAGTTACAAGCCAAGAACATGAAATAAACATGAAAGCCCAAACAATGTCCGAATTGATTTTCTTTTCGATTTCATACCAATTCTTTGCAATTTCATACCAATTGTCGCTCACACAGCTCCCAAGCATATAATATAAAAAATAAACACAAAATGTATGAAAAGTAACTAAGAAACATGAGTTTAAGCAACTAATTCAAGTAACAGATACTGGATAAGTAGGTATAAAATCTACCTATCAGTGCACCTAGTCCATATGGGCTGAGATGTGTGCCCAATGGAGAGCTGAGAACTGGGTTAAAAAATGCAAGACTGCCGCCACTAACAGATCCTAAGCTGTAACTGATGGCGAAAAGGCTAAAGGAACCTACATGGGCGACAATATTTCACAGTTGCAACATATCACTGCTAGGGTATGTATGACTAGTTTTAATATGTTTACAATCATGAATTGTAAAATATATATCACATTTTTACTTAGTAATATTGGAATATGTTTTGTATAGGAGTCTCAGTCTCAAGGTCAGCCTATCCATTGGCTAGATGTGTACGTGGCCACCCGTGATGGTCTGCCGGATGCTCTCCAGATAGCGGTAATAAGTTTTAACAACTTGATATTGTTTATCAAATTTTACGTCATTCTTTAGAATTTTACCAATTTATTTTTAACTATTTAATTGTTAACATGATGACAGGATACGTATAAGCGTTTATTGAATGAGCGCTATCTTGAAGGCACCCCACGTCTGCCAATTGATCAAAAATTATGGGGGGCATCATGCTAGAAGAAGAACTACTACGTCAAAGGTCAAGGACAACGACGACGCCCATCCTTCAATGGCTCAGGCAGCTGCTACCCAGTCTTCACAGTCATCGAGTCATCCAACTATTTATACTCCTGCTGACTGTGTGAGAGCTATATGTCGAGATCGTGATCTTCTAAAGATGCTAGGCGGGCATCTGGCGGCCATGAGTGCTGATAAGTTAGCTGATGCAGTGGCGACAGCAGTAGCAGCATCACAACATGGGGATGGCGACGAGGTAATCAATCTTATTTAGTACAATCAAAGTAGTGACTTATACATATATATATATATATATATATATATATATATTGTTATGTTTAAAAACAACTGTATATTGTCGTAACACCAGTATCAACATATATGTAACTTATTTTATTATTTTGTTAATTAGAGGGTGATCAAGATCAAGCAGAAACTAATTTGGACAATGATGCTTGACGACTGATTTAGTTGTATTTATTTGAGAATCTTGTACTTTTATATTCATTCTTTGGATGTTTGTATGTTACTTAAACATTAGATTTGCTTATATTTATTCAATTCATATTGGTTTTAAAGGTTTATATAGTTTATATACTAGTTTGGTGTATGTGTCGGTATATGGACGATGGATGTTATATTGTTGTGCATGTTTATATGTGTTGGGATAAAGCAGGTACAAAATAGATATAGTTTTTTGGGGATTCTGCAAAACATGAAAGACCTATTTTCCAGGTTTTTTTACACCAGCGACCGCATGCGGTCGCTGATAAGTATTAGCGTCTGCTAATCACATAGGGATATTAGCGATTGCGTGCGGTCGCTGATTGCATTTGCCGACACGTGGCCCACGTCAGCCTGTGGTTAGCGATCGAAATGACGATTTCGGTCGCTAGTATCGGTTGCAGATAGGCCGGTCGCTAATAGTGGTCGCTGATGTGCATTCTAGCAACCAGATTTTATGCGACGCTTTCAACCCACATCGGTCATGCGATGATCATCTCTGCGATCGAATCTGTCACGATGATAGACTTCTAAGAGTGATACAGAGTTAACAATTTCTTCGGTGGATTTCATTGTTGCCCTAGGTTTTGGAAAAGAGGGTGAAACTGATTTTTTCTGGTATTGACACGAAGAAAGCCCCAACTTACATGGGCTAGAATTCAAGAAGAACGGTAGTTTAAGGGGATGAAGAAGATGGAATTCCCCCACTCTTTTGAGTTTTTAGCTGACATAGTGGAAAATTCATATTATGCAAGAATTCAGTGTTAGACTAAGAGGGTGTTTGTTTAGAGCTGAATGGAGCTGAATCTGAATGGCTGAATCGGTCAATGCGTTTGTTTTAGTCTGAATAGATGAATCAAGAAGATAGACGCAATTTGAATAAACTAAGTCGATTTTTTGAAATTGAATGGTGAATGAGCAAATTGAATGAATTAAAAAAAAAAATTAAAAATTGAATTTTTTTTAACTATTATATTAAGTAATATTAAATAAATTTACAATAATTTTGAATTTTTTTAGAGAGGGTAAAATAAAGTTTTGTCATTCAGATGTTTCAGACATGTCAATTATTAAACATATTTTTTCATTCAGATTCAGATTCAACTAATTCAGATTCAGATTCAGCTAATTCAGATTTAAATTCAATTTTTATCAAACATCCCATATGTTAGCTAACTGCAATTGTATAAATAAATGACTTTGCCATTACACGCTAGCAAAGTTATGGCCGGAGGGTCACCTTTCATGTACATGGAGGTTTCTTTTATTAATTTTTATATATTAGGGTCAATTTTGTAAGTTGAGTTATACTTTGAAAAAAAAAAGTATTTTTAGCCCCTCCAAAGTAGTTCTGATCCGACCCAATAACCCGTAAACCATGACTCGCCTTATCTATAATATATGATCTGATAATATCGTACTAGTATCTTAACTTTGGAGTATGGAGCCCAGAAGTTCAACTGCCAAACTTTTACAGGTACTCCCTCTCTTTCTCTCATTGTCTTTTCTCAAAATCTTTTTGAAATTCAAATGGTGATCCATGAGTACTAAGTACCTGAAAATTCACCAATGACAATTTTGTTTACTTATTTCTTCCCTTATTGCTTCCCCTTTGGTACCCAGAAAAAGCCCACTTGGCATTCTCATTATAACTCTGTTGTGAGCTGTACAAATCCAAACCCTAGCAGAAGCAACAGCTCTAGAAACCCACAAAAGGTAAAATTTTCAACTGAAACAAGACCAACCCATTTGCATAATTATAATTTTAAAGAGACCCATTTTGTGAAACTGCTAAATAGGTCCTGCAAAGCTGGGAAATACAATGACTCGCTCTACTTTCTTGAATGTATGGTGAATAGGGGTTATAAGCCTGATGTAATTCTTTGTACAAAGCTTATTAAAGGTTTCTTCAATTTGAAAAATGTTGACAAGGCTCTTAGGGTCATGGAGATTTTGGAGTCTAATGGGGATATTGATGTGTTTGCATATAATGCACTCATTAGTGGGTTTTGTAAGTTGAATCAGATTGAGTCAGCAAACAAAGTGTTGGATCGAATGAGGGGTCGAGGCTTTTTGCCCGATGTAGTTACTTATAATATTATGATAGGGAGTCTTTGTAGTAGAGGGAAGCTTGGGTTAGCTTTGAAAATGTTGGATCAATTGTTGAAAGAAAATTGTAAGCCTAGTGTGATTACATACACAATTTTGATAGAAGCAACCATTCTTGACGGAGGGATTAATGAAGCAATGAAGCTTTTAGATGAAATGTTGTCAAAAGGACTTCATCCGGATATGTATACTTATAATGCACTCATTAGGGGAATGTGCCGAGAAGGAATGATCGGACAAGCTTTTGAATTTGTTAGGACCTTACCGGAGGGCTGCAAACCAGATGTGATATCGTACAATATATTGTTACGCGCTTTGTTAAATCAGGGGAAATGGAATGATGGGGAGAATTTGGTGAGAGAGATGTTTTCAATAGGTTGTGATCCGAATGTAGTTACGTATAGCATCTTGATTAGCTCACTATGTCGAGATGGGAAACTAGATGAGGCGATGAACTTGTTGAAGCTTATGATGGAAAAAGGATTATCTCCTGACACTTACACTTTTGATCCACTGATATCTGCATTTTGTAAAGAGGGGAGACTAGATTTGGCGATTGCGTTCTTGGATTACATGATATCTAGCGGTTGCTTACCGGATATTGTGAACTATAACACTATCTTGTCTGCTTTGAGTAAGAATGGACATGCAGATCAAGCTTTGAAAATATTTGTGCAACTTGGTGACACGGGTTGTCCTCCGGATGTGAGTTCTTACAACACGATGATCAGTGCTTTGTGGAATAATGGAGATAGAACTAGCGCTTTGAGATTAGTTTCCGACATGATAAACAAAGGGCTTGATCCGGATGAGATTACTTATAATTCACTTATTTCATGTTTGTGCAGAGATGGTATGGTGGATGAGGCTATCGAGTTGTCAAGGGACATGGAAAATAGTGAATGTTCCCCTACTGTAATTACTTACAACATTGTGCTTCTTGGACTGTGCAAAGCTCATAGAATCGATGATGCAATTCAAGTGTTGGCTGAAATGGTTGAAAAGAGATTTCGGCCAAATGAAACCACTTACATTTTGTTGATTGAAGGGATTGGTTTTGCTGGATGGAGGGCAGAGGCTATGGAGTTAGCAAATTCCTTGCTTGAGATTGATTTCATTTCAAATGAATCATTCAGACGATTAAACAGAACATTTCCCCTGCCCGATGTTTAATAAAAACTCGACTCATTTGGTTCCAAGATATTGCTTGCTATGTATAATCCATTGTTGATACTTCTAATCTCTTGACAGTGGCTGTTTCAAAATGAAAAAATTGTGTTCAAAGTCCAGTTCCTTCGAGTAACTGATTTACACATGTACATCAAGCACCACTGAGTGCTAAAATGTATTTTTAGTTAATTTCTTCTGATACAAACTGTTATCATCGCGTTAAGAATCTGATACACAGTTGAAGCTTCCCTTTTGTTTCTTCAAGTTAACTTGCATCCACTTCCAAACCAAAGCGGGCACTCGTGTTGACCATTATTAGAGAAGCTGTGGCTGGTTTCTGCATCGAAGGAGGTGAAATGTATGTCAATCATGTTTATGACATCTGTGTATACTGCATATTCAAATGATATATCAAGCCAATTCAAAGAAATATCATTAACCTTGTTTTTTCCTCTCTGTTTTATTTACTTTTCATGGTTCAGTAAGCAAGAAGAATCTGCTACTCTGAAAATTCTCTGCCCTTTGATTTACTTCTTGTTAAAAGTTTCAGATGCAGGATTGTGTTATAATCAGGAAGTTCTTTCCCGTTGAAGGTACAATAATATTAAAATAATCAGGATTTTGTTATAAAAATGTTAAATTTCCAAGACAGCACCTGCATTTTGTTGAACATATCTCATGATTTTAGTTTCTTGTATGTGCAATTTTACATTTTAGTTGTAATGGCTTATTCAATGTTTCTCTGTTGTTTTAAATTGGTGATGATTGTGGGTCTATGTTTCTGTCATTTCTTTCCAGGGGAGAAGATTAAAATAAGAACAATATTAACTCTTGGTATTTTTTATATTAAGAAATTATATTATTTACGCAAATATTTGAGGAACCTTGAACTAGTTCAAGAATCAAACTTCCCTATTTTTATCCACGTCACTACTATGAGCAAGGAAAGAAAATAATACTTTAACCGAATTCTTGATGATGCTTTTAGAGATTTTTGTTTTTGTTTTGTTTTGTTTTGTTTGTTTTTGTTTTTTTTTGTGTGTGGGGGATGGGGTGAGGAACTTGGATAGTAAATAGAAACAAGTTGCATTTTATATAACAAAGTTGCAAATATATAATACTTGTATAACATAGATTATCTGAAATACAACTAATTCGACTATCATTTTGAATTTTCTGGAATCAGGATTCAATTATTACTACAAACAGAACTATCTTTGAGTATATTAGATCCCCTCTAATCCTTTCTAAATCCAGCAAAGAAACTTGCAGCTGACTATTTTTCTGCTCAGGCCACCATTGTAAGGGTCTTCATAGCCCTGTGATGTGTTTGTTGTTTATCCTTAACTTTGTTATACCTCTTGGGGGTCTTTTTATCAGTCTTTGTCATTTTGTCTGTTTGTCTATTTCCGGCTATCCGAGGTTTTCTTTCAGAAGGGGGACCGGCCTTTTCCGACCGGGTAGTGACCGGCCGGATTTTTATTTTTTTTGCTTTTGACTACAAAATAATTAATATGATTTATTGGAACTGAAATTTTTACAAAATGCCGATTGTACAACTCTGTTTTTTATGTATATCCAAATGACACCTAAATCACTGCATTTTGTAAAAATTTCAATTCCAATAAATCACATTAATTATTTTGTAGTCAAAAACAAAAAATAAAAATAAAAATAAAAATTTCTGGTCGGTCACTACCCGGTCGAAAAAGACCGGTCCCCCTAGACTTTTTCTTTAGGTTGTGCCATTGAGGTCTTAGTTTGATAGTTAAGACATGTGACAACCCGAAATGTTTTAAATAAATAAAATAATAATTTTATTATGTGAAATAATGATGTAAATTGTATATGTATTCATATGTAATCTTGTATGTGTATGATTGCAAAATGACAAATATATTGTTATATATTTTTGTCGCAGCTAATTAAATTATTAAAAAAAAATTATTGAAAATAAATAAATAATTTTAAATGATGTAAACTATTACAATAAATAAAGAATATTAAAATAATTTAGAATATTAAATTATTTTAATATAAGAAATATATTATATTATATATATTAATTTTAATTTCCATTTTTATAGAAAAGATTTTTGGATATTGCATTAAGATATTTAATGCGTATTATGTATATTTGGTATGCCTAATATTTGGTACAATATGTTTGGGAGATATAAAATATATGGTCCGGATCTAAAGCTCGTCCTTTATCTAATATACCTTGTTCATCCCTTTTAGCGACGGACCGGGCGACGATTCGGTCCGTCGCTATATGTTTGGTTCGTCGTTATATGTTGTCCGTTATTAAAAGTTAAGACGACGGTTCTATATATAGCGACAAACTGAATCGTCGTCCGATCCGTTACAAAAAGGGATGAGTATGTTAGATAAGGGTGAGCTTAAGATCCGGTATGTATATAGTATATTAGTACTATAAAATAAAAGCAATTATGTACTAAATATATATTATAAGAATAAAGCATGTGCTGGGAAAAAAAATGGAGTAGCCTCCAAGATATATAATAGCTGAGTTATTAGACTCTTAGCATGAGCTTTTAATTAGAGGTGGCCTCCAAGCAAGAGAACACTAAGTCATTAACAAATGAAGAAGGAACTGTGGCTACAGGAGAAATTAACAAATTATTAAGCAAAATTAAGCCAACATAGACTTGTATAGTCATCAATCATATAATCGTGGGGAGCAAGGAAATCAATTACTATAAGAACCAAATTCAGTTTTTCATTCTTTCTCCAGTGTTCCATTCCACTCCTTAGTAAATCGACAGAAGCAAATATTGAGTTCTCTGTTTTTTTATAATTCAAGCTATGCAATCAAAGTATATATTATATATGTGATTGGTTTAATTGATTTATGTTAACGCCAAGATCTTTCTACGCGCTTTAATCACTTAAAAGCGCGTCCTATCCTGCACAGTAAACACTTCAATACCAGAAGTTTGACGGCTTGGACCGTCGGGGGATAGCTCCGGCGTGAGAGTCGGTACATGCAGATACAAGGATAACAATGGAGGATATTAGCTCTAGTGTTTGATAAAAGAAATATCAATTACCTCTCTTTGTGTTCTGTTTCGGCCTCATATACTCTCACGTTTGTCCTGTATTCAACCGACCTCTCCTGACCCCATCCCAATGTCGGCAGTTCACCTTCTCTTCCCATCACCTTTTTACACCGCCGACTGACTCTGTCCAATCCTCATTAATGCATTGCAGGGATAACAGTCAAAGTTCATCCATGTAATGAGCACCGGTCAAAACCCAAATAAAGATATTATTCACCCAATGGGTTGGCTGTAAGAACCCGAATTTTTAGAAATTATTAAAATAAGAATTTTGTAAATAAAATTCTTAAGGTATGAGAATGGTTCGAATAAGAATATATGTGTTGTGAGGTATCTGAAATGGTGTTGCATGGGGTAATATAAACTATGCAATAAGTGACTTATGTGTTTAATAAATATATCATCATTATATATTTATTATGAATTGTAAAGATAAATTAGTAAGAAGATGGATAAAAATTATCTATTGTTATTAAATAATTTATGTTAAATTATTTTATAATAGTAAGTTGGTGACATTAAATATCTGTGATAATCACCAATTTCTTGAGTATTGGTACGAGTAAGTATCAAGTCTAAGGCAGTGCAACCTTATTCTTTAATGGTGGATGTATATGAGCTGGGCTAAACGATTCCTTCAGAGATCGGAGGTATATACGAATTAGTAACCGATCTAACTCACTGTGAAAACAGTGTAGACGAGATGGAAACAAATTTGTTGGTTATTTGTGGAAAACCACTCAGTGTACTATATTGAATACTATTAAAGACTCGATGAGTGCTAGGTTTAGACTTGTATATATGTACGTTGTTAACGAGAGAAGAAAATCGATATACCATTAAAGTGGTTAGAGAATTATTGAGTAATTTGATACACGACAAGAAGGAAAGATTAAAGGAATTTATATGTGTTATGTATATACCTTGAATTATGTGATTTGGTGGAAGAGAAATAATTATACTATATTTCTACTAAAGGATATTAAAATAAATTCTAGCATTTGATTATTTTAATAAAAGGGGGAATATTATTTTGATATTACCTTATATAGCTTTGTACGAGGAAATGTGTGTGATTAAGTAATGTGGTAAATATATTAAAACATATTTACTATATAAGTTGATGGAAACAATTTATCATAATAGGAAATAAACTTATTTTCTATATATAGTGTGTACGTGTGTCGTGTATGTAAATATTTTAATAATACAAAGATATTATATTAAGAATAATATCTTGCGAAAATGAGTAAATCGTGTTATTATGATTAGTTCTTATATTTAGAGAAAATATGATAAAAACATCTTATGTTATGGAGAAGTACATAATTTTGTTTATAGTAATGTTGTGGGAAATGAATAAGTAATGAGAATGAGTAATAAGCTTAATGTAAGCTTGTGTGATATGCTTAGTGTGGCAAAGTGATGGAATAAGCATTCATTAAATAATTTAATGAATGAATAATTGAAGGAATGAATTTGTATGTGCAATTATTTTATATTATATAGTAGCTACATCTATATGATATGAATTGAAGTGTGACACTTCAATGGTAACTCAGATAATATAGGTAGTATTTGAATATATAGGTATAAAGGCTTGTAGATGTTAGCATTATGTACAAGTGAGATAATAAAATGTAACATGGTGCAATAGATCACTTCCATGACCATGTTATAAGATGTAATATTGAGAATAATATTATTTTGTGAGATTATATTATTATAAGCTTGTGGACTATTAATTACTAAGTTCATATAATTATGTCTTGTGTGGCATAACTAGTGAAGTTAAATAAAAGGGAGATTTAATGGGAAGTATTAAGAGAAAATAAATGAGGAGTTAATAAATAATTGATATTAATTATCATTATCATAATTGGGTATATTTGAGATGATAAATTTTATGAAAAATATGGGTTGAGAATATCCAACTATTTTATAATTAGCCCAATTAAAATATTTATTAGAATAAACCAATGTACATGGATTATATAATTCTATGTGAGTGAGTATATATGTATGCACATTTGGGGGAAAATATCAAATAAACCTAAGTAGGCTATTAATACTATGGAATGCTGAGTTTTAAGGATGGTGTCCCAATTTGTGTGTCATTTCTCCATTCACGTGAAATGCAAAAAGCCTAGCTAGCTAGCTTGCTTCTTCTTCTCCAAAATCCATAGCTTCCAAATGATGAAGAGGGGAGTGGGTTGATTTGATTTTCCACCAAATCCTTCATGTCCAACATCTTCTTCCTTCTTCCATTAGTTTAATCTTTGAGGCAAAGCTTTGGTACGGTTATTGAATTCTCTATAAAGGGAGACTTCCCTTCTCAAACCAAGGCTGCTAATTTGCTGAGTTCATATAATATATAGAGAGTCATTGAGGTTGAGAGATAAGGGAATGTCAAGAGAGTTTTTACAATTTGGCAAATACAATAAAAAGAAGAAATAAACATGTGAAATAGAAGAGCTCTTCAAAGGTACTAACTTCTTCTCCTTAATGTTTCTATAAGCTGAAATCAGTGATGTAATGTGTTGAGCATGATGATTGGGTGATTATAATACATGTTCTTCATTTCAAGTTTTGAATTCCTTAGAAATAACAAGAAATAGTCACTTTTGAGTCACAAAATTGATGGGTAAGGATTGTTATAATCCATGAATTGACGGTATACATAGTTAATATAGTTGAATACGAAATCAACGGAAGTTAAACGAACCCATTTGGTTGAGAAACGAATTCGTAGTAAACGAATTCGCTAAATTATCCAAAACATGAACATTTGCATGAACATGAGTTATAGATTCATATTTGGGTTAGTTAATGTTTATGTTAGTTGATGGGTATTATAGTATGTTGTAGTTCTATGAATTACGAATCCATAGAATTGAAAACGGACTAATTTGGACATGTATAACTCAAATTATGAAGGTACAAAGGATTTTTGGCTTGTTATTTTGTAGCAGAGCATGAATTCGTGAGTTAACAGTAGCTATGCCCGCCCTGATGGGCTATTTATAGGGTAAGACCCCCGCCCCGGCTGGGGTGGTCTGACTGCAACTGTTGAGAAAAATCTGACAGAACATATTTGGTAAAACGGCCATAACGTTTTCATACGAACTCCGATTGAGGTGATTCAAGATGATCCGAAAAGAGAACGAATAGACCTACAACTTTTGTGCTTTAAGGTTTTCAATTGGAGGTCATTAGGAAGGGTCAAAATAGTCATCTTTGTGACTGTTACGTAATCAAAGGCCATCGGAGGGCGTCGAGCGAGCACATGCGCAAGTGTAGTGCTCTCGACGATGGAATATGTTATTCTAAGTGATGTAACATAAAAATGCATGATAATAGACATGATATATAAGATTACATTACTCATTATAGAATGCTTTAGCATGACTTAGTATGTGTTTCGAAAAGAAACTTAGAGTTTTGAAAAATGAATATTGACGAACCTTGAGTCTTTGAAGTTATGATATTTTAACACATACATCTTGTTGAGTTATGAGTATACTTAAGAATGAGAAGTGATTTAAAGTTACTTTACTTATTATCAACTTACAATAGCTTAGTTGAAAATGATTTCTAAAGAAAGCTTGAAACTTTAAGAATGAACTTAAAGTAATTTGCGTACTTAAAGTTCTAAACATGATAACATATATTCATGGATTAGTTAGCTATGAAATGAGATTAAAAGTTGCACCTAGTTGCTTTACCTTGGCCTAGAATAACTTTTAAAAGTGAACTTAAATGCCTTATGCCCCTAGACATGCCGATTATGTTCATCTTTTAGCTAAGCATGAATTGGACGTTTCAAGTGTGGTTTAAAATACGTTTTCAAATAATGAACTATGCTATGTCTATGTGAAGCATACTAGTAGAGACTTATTAGTACCAATATATGGTTTAAAAGCTTATAACATCGAATCTTGTTAAAGAAAGTTGTTAAGCCTTATTGATTGAAATAAATCATTATGAAACTAAGTAGTTTGAATATGAACGACGTAGATCACGTATCTATAAACTTTAAATATGTGTCGAACACATAGAGAGTCAAGTGAGTGATAAATGTATGTGAATTTGATGTCAAGTACGGATGGTTAAGAAATACCTATACATACATAGCAATTCTAAAAGTACGATGAGAAAGTGAAATGAAGGTTTTACAAACCTAGTTAAGAAACGATATAATATTTATTGTTATATTAAGAACGTATGAAATGTATGAATAATGGATATGAATCCATGATTATATAATTGTGTAGGGATACACGAAGTGCAATTAGCAATACGCAGTTAAGTTGTAGTTCATAAACTACGAATCAGGCAAGTCTTTCAGTTCCTATTTGTTATATGAATTTGATAACTGTTAGTTGAGCTATATTATGCGATGCAAATGTTGATGTATATATATGAAATTCATATGAGATTTGTATGAAATGTGAAAGTTGATCTTTGATGACATGCTTGTGATATAAACCTCTATGCTTGTTATGTGAGAAGTAACATGTGTAGTAAATATTAATTGATTATGAATGCATGAAATGAATATGCTATTATATGCTATGTGCTGCATGAAAACTGTTAGAATTGTTGGGCTGTCGAGCTCACCCTTGCTAATAGCCACTTTTGCAGGTTAAGGACTCACGGTAAAGATTTCGTGTTTCTTGGTTGACAAAGTAGATAGTTTCGCAATGAAGGATACTATTTAGATTATTTCTTGAACCATGGTTAGGTTCTAGGAGTGTACTTGATATATACTTACGATGTTTAATACTTGTTGTATTGTAAGGATGTATTAGTTAATCATAGAGGATATCGAATAAAGATGTAAAATCTTATACAAGATGATTGAATAGAATGAATCAAAACATAATTTGATTCAAGGATATGTAATCGATTCAAGTTAAGAAATCAATAGAAGATTTATTTTCAAAGGAGATTGAAAAAGTTTAAATTATTCTGCATATTTATATTATATCAAATGTAATGTAAAACAAGAATAGTAAATGACCAAGTTGTGAAACTTATAAAAGTTTGGGGTCATTATAAAGATCTTGGAAATGGAGAGAATTTATATTCTAAATTGTAATAAGTAAAGTTTTATTCATTAAGTTACGAATGAAAAATATAAATAGTTTGACGATAGTAGTATCGTGGCGGACCGGATCCGAGGGTTGAAGGAACCTAGATTTGGGGGCGTCACATTGGCCCAATGAAACGGCCCAATACTTTCAAGACCACGACCCAATATGTCTAAAGTATTATGGCCTAACATTGCCCCTCAGTCTTTTAATGTTTAATAAAAGAGTATACATGGCCCAAATATTAAAACCAACCGAGAGGCCCATCTGGTAAAGAATTCAAATAACAAGATAACCCAAAACCGGAGGTCTAATCTGGAAGCCCAATCCGGTTAATATCTCTTCAAATTCGTCATAATTGTTGGCATTAATTTAGCCACCCTCGAGCTTTGCGAAAAACTGAAAAGACAGTCACTATAAAAACTAGTTTTTCTCACATTTGACGGTTTCGCTTTCCTAAAATTTGAATCTCAGAGCATTGTCTTCCTTCTTCCTCCCTATTTCTCTTTTGTCTCTGCAAATCGACATCAATGGCTGCCCAAAGTTTCGATAACGCAATCCTTATCTCTGTAATTCCCCTTTCCACGGTTCCTCTTTCCACAAGCCCTACCAAAGTGGCTTCGGGGTCAAACCCCAACTCAACTGCTACTCCAAGAAAAAATCCACCACCAAAACCCCTTCCAAATCCCTCTAAGTTCTTCAAAAGTTAAGAACAATTTCCTCACGCCAATACTCCATCGACATTATCCGAGAAAGATATTTGCATTATCCGAGAGCGATACCAGATACCTGAGACCCACCATCTAAGATGACCTTCTTCCACTGAAAGGATGTACCAATGTCCAGATGGTTGGATGGCTATGCCTCTCACCCTTCTGGAGAAAGGGGTTCGCTTCCCTCTTCACGTTTTTCTAGTTACTTTACTAGGGTTTGTTGGTGGCGTTGCACCCACCCTCGATTTCTTTTTCTCCATTTACACTATCAACAAATCCCGCGAAAAGGGATTTAAAGTTCTGAGCAAACTAGCCTCAAAGCCTGGTGAGAACTTTGAAAGACGTTTCCTGATCAACACCCCTTCCAACAACAAAGGATGGCATAAGGAGTGGCTCTTCGTCAAAGGGCCATAAATTGCTTCTCTGCCAAACTGGACTACTTTGGAAAAAGTATCTGCAGACTTTGGGGATATCACCGAAGAGCGTGTGAATGAAATGATAGAGCTCCTGTAGAATTTTCCGAAGCAAGAATGGACTTACGTATTCTTGAGCAAGCAGGCGTGGTTATATGACGACAAACGTAAGTCCCGAACTCCCTTGATGCATAATTTTTCCAACTTCCACTAACACTTATCTGAATTATTATTCCTTCTTCTTTACAGTGTCTCTCATCAAACCGACTTCGATTGACCGAAAAGATTTAGACAAATTCCTTTCGGGTAAATCTTTGCAAACTTCTACCGAACTCCCAGCTGATGAACCTTTAACCTCTGAACCCCAGGTCTCTGAAATTCCAACCATCGAACTCACCCCTGCCGAGAAATCTAACCAACCTTGCCTGAAGAATAGAGCCGCCCGAAAACCCAAACAAGTTCCCCTACCAGCCTTCAACGAAAGTCTCCTCGACATGCCTCTTGACGAAAGGACCCGAGTCCTTCGTATCAAAAAGAGGAAAACCAATATAACCCCTCATTCCGCAGAATAACTTCAAGTACCACCCCCTGAAACCAGTCAACCCACAGTGGTTCCCATTGAAATCGTTGTTTCTGAAGGAGAACTCGAAGAACAAGCTGAACCTACTTCTTCACTCTCTCGCAAAAGAAAACATCGTGACGATAGCCAAATAGTTCACCCACTTGAACAGACAGCAACTCAATCCCCACCTCCTCCTAAACATCGCATGCCTTCTCCTCTACGACCTTCTTCATCTGAAGTTAGACCAGAAGCGGTGGCAACCCCCACACTATGACCAGAACTCCATGAAAACTTCCCCTTTCAACTATACAATACCTTCGTTCATGATACCGACAATCACCGCTTCGGTAAAAGTTCCATCATGGATTTGATCGATGAAGGAATGAAATATCAAGCCAAGGTAATTCGTCGATAACTTATTTATTTGGAATTAGACATATATGTCTGAAATTAACTGACTAACTCTGAATGCTTGTAGGCAAATATTTATTGAATAACTTATTTATTTATTTATTTATTTATTGAATAATAAATATTTGATGTTGGTTGTTATGGCTTAATTTAATTAAGCATTATAATTTTATAGATAATTTTATAATTAATGTGCATTTTATTATTAAAGTTTAATGTATTTTACTAATAAAATAACTTTAAATTATTTAAGTGTGATTTTATTAATTAAGTGTATGTTAAATAATTCTTCAATTGATGTGTATTTTATTACTTTAATGTTATGGAAATATTCTAATTTAATTAAATAATTAAATTAGAAGGTTTGTAATGGGTTAAATAAAATTGCAATTAGTAAGGTTTAATTGGGTTTATTACTAAAATAAGTAATTATTTAAGTGTGACATTAAAAATATGTTATATGTCATAGTAAAGTAATAATAGTATATAATGAATAGCCTAACCATTGGATTGCTTAACTAATGATGGAAAACTGAGGTTATGCTACTAAGATGGTTTAATGTGATATTGGTCATGCATGTAGGAGTTTTGTAACATAAGCCTTATGTCATTAGTGGGGGGTTACTATTATATTAATTATTAACATAACTATTACCCAACTGAGGAGTTACACAAGAAGAAATCCTAGAGTTTTTTTATAGCAAGTCTTGGTGGAAGAGAGAAATAGAGAAATTGAGAGAGATAGAGAGAAATAGAGGAATTGAGATGAGCTAGAAGAAGAAGAAGAAGAAGAAAAAGCTAGAAGAAGGTAACTTCTAAACTCTTATTTAATCTTTGATTTTTTTGGGTAGATTTATATTCTAGGGTAGTAGATCATGCTTAATCTTGTTTGTATTGGTTTAATCTTGGATTATCAAGAATCAAACAAGAGGATTCAAGAAAGAAAATAAAATGGAAAGAAAATTTGAAGAACAAAATTCGTAGGTTTTGAGTAATTGTGGACAAATCTTGTGAAATTCATACCTCTTTAGGTATAATGAGTTAGAAAGTGAGCCTTATATCAAATCGAAGATATGGAAGTAAGCTATATTCTGAAAATAGAATCACATGAAAACTCTTTGTATATTTCTTGCAATATACTGCTTTAGTAAAAAATTTGATACGAAGAAAAAAATAATCGCTTGAAAAATCAAAAGCTATTACGGTTTCGACTTTGAACAATTCATATAAATTAGTGTGTTTTGAATCAAAGAAACTTCAAACCTGAAAAGTTGTAGATATGGAAGTTTACTAACCGGACTTGCGAGATTGAGCAATTTTATGGACCGGATCATGTCCTAAAATAAATTGTTTAGTAAGGATGTCCGAAAATAAAATTTTCTAGACTAGTTGATGAATTGCGTAATCTGGTTTAGATGGATAAGGGTCTGACTTTAAAGGCCTAGATGAGGTTGTAGTACACCGAGTAAGGGTTAATTCTATATAAGAAGGAACAAAAAGCGGACATGTACCAAGGAGTTACGTTAAAAAACGAAAACAACGTTTTGTTAAAGAAATTGTGAAGATGAGTTTTATAATTCTGTTTGAATTAAGATTTTGGGTGATGGTATATTTTGATGATTAAAAATATGTTTTGACATATATAATGAGTATAGATATGTGTTATCATATTCTATGCATAATTAACCATTTAAGATCAAGAGTTGAGATAAGTTAATGTGTGCACATAACGTGCTCGATAAATTGCCTAAGAGTAATAGTGTTTCTAAACTTTGGTATACAAAGTGTCTAACTAATGGCTAATATTGGATATCTGAGTATGAAAAGATGATAATACAAGAATAATAATGAAAAAAATTGAAAAGGGAGATTTTGGATTTTTGAAGGAAAATTAAACATGTAAACAATGTGTTGAATATGCATTTTTGAAACCAAAGTGGTATAATAAAATGGTGTGATATCGCATTAAAAACTACAAGTCGATAGTCTAGCATGTGTGGTGATGAAAATGAAAATAAAACCGAGTTGCATATAAAACACAGTTAGATGTCTCTAAAGATATTATAAAGGATAATAAGATAAAGTAAGGTCTTGGAATAAATTTGACCATGAGATCGAGTATTGATTTTTTTATTATCAATCTCACATACAAATGTAGGTTGTGCGAGGACGCGAAGTATTAGCGTGTTGATAAAACGCCTAGTAAAGCAAGTCTTTCGATTTCCTTTTTGCTATGTGAACTTGATAATGAATCGCTTTAAAATTTTAGTGTATGATGTATTATATATGTCAAAAGTATGAAATGTGAAAGTCGATCTATGACTATGATGATTGAAATATATGAATGTTGATTGAGTAAGGAACTCAATTTTTATAGTTGTTATGTGAACTACAACATGTATGCTATGTTTGTTTTATGATTATTCTTGTATGTTGAGCATGTTATTATGTGCTACGTGATGCATGAAAACTGTTAGATTTTGTTGGGCTATCGAGCTCAAACTTGCAAATAACCACTTTTGCAGGTTAAAGATTTAAGGTAAAGTTATGTGCTACTTGAAAGATATGAATTAGATGTGATACTTGAAGATTTATATACTTTGGTTGAGTTATTAATATTTGAACCATGTTTAAGGTTCCGAATAATGTATTAATGTTGAATTGTAATATCGTTTTGCGATGGAAACTCTTGTAGTATTAAAATGATTCTGAGATAGTTAAATGTAAAGGTTGAATGTTTTGGGAACGAGAATAGTTTGTAATAGAAAATTTTAATTATTCCGCAAATTTCAATGGTTGTATTATCGTTTAATTATGTAAAATTAGAGGTTGAATGTATTGTTAATGACCGAAGTCGAGAATTAAATTGTATGAATTTTGGGGTCGTTACAGTTGGTATCAAAGCTGTAGGTTATAAACCTTAGGTAAGAGTACCGTAGACTATAACCTTAGAGAAGGAATGTGAAGATAATGAAAGAATAAGCTCAGATAGAGTTTGAACAATAAGAAGTAATTTAAGAAACGTATAGAGAAGGGATTAAAACATGTGTGAGAGGATTCAAAGAAGAATCTCGCAGAGTTATGGGGTTACCCAACTCCAATAATAAGAATGTAAGGTGATAATAAATAGACAATGTCTATAAGAAGAGAATGATAAAGAAGTTAAGAATAAAAGTTATAGTTAAGTATTGTACAATTGAACTCTTTAGTAGTTGATGTATGGTATCTGGGCTAAACGATTCCTTCATAGAGCGGAGGTATATATGAACTAGTAACTCGAAACCTAGTTTGTTGGTTGTTTGTGGGAAACCACTCAGCGTACCATATTGAAACTATTAGAGACTCGATGTGTACCAAGTGTAGAAAATGGATACGTATGATGAAAATGTGGAACTCGATTGGAATGTTGAGCAGTGTAAATGAAGTTGGAAATTCCTAAAGCAGGAATTGTTATATAAACAAGAAGATTCAAAGAAGAATCTTGAAGAGATATGTAGATAAGAAATGGGAGTTACCTAACTCCAATAGCCAAGATAACGAATAATGTCGTAAATGAAAGGAAAGAAAGGGGATCGTAAAACAAAACGATCATGAGTTAACAAAAGAATTTTAAGAGAGATGATTATAGAATAAGATCACAACGTGATCAGTTTAAGTTATAAAAGAAAGATGGTCTGTAATGTTTGAATAATTATAGCTTAATGCTATGAAGATGGAGTACTATGAAATAACTCACGAGGAGTTATAGATGATGTGATACGAGGAATTCGTATCGAGTAAAGAACAAGTTAAGAGTAAGATAGAGTTAAATTGGATTTCAATTGAGGACTCATGTGATGGCTGAGTTGTACAAATCTTTGTATGGGTGAGGGTTTTGTGCTTGCACTCAGTTTATCATATTGATAATCATTGGAATGTTGGTGTCGCGCTATCAATGTATATGTGGCGAAAAGGTGATTCTTTTCTCATGTGTATGTTTGATAGTTAGAAACTATTAAGATTAGATAGATATTATTAGGATTAGGCGCGGTTCTTAAAACTAATGCATATGGTAAGTTCGTGACTCATAATAATATGGTATGTTTTGAACCCCTCATCGAATGGACACCTATGGTCTGACTAGGATACGTTCTTAAACTCATATTATTATGGCAAGTCCTGAACTTCCAATGTGCGGTAAGTTTGATGAACTGGGGTATAATTAAGTTATGAATGAAGAATTGATGATTATGGGAATAGATATAATTATTAAGCAACGGATCAGTATAGAAAGTGGAGACATAAGTTTTTTCAAATCTTCTAGTTATGATAGACTTCAAAATTTTGACATTAAGCTAAATTTGCACTATGTGCCTTTTTAAAATGAATTTTTACTCTCAATGCATGGTGACAAATGTGTATGTGTGGACTTCGAGACACTGACACATCGTTACCTGTTGAGATATGATATCACTAAAACTGATTTTCAAAGATTTTTGAACTGTTTAAAGAATATTCCATGCTAATTATTTCGGCTAGATGAAAATGATTTAAAAATATCAAAATATATTTTATATCATTAGTGCATCATGGAACCTGGTGCAAAGATGATAAAAACGACGGAGTTATCAATGTAGAATTTCTTAGTGTTGGATGTGATCTAAGGATCGTCAGCCCACTATGGTATGATGTAGTATGACAAAATCATAAAATGACGGAATCCTCAAACGGACTGTAAATACAGTGCGGTATCATGACGTCATAAAAAGATTTTTGAGATTTATTTAAGATATAGGAATATATATATATATATATATATATATATATATGTATTTGTATATTTCGATTGATGTCCGAATTGCTGTAGAAGTCTATGCTATTTGATTCAGCTAGACGATTATTGAAAGATGTTCATGAAATTCAAACGTTCATTGAAAAGTTATGCCAAAACAAATTGTTTTGGTGCGGATTCAGATGTTGAAAAGCTGAGGTGAACAACCCTATAAGGGGACATGTTTTGGGGACAATGGTTCCGAAAAAGTAACGATATATAGTCGTTACAAAACACTACGTTATGCCTGACGTAGTGGTGGTACAATAGGCTGGGCACCTAGTGTACGTGAGGAGGGTGTTTTCAATTTTTATGATTGATAAACACTCTAGTTTGCAGTGTGAAGGATTGAGTTGAAGCACTAGTAAACCAAGAATAGAGTTCACGGTCTTGTGACCCCTCAACATGATTTGGAATCTTTTAATCTCTTGTTATTCATACCGCTTTCTAATTATTGAGCAATTGTGAAAGATTCTTATTATTCTGAAAGGTGAAAGTGGAAAGGATGAGAAAATTAAGAAAAACTTAATAATTTCATAAAGAAATGAAATTCCAGAAAAGAATAGAAATGTGAAACTCTTAGAAGAGGAAGAGGAAGAGGAAGAGGTGAGGAAAATGATGATCTTAAAAAGATCCCTAGAGAAAGAATTTGGTTGTGGAACCTAATGAATAAAGTATTAACGTAAAATCTATTTTGATAGTTTGAATGAATAAAGATTAATAAAATTTCGAGGACAAAATTCTTAGAAGAATGGGTGAATGTAATATCCCGAGTGTTTATGATAACGATCATTATGATAACGATCCTTAGAGAAGGAAATGAATGAGTTAAAGAATATATAATACTCAAATATAATTGAGTTCAAGTGAAAGTTATGAAATAAAAACCTATAATTTGTTGAGGTAATGAATGTAATAGGAAATATAAAACATATATTAAGGTAATGTGTTGAAGATATTAAACGAGAAATTTTGCAAAGAGATTTTGTGAAAACCGAGTAAGGGAGGTTTCGGTGATTCCGACGACGGAATCCTAATAAGGAAGGAAAAATGTAACGAATGTGATTTTTAGAATTAATTAAAATATTTATTTGAGTTAGATAAATATTTTAGTTGATTTATTTATTGAATAATAAATATTTGATGTTGGTTGTTATGGCTTAGTTTAATTAAGAGTTATAATTTTATAGATAATTTTATAATTAAAGTGCATTTTATTATTAAAGTTTAATTGATTTTACTAATAAAATAACTTTAAATTATTTAAGTGTGATTTTATTAATTAAGTGTATGTTAAATAATTCTTTAATTGATGTGTATTTTATTACTTTAATGTTATGAAAATATTCTAATTTAATTAAATAATTAAATTAGAAGGTTTGTAATGGGTTAAATAAAATTGCAATTATTTATGTTAAATAGGAATTATAAGTAGTAAGGTTTAATTGAATTTATTACTAAAATAAGTAATTATTTAAATGTGACATTAAAAATATGTTATATGTCATAGTAAAGTAATAATAGTATATAATGAATAGCCTAACCCTTGGATTGCTTAACTAATGATGGAAAAGTGAGGTTATGCTACTAAGATGGCTTAATGTGATATTGGTCATGCATGTAAGAGTTTTGTAACATAAGCCTTATGTTATTAGTGGGGGGTTACTATTATATTAATTATTAACATAACTATTACCCAAATGAGGGGTTACACAAGAAGAAATCCTAGAGTTTTTTTTATAGCAAGACTCTTGGTGGAAGAGAGAAATAGAGAAATTGAGAGAGATAGAGAGAAATAAAGGAATTGAGATGAGCTAGAAGAAGAAGAAGAAGAAGAAAAAGCTAGAAGAAGGTAACTTCTAAACTCTTATTTAATCTTTGATTTTTTTGGGTAGATTTATGTTCTAGGGTAGTAGATCATGCTTAATCTTGTTTGTATTGGTTTAATCTTGGATTATCAAGAATCAAACAAGAGGATTCAAGAAAGAAAATAAAATGGAAAAAAAATTTGAAGAACAAAATTCGTAGGTTTTGAGTAATTATGGACAAATCTTGTGAAATTCATACCTCTTTGGGTATAATGAGTTAGAAAGTGCGCCTTATATCAAATCGAAGATATGGAAGTAAGCTATATTCTGAAAGTAGAATCACATGAAAACTCTTTGTATATTTCTTGCAATGTCTGTTTTAGTAAGGCTGGTACGAAGAGAAAATAATCAGCCCAAAAAATCAAAACTATTACGGCTTCTGACTTTGAACAATTCATATAAATTCGTGTGTTTTGAATCTAAAGAAAATTTAAACTGAAAAGTTGTAGATATGGAAGTTTACTTGCCAGAATCACAAGATTAAGCCATTTTATGGACCGGATAATGTCCGAAATAAATTGTTTAGTAAGGATGTCCAGAAAATGAAATTTTCTAGACTAGTTGATGAATTGCATAATCTGGTTTAGATGGATAAGGGTCTGACTTTAAGGCCTAGATGAGGTTGTAGTACACTGAGTAAGGGTTAATTCTATATAAGAAGGAACAAAAACGGACATGTAACGAAGGAGTTACGTTAAAAACGAAAACAACGTTTTGTTAAAGAAATTGTGAAGATGAGTTTTATAATTCTGTTTGAATTAAGATTTTGGGTGATGGTATATTTTGATGATTTAAAATATGTTTTGACATATGTAATGAGTATAGATATGTGTTATCATATTTTGTGCATAATTAACCATTTAAGATCAAGAGTTGAGATAAGTTAATGTGTGCACATAACGTGCTCGATAAAATGCGTAAGAGTAATAGTGTTTCTAAACTTTGGTATACAAAGTGTCTAACTAATGGCTAATATTGGATATCTGAGTATGAAAAGATGATAATACAAGAATAATAATGAAAAAAATTGAAAAGGGAGATTTTGGATTTTGAAGGAAAATTAAACATGTAAACAATGTGTTGAATATGCATTTTTGAAAACCAACGTGGTATAATAAAATGGTGTGACATACGCACATTAAACTATAAGTGCGATAGTCTAGCATGTGTGGTGATAAAAATGAAAATAAAACCGAGTTGCATATAAAACACAGTTAGATGTCTATAAAGACATTTATAAAGGATAATAAGATAAATTAAGGTCTTGGAATAGATTGATATTATGATGTAATAGATAGGCTTGTCTGATCGTCGAGCACTGCACCAGAAATAGGGGTCTGCCAGGAGAGTCAAGGAAAACTCGAGAGCTGTCGAGGCAGAATCGTAGTCTGCAAGATAATAGATCTCAGAGTTCGTAGACTGCCAGGAGAAATGATGAAGGATCGTAGTGTGTCAAGTAGAACTTCCTTAGGACTGAAGTTTGCTGAGGAAGTCATGTTCAGAATCGTGGAGACAGCCTGCCTACGAGCCGACCGAACATCTGCCAAAGCCAAGTCAGAAACGTCGACTACACTCGGAGTCATAGAGTCTACTGATGCCGAATCCAAGTCAATGATCGTAGACTACACTCTGAGTCATAGAGTCTATTGATTACATGCAGAGATCATAGTCGAGCAAGATCAGATGAAGACAACAAGCACAAGGCAGAACTCAAAGAGTGTTAAGATCTGATCTAGGAGTCGTAGTGTCTGCACAGCCGAAGCTAAACCGTAGAGTGCAGAACTACGACCTCAACTGTTGTGCTCACAATGCCAAGGCAGAATCGTAGAGCAAATACGATTCTTAACAAATGAGCACTCCCAGAATATCCAAAGGAATGAAGCCTCTGGTTGACACTGCAATGGTACATCTATAGAAACTAGAGAGCACTCAACGAATGGCATGCAAGCTAACAGAAGATCTAAGCACCAACCTAATCAACGTAAACATTGAGTTATGAAGCCATTCAAGATGAAGTCTTCCACAAAGAGATCAAAAGACTTGATGGCAGAATCGAAGGAAAGTCGACCAAGTCGCGATGGTTATCAAGCAATGCAGGAGACAACGATCTTGGAAGTTACCAGGATCATAGTGTTTGCCAAACAAAGAAAGAACTGATGAAGTGCATACAAAGATACTGGACAACTTCTGAAGAATAAGGCTAAAGTGATTAAGCATTGGGTCAGTTCATTGATGATAAGTGAACGGGAGATCATAAGGAGAAAGCGAGCTGGAAACGCCACAACTCTGAAGTGTCTTGCTATTCAGAAGGGCGAAACAAAGAAGTCAGTCATCGACATCCGAGAACCTGTTGAGGCAAACGAAGTGTTGAAGTACTGCACAAGAGAAGGAAGAGGTGTTCTACATTGAAGATCCAATCAACACTCTTCAAGGTCGTAGTGTTGTCTCTACCAGTCAACATGACACTACGATCAGGTCCTTGAATACATGCATCAGAATCGTAGAGTACAAATGGCTGAAGATTGAAGCATTGACAACAGTTCAATCTGAGGGTTGATATTTGTACAAAAGCTTATTGAGAGCATCGATGCAAAAGGACAACCTCTGATCAAGAAATCAGAAGGAGGAACTAAAGTCTTGACACCTTGAAGACATTAAAGTGACATCTCGATGGGATAGGTGAAACAGATGAAGCTGCGATGTCGTTGAAAGTATGACTTGTCACATCGCTGATCTACCTCATCGAACTTGAGATCTATGAAGATATTTGAATAGCCTTCAGCGGATACTTTCCAACGAAAGGAATGGGAAGGAGTATAAATCAACAAGAGCTTCAAAGATCGAGGGCTGCTAGAGTTGCCGAGTTAGGAGAAAAGGTGGACTGTTCTAAACAATGTGAGATAGTGAGTCCGAAGGCTCACTCTACGATCCACCAAGAACACTTAGAGTCAGATAAAGAAAGAAGTAGAAGTGAGAGTTCTACTACATGAAGAGTGTTCTAAACTGCCGAGAGAAAGAAGAGCGTTATGTCATCTTGATGTCAATCATGGGAAGACTCTAAGTACCATAGAGAAGAGCTCACAGTCATCTTAGCAAGTCTATCATAATAAGGCATCAAGTATCAAGAAGGGAGATCACAAACGCCATCATGGTGGCAAGCATGAGAAAGTTTCTAAGTACCTAGAAGAAGAGCTTATAGCCATCTTAGAAACCTATCATGTGCAGTCATCACGTATCAAGAGGAATGATCTTCAAGGCAGTTCATCAAGGGATCATCAGAGGAGGTTGAGTAACTGAAGAAGCTGAGCATCATGCAACACTCAACTACACTTCAAGGATGATCACGCCAAGCTGCTAAGTACAGAAGATGTTCAGAGCATGAAGACATCTTAGCAGCTCAACACCAACTCCAACAAAGAAACAAATAACTCAACAAGAAGCCAGGGCCTGAGGGGTCCTTCTCTGCTGGGCTTTAAGAGTTCCCAGGGAACTAGAGACGTTGCAAGGCTGCTGGCCTTGAAGAGTTCTTAGTGAACTAGATTCCTAAGGCTGCTGGCCTTGAAGGAATCTTAGTGATTCAAGGTGCTGCCCTTCCTTAGTGAAAATCCTGTTAGTTGAAAGCAGAAGAGTGGATTAGGAGCTTGAGTCTTTGAACCACTTAAAACCCCTTGTGTCTTTTACATTATGTCATTTACATTATGTCTATTAACTGCTATAACTGCTATGTATGTTTTAACTGCTTACAACCAAACTAACTCTACGAACAATGTATGTATGATTATAAATATATTAATGAAGGGGATCTTTTACTTATTCCGCTATGCTTGAAAAGATTCTTATGTTTGTGATATGCTTATTTAATAGCAATACAAAATAAAAGAGAAAAGTATTTGAAATTAAAAAGGATCTATTCAACCCCCTTACAGATCTATTGTTGCTCACCGAACTAACAATTGGTATCCGAGCAGGTTCTCATGCTATATTCAAAAGCTAATCGCTTTGAGTCTGATCCCAGGCACTAACATTGTTCTAAACTTAGTTTAGTAGTAAGTCACTTGGTATATGCAGATGAGCTCACACGTTGGAAATATTATGTATAGGTAAATGTGTATATACACCTGAAGCTGCTCAGATTGGTCCATGTTCTCGAGTATTATATCAACAAGACTAATCCTTGCCTGCAGTCAATGTTGTAGTCTAAAGACCAGACGAGATAGCCTAAGAGACATCAACTACACAGAGTCAAGCATCCACCAGCCTGAAAGATGAAAAGGCCATTCCTGCTAAGAAATGCTTATCCAGAGAAGAAAGAAGTTATTCTCATAAATGTGTCTGGCCAACCAGCAGTTGGGTGCAAACCTTATGAACTAAAGGATGTCAAAGAACTAAAGATGCTAAGATTCTCAAGCTGTATCTTCAAGACTACGACTGATTGATTGAAGGCCAACAAGAGAAATAAGCTGTCAGGAGCAAATGTGAAACTATGCACATCAATGCCTAAACACAGTATATTAAAGGTAAATGACTGTTAAGAAACTGACAATAAAAAGGTATGGTTCCTCACTATTATAAATGTGTACATCATAAATGCATCTTCTTATGAACTATAATAGTATTCTGTCAAGGAGTCATAATCTACCTAAAAAGGTGAAGAGATAAAGTACCCTGAGGATGGAAACTCAAATGCCTATAAACTTTCTCTCCATCCAAGTTTTAGGTTGAAAATGACATCTTGAAGGAAATCTGAAATGGGTCATAAGAGCATCACAAGCCAAATTAATTCTATGTGAAGTAATCTTTGCTGGTGGGTTAGTATGTATGTACAGTCCTATGTTCTAAGTGTTTGACAACACACAGAGTATGATCAGTTCTAAAAGAGTATCTTGATGATGTGTAGAAACTGATCACCTCCATGAATCAACTAGATACTCCTAAATCGTAGAGTTGATTCTCACTCTGTGAACAATTAAATCTTTTGAACATAACCCTGCAAATGATGAAACCATCAAAGAAAAAGAGTGTGTTTCTTAAAATGATGAATCTTACACACACTCACCTTTATGCATCTCAAAATGTATTATCTTAAAGTAGTTGCATGCATGAATATGACTGTTGGTGATAAATGTGATGATTATCCAAATATGAGGAACAAGGGTTTAGAAAACTAACCTAGCAGGACCCATTTAATTGTGGGTACCAAAAATAGAAGTGCATCTAACCTGCAGGTACTTGGTCTGTCTGACCACACTAAGGAATGCTGAAGCAGAAGACTTCAAACAAGAAGACTCAAACAGCAGAAGGTTAAGGACTGTTCAGAAATGATTCTGATAAAACTCCTATATGTCCAAGCCTATCCTCGAAAACCCACTGAGCTAACCTGAATGAAGCTCACATGGCTACTAATCTGTATATGGAACATGCCATGCAACCAAAGATGAAAAGGGTCTTATATGCTTAAATCAGGCAAAATATACTATATGAGAAGAATCCTTAAGGAAGCTCATATCAGAGGATCATCGAGCATCAGTCAAGAGGAACTCATTACGAGAGCAGAACTTCACACTCACAAGACTGACAAAGAAGACTACATTCGTAGTGCTATCAAATGATCGTAGAGTGATCAGTCCTGAAAATATCTATGCCTACGATACAGGGAGATCTAAGTGATAATGGTGATTCCACTCGGAAGGAGATATGCAAGGTTTCCTTCTAATACACATGTAGAAAAGGGAATCACATTTATCTGAGAAAACAACATCAACCATGGGGAGCAGTGATCTGTTGAGAAACAACAACACTGAGATATACTATGAAGCAATGTACTAAGTACAGAGTCTCAAAACTTTGTTGCTGATGAACCAAATAAAGATCCATAGTCACTAGGAACGCCTTAAAACGTACTACTGATAACCTATCAGCCACCCAACTCAAAATCGTGGAGTGCCTACGATCAAACATCTGATCGCAGTGCAGAAGTAGGAGGACTCCACGATTACAGCAAATGCAATTGTCCAAAGTTGGTAGAGGACCTCCCCACCAGAAAAGGTCAAATGAGATATCATTGCAAATCACTTCTAAAGTATTACATCTGGAAAGCGCCTCAGGGACAAACCTGACCCTTAGCTCACTCTAAGAGGTTGGCCCTTCCTGAGCTACCTTGACCCAGAAGGAATGCTAAGTAAAGTTCATCTCAAGGACCAAGTTAGGCAACGATCGTAGAGTCGAGGTTGAAGAGAACTCCACAATCGTAGTGCAACCTTAGCGATCGTAGAAGCAGACTCGACGATCTCAGTCCTACCAGAGTATACTCCAGTTCACAAGGAGCTTGAGAAATGAGACAATTGCTCAACCATTCAGACTATGAGGAGATAAGTTCAGATATATCAGTGGTCAAGCTATGAAGTTTCAGAATGAAGATTAATGTCAAACCCACCCACTGCAATATCTCACAATAGTTGATCGTTGAGTCAACAAAGGAAAACGTAGAGTCCATAGCTGCCTTATCATGCTACTCTACGAACCAAAAAGGTCAACAGTCAATCCACGTCTATCAAAAATCTACTCTCCTAAAGGAAATATCTAACTGAAAAGTTATGGGGAGTTACAGCTCATTACCAGACTTCGTGCAACCAATGGTTGGTTGACACCTCACTGATTATGCAGAGTTAGAAGGAACTGTCATTAAGACAAATTCAAAATCTGCAAACAGTTATCAGAAACCATCGAACCTTTCTCCCTCCCATTTTTAAAACACTAGAATCCTCTCAAAAGCCAAAATCAATTAACCTTCCAGAGTCTTGCCCAAATCACAATCAGTCATCTCTCAACAATCCCTCTGAATCAAACACGCGTATTCCCTGAACTATTCAAATGGAAGATTGGCGAGTTATCACTGGCATTCAGCTCGAAACCAAGTCATTTGAGAAATCCGAAAAGAAGTTCAGAGACATTCTCAAACTCGTACAGAAAGCTGGATTCTCAGAATGTCTTGAGGCAAGCACTCGAGTATATGTTGACCTGGTTAAAGAGTTCTACGCAAATGCTTCCATAAACTCTGGAACCCTTTGTACCAAGGTCAAAGGTCAGTCTCTAAAGCTGAAATCTTCTGACCTCAATCAATGCCTAGGTTTTCCCAACCAAGGACTGAAGAGCCTTGATGATGTCGACACGGAACAAGCAAAGGAGATTATGGGGTACCAAAAAAACCCTAGTCTAAAAGACATGAAGAAGAAGGAGTTTCAAGAAGAGTTCGAGTTCCTTGCAGAGATAGTGGGCAAATGTATATTATGCAAGGATACTGCACATGATACTGTGCTTGATCAACAGTTGAAGATAATGTCAGCAATAGTTCTGAAGAAACAAATTAACTTTGGAGTTATCCTATTTGATCAAATCTCCAAATGGGTAGAAAAAGCTGAGTTGAAGAAGTCCACCGAAAACCCCCTGACTAAGGTGTTTCATGGAAGACTACTGAGTATTGTGATGAAGAAGAAGCTAGAAGGGAAGATCAAGGATGATGAGGGAGAGCCTCTGAACATTCACAAAGTGATGTCACCATAACTATTTGTGAATTGGAAGAAAAACCCAAAGGAGAACAAAAGGCTGACAACTGGGAGCAGTAGCAAGGCCTCTACAAAGAAAAGGAAGGCAAAAGAGGTAGAAAGCTCTGAGTCTGATGACTCTAAACTAGCAGCAACTACACCAACCAGAAAGAAATCCAGAGGTGTGAAGAAAATCAAGGTCCCATCAAGAAGTCTCTCTTCCAAATACAAGGATGAAGAAGAAAAAGCCCTGACTACTGAGACCACAAAGAGAAGAAGCAAAAGGTTGCTTCAAGGACCATCAAATAAGAAAGCTAAAAGTGGATTTTATATACGAATCTTAAGCCACATATTCATTTCAAGTTTAAATTTAAATTCAGTTATTTTCATGTTTTGTGTTCGTTTTTACTCGTTTTGTGATATTTTATGTGTAGGGTGGTCATGGATGCAATTGGTGAGGAAAGGCGGATTTTTTGGAGCAAAAGTGGAAAAAAGTTGGAGCTTGAAAAATTTGAAGGCGATAGGCTATGCCCAGGTATGAACTTGTTTTTGTCTGTACCCCGTAGGAAGGCGGGGTCCGTTCTGCATTTTCTGTGTTTGGTTTTGACTTCTGTTGGGGTTCGGTTTGTTGGGCTTTGCTGGTGCGTTTGGACTCTAATAAAAAGGACTCGGCCAGAAAAAGGGGAGCTTGCTTTTAAGTAGAAAAACAACGATCATATAACAAAAAGGAAGAATTCAAGAGCGATTTCAAGGATTGAAGAGCGAACGTTGGGGGAGTAATTTTTGGAGATTATCACGACGATTGCAAATCGAGGCTACGTGAAGGGGTTTTCCATAATTCCTCTTTTCTTTCATCTATTTGTAATTGGGATGATGTTTTCAACAAATTATTCAGTTTTTAATTCATTTGTTATGAACTAATTTATTTATTAGACTTGTGATGGATCTTTGGGCGTAACGATGATTCTATAACTTTGATTTTCAATTCAATAAGATATTTTCGGTTTATCTATGTTAATTTGTGCGTGAATTTATGAATTGCACGATCAGCGATTCTTTGTGGATTTGAAAGGAATCGAGAGAGAGATTCGAATCTAGACCTAGTTAATATAGCATGTGTCGTGAATTTTGTCGATAGCAGATTTGTGATTATTGTTAAGGTAGAGATAAACGCTTGACATCGCATGTAATCGTATAGAGAGCTTAAACTTCAACCTTTTTGATTGCAGTTCCATAGAGATATAGTGAGTTGGTTAATTTAGGTGTTTAGCAGTTTCTATCTTAATTGTGGATTGATGTTAATATGGTATTAGTGCATCGAGAGGTGGCTCTTACTACGTTCGTGTTCTTGATTAATAAACTGGAATATTGAATTGAGTTGGAATAAAGGTTTGAAAATCAGAGTGAAGCTCAGGGTGAAATCATAAGTCTAATTCTCTAATTATTGTTTGAAATTCCCGATTTCGTTATTGGTGTCTGTTTTGTGATAGTTAATTTCTTTATTAATTTAGATTTTTTATATAATTTAAAACCATTTAATTGATTAGTTTAATAAAATTAGGGTTAATACAAAATTGATACTTGTGAAGTTAAGATTCTTGATATTTTGTCCTCGTGGGAACGATACTTTATTCACTACTATATTACTTGTTGACCACGTGCACTTGCGTGTTTTTAAGCGTATTTATTTTCACCAACAAGTTTTTGGCGCCTTTTCCGGGGAATAATTTAGCCGAGATTTTAATATTTGTTTTTACAATATCAGTTTAATTAGTCCAGTTTTACTTAAACATTTTTATTTTTGTTTTCTCTATTTCAGGTTTTCGATACTTGTTTATGCAAACACGATCTAAACATCTAGACTTGCTTCCTTTTGAGGACGACATTGACAGACGATTTCAAAAGTTGAGTAAGTGGATTGAGGAAACGAGGAACGAATTCAAAAATTACGATAAGGAAGAAAGCGATGGTACTAGAAGACCGAGAAAGCGTTGAGGATTTTGCCACACCTAGGGTGGTGATCTGCGATCGAGCATTACTAGGCTGCAATAGCTGCGAACACTTTTGAAATAAAGCACAGGACCATTCGGATGATCACGAGAACTCATATCGGTTTGGGGAATGGCAAGCGGCGATCCGAATGAGCATTTGATCGAGTTTTACGGAGATGTGCGACACGTTCAAAATACAATGGGGTGTCGGATGAGGCGATAAGACTTAAACATTCCCATTCACTTTCTGGGACAAAGGCGAAGAGTTGGTTACATTCTTTCTGTGGGTTCGATCACTACGTGGGAGGATTTGGCTCAAAAATTTCTTGCCAAATTTTTCCCACCGCCGAAGACTGCGAAAATGAGGAATGACATCACAATGTTTGAGCAGCAGAATGGAGAGTCACTATATGAGTCATGGGAGAGATACAAGGAATTACTCAGAAAATGCCCACATCATGGATTGCCCAAGTGGTTACAAATGAACACCTTCTATAACGGGCTACATGGAAATGTCAGAACTAGCATTGATGCGGCATCGGGCGGTGCATTCATGGCTAAGAGTTACGAGGAAGCCTACAATTTGATAGAAATAATGTCGGCAAATAACTACCGGTGGGCCTGACAAAGAATGACCGCGAGCAAAAGGCGGTGGGGGATCTTGGAATTAGATGGATAACAACTATCTGAAGCAACTCTTTACTGCCTTATCCATGAAGTTTGATCACGATGAATGAGAGGGTGAATCACGATAGCGAGGGCTCAAGTTCAACAACAAGTTCAGCGAGTTATGGTAGTATGTGAATTGTGTGCGGGGATCATCAAACGAGCGATGTCTGCAATAAATCCAGCATCCGTTCAGTTCATAGGAAACTACAACTGAATTCCGTAAAATACCTACCAAAACACCTACAACCAGGGGAATAGGAACCACCCAAACCTCTCATGGAGCAATAATCAGCAAACTCAAGCTCCACGACCATCATATCCCCCTGGTTTTCATAGTCATCCACAACAGATTCAACGATGGGGATAGGAAATCCGATGGGGAGGAATCATGGGCAAGGTACATGACTAGCAACGATTTGGCTATGAAGAATCAAGCTATTGCTATCAAAAATATAGAGAATCAGATAGGTCAAATTGCATTGGCATTAAAGAATAGACCACAAGGAACATTACCTAGCGACACCGAAAGAAATCCGAAGGGTAATCATAAGCGATGTCAAGCGATTATGTTGAGAAGTGAAAAACACCTCGGTGGGAATAGTGCGAAAAAATTCAATGACACGGAGGAGGAAAAAGTTGATGTGATGCTTGCGATGGAGGTAACAAAAATGAGGAAAAAAGTTAAGCAATGAGCGATTGTTTATCCCCCATCATTACTTTCAATGAGAGGGTCCAAAAGCGAAATCGGATAAGCGATTCATAAAAGTTTTTAGATGTGTTCAAGAAACTCCAGATTAACATCCCATTCGCGAGAGGCCCTAGAACAAATGCCAAGTTATGCGAAGTTTATGAAGGAAATTACAGAGGAAGAAGAAATGGGAAGACTTTGAAATAGTGGCACTAACGAGGAGTGTAGTGCGATTGTTATGAAAAAAGCTTCCACCAAAACTTCGAAGACCGGGGAGCTTTACTATCCAGTGCGATCGGGAAGATGTCTTTTAACAAGTGCTTATGTGATTTGGGGGCAAGTATAAACTGATGCCATTATCGGTATATTAAATTGGGTTTGCCGCCAAGCCAAAAAGCTACTGAACATTTCATTGCGGTTGGCGGATAGGTCGATCACATATCAAGAGAGGCATTATAGAGGACATTTTGGTAAAAGTGGATAAGTTCATATTCCTGCGGACTTTATCATCTTGGATTTCGATGAAGATAAGAACATCCCGATCATCCTAGGGAGACCCTTCTTGGCCACAGGAATGGACACTCATAGAAGCGCGTGCAAAAGGAGAAGCGACAATGAGGGTCCAAGATCAAGAAGTAAAATTCAATGTGTTCAGGCCATGAAATATCCTACGGACGAGGAAGAGTGTTATCGAATGGATTTAATTGAGCAAATTACCGTGAAGATATTAACAAGAGTTTGATCAATGATCCGTTAGAAACAACCTTATTGGGGATGAAGAAAAAGATGACCCGAATTTGTGGACTTATTACGGATCTTTAGACTTTTGCCACGAGTTAAGCGAATTGAGCACCAGGTTGAACCTCTGTACCAGGAGAGGCGATTCTGAAAAAATTGAAACCATCATTGGAGGAGCCACCGACGTTGGAACTTAAGCCACTCCCTAAACATCTCAGGTATGCGTATTTAGGCGATTTAAATTCTTTACCTATAATTATTTCTACTGCACTTAACAAATTGCAGGAAGAAAAGTTCTTGGAGGTGCTTAGGGATCACAAATCAGCGATTGGATGGACGATTACGGATATAAAAGGCATTAGCCCATCATTTTGCATGCACAAGATTCTGATGGAGGATGATGCAAGTCCATCGGTGGAGCATCAACGTCGACTTAACTCAATCATGAAGGAAGTAGTCGAGAAGGAAATTCTAAAATTATTGGATCTTGGGTGTCATATATCCAATTTTGAAGCGATAAATGGGTAAGTCCAGATTCATTGTGTGCCTAAGAAAGGGGGAATGAGCGGTAATTGAAATGAGGACAACGAGTTAATTCCAACAAGGACGATGTGAGTTGGAGGGTGTGCATCGATTATAGGAGATTGAATAAAACAACCTAGAAGGATCATTTCATTACCTTTTATCGATCAAATGTTAGAGCGAGTTAGCGGGACATGAGTTTTCTTGCTTATTGGATGGATATTCGGGATATAATCAGTTGCTATAAGCTCTTGAGGATCGAAAAAGACAACATTCACTTGCCCTTACGACACCTTTGCATTCGGGAGAATGTCATTCGGTTTGTCTGATGCACCGCAACTTTCGGTGATATGATGGCTATTTTCTCGGATATGGTGGAGAAGAATGTTGAAGTCTTCATGGACGATTTCTCGATCTATGGGGACAATTTTGACACTTGCTTAGAGAATCTGGTCATGGTATTGCGGCGGTGTAAGGATCTGAAACCTCATCTTGAATTGGGAAAAATGCCACTTCATGGTTGAAGAGGGCATAATTTTGGGACATAAGGTGTCGACTCAAGGATTGGAGGTGGACAAGGCAAAGTTGGACACGATCGAAAACTACCTCCACCGGGGCTCGATTAAGGGAATTAGAAGTTTTACGGGGCATCTTTGGGTTCTCTGGAGATTCATAAAAGACTTCTCTAAGATTGCAAAACCTCTCTGCGGTCTTTTAGAGAAGGATGCCACTTTCGACTTTCTTTGCGGAATGTAAGTCCGCGTTTGACCTATTGAAGAAGAAATTAACTCTGACCCGTGATAGTCATGCCGGATGGAAAATGCCATTCGAACTTATGTGTGATCTGACGACTATCTGGTTGAGGGCTTTTTTTGGGCCAAAGCGAGAGACAAGGTGTTTCACACCATATACTATGCAAGAAAAACACTCACGAGACTCAAATGAACTACACTACTACGGAAAAGGAATTGCTTGCGATGGTATCTGCGTTCGACAAATTCGGCATACTTGATCGGGACTAAGGTAATAGTCTACGGGACCATTCGGCGATTCGGTACTTAATCGCGAAAAAAGATGCTAAGCCACGCCTTATCAGATGGATTCTCCTACTTGAAAGTTTGATTTAGAAATTAAAGATAGAAAGGGGACGAGAATCAAGTTGCCGATCATTTGTCGAAATTTGGAAAATCCGAGAAAAAGGATGATGATAGATCGTGATCAACGAGACATTCCGGATGAGCATTTATTTGGGGTGAATCTGAAATTTCCGTGGTATGCGAGACTTAGCGAATTATGTGGTAAGCAAGATGCTTCCACCGGATCTTACGACAACGAAAAAAAGAAGTTTACGCATGATGTCAAGTGGTACATGTGGGATGAACCGTACTTATTCAAACAATGTGCCGATAAGATGATTCGACGATGTATCCCATATAGTGAAGTCCACAACATATTACAAGAATGCCATTCATCGGCACACGGTGGACATTACGGGAGTGAGCGCATCGCGATGAAAGTTCTTCAATCCGAGTTTTATTGGCCTATGGTGTTCAAAGACGCCCACCAATTTGTGAAAACGTGTGATAGATGCCAAAGGGTGGGAAACATATCGAAACGGAATGAGATGCCCCTACAAACAATTCTTGAAGTGGAAATCTTTGATGTATGGGGCATCGATTTCATGGGACCATTCCCATCGTCTTTGAGCAATCAGTATATTCTGCTCGTGGTGGATTACGTCTCGAAATGGGTTGAAGCTGCAGCATTACCATCTAATGATGCCAAGGTGGTCCTCAAGTTTCTGCAGAAAAACATTTTCACGAGGTTTGGTACGCCAAGAGCAATAATCGATGATGAAAGCGATCACTTACGCAATAAGTCATTTACTGACTCTTACGGCTAAGTATGGGGTCAATCACAAGGTGGCTCTGACGTATCACCCTCAAACTAATGGGCAAGCCGAGGTATCGAACGAGAAGTTAAAAGGATATTGGAGAAAGTTGTCAATCCAAGTCGGAAAGATTGGTCACTTGATTGGACGACGCATTATGGGCATCTGCAAGCGCATACAAAATGCCAATCGGGATGTCACCTTATCAACTCTTATGCGGAAAGGCATGTCACTTACGGTGGAGCTACTGACCTGAAGGCTTCTTGGGCCATCTGAAATTGAATTTTGATCAAGCCACGGTAGGAGAAAAAGAGGCTACTCAACTAAATGAGCTCGATGAATTACGCCTCCAAGCTACTGAGAATGCCAAGCTATCTGAAAGAAAAAGTTAAAAGATGGCACGACCGAAAAATTGTGCAACGAACATTCGAGTAAAGGTCAACCGGTCCTCTATTCAATTCACATTGCGTTTGTTCCCGGAAAAGCTTAAGTCGAGATGGTCGGGACCATTTACAATAAAATGAGTATTTCCTCATGGCGTAGTTGAACTCTACGATCGAATCCGTTAGAAGCGTTCAAAGTCGATGGTCAACGGATAAAGCATTCTTTGGGGTGGCGAAATCGAATGGGGCCGCAAACAACATTACCCTCGCCGATACGCGATAAAAGCGAGGGAGTAGTCAAAATTTGAACGACTTAAAATCAAGCGCTAATTGGGAAGCAACCAATCGTTCTTTATTTTTCATAGTTCATGTTTAATTTGTTAGGATGTAGTTTATGAAGCGATGAGTTAGGACTTGTCGATTATTAAGTTTTGTTACAAATCTACTAAAAGTACTAAAAATCTCATTGAAACTCCAAGTCGTCATTAATCTAACATATATTGCATGTTTTTGGTTTGAGGAGAGGTCAACGTGACTCGAGCAACAACGCCTTTCACGTGATGGAGAGAAAATCGGCAAATTTTGCATCTCAAAAATTTTTGACCAAAAATTTTTAAAGTAAATGCATGCCGTGGCAAGGAGACTTTTTACCTTAGTACCCCATAAAGTGAGTCTTAAAAATCAAGTGGAACACTGTTATTATAAGGCACGATCTCGACCATCTCTCCCACACACACACACACTACTCCTTTGCTCTTACTCTCCCTCAATAAACCATATTGCTATCTCCTACCAAACCACTACTACCCACTACCCACATCACAAACTGCATCCCCACTCCCCACTCACACGACTTCAATCCCGTCCACCACTTCATCTCCCCCACATCACTCTATATAAACCCTACCTCATACTTCCCATATTCAACACCATTACACTCGAATTCTTAAAGATATTGGGATACACACACTTGAGGGTAAGTGGCTATAGTGTCGAGCTTCATCTCATCTCTACCACATACACCAATTTCCAAGTTCAAAATTCAAAAATTGTGTAACTTAACTTGACCATACGCCAAGTGTTTGATAAAGTGTTTGAACCAAGTTTTGAGATGCGTCGGTGTTTACTAGCAAGAGTTCACTACTTTGAAACTCAATGGCATCTCAACCAACACCCAAACGCCAACGAGGCGAGTTCAAGCGCTTTGCTCCACCGCTTGACTACCTATGATGTATAGCAAATTTGTGAGTCTTGCATGCATGTAAATGAGTTATGAGTACATGCAATCTAAAGGCACTTACACGGAATGTGGGTTGGCCCCAGAAAACGATGGAAAAATGATGTCCCAAATTCACCAAAAGGGTGGATCAAATTCACCGAACATCCGAAACACACCGTAGTGGTTAATATTGTCGAGAATTATGTCTGAACTTGCAGAAACAAAGCTCCTTTCAAAGCGTTTGTGCGGGGTCGAATGGTTCCATTCAGTGACGATGCCATCAACGCTTACTATCAATTGCGGGCGCCACGCCATTGTCAGTATGTCCAAATAAGGGATTTTGTCCCGGATTATGAGGAGGTTATTAAAAATTTAACAAAGCCGGGCACATCTTGGACCAAAGGGAGGAAGGGAGGAAGGGAGGAACAGTGTTCAATAGCAAGGACTTAAGCTGGTATGGAAAGATATGGTACGCATTTTTATGTGCGAAATTTCTTCCGTCCCAACACACTTCGGACGTCACCAAAGAGAAGGCGTTACTGTTATACGCCATTGTGTAGGACTTCATTATCGATGTCGGGGCTATCATCAGTTTCTCCATCCATGGGGTGCTTACGCGGAAATTTTTTGCGGTTTGCCACACCCTTCACTTATATATGCGTTGTGCATGCAGCCGAGTGCGTTATTCGATGATGAGCCAACTCAACCGCCGCTTGCTTTGCTTGATTCACGAATGATTGTGCGGTATTCGATGTGGGGTGGAGGAGAGTCACATCCACGGGTTTAGGTTTTATTTTTCCATCGGCGTCGGAAGGCGAAGTCGATCTGAAAGATACCTCGGGGATGATGAGGATGACACAATGGGAGATCAAGGAACCGGCGGGTTCCATGATGAGCATTTTCTAGTACTCGGTTCCTTGAGCTCGAAATCAAATGAATCGCGCATACTAGGGCGTGACATGGCAAAAATCTGGCGATTGGCGATCTTGCCAAGATCATATGTTCGATGCCATGAACGCGTCTTTCGCTTCATTCAACACAACACTTAAGAGTTTTAACTCGGCGACCCAATTTCCATATCAACGACCCGGTCCATTACCGCGATTTCCTCCTAGTGACTCCGATGAAGAAGAGCACCAACCACCGCCCCAGACTTAGACAATTCCAGGGAAGTCCTCTTGCATTTTATTCTTATCCAATGAGGGCATTGTCTTAGTTAAGTTTGGGGGATTTAAATTTTTGTTTTAATATCTAGTTTTGCATTATACTATAGGATTTTTCTTTTCAGTTAAAAAATATATATATAAATATATATGATAAAATATATATATATATATATATATATAGTTAAATAGTTTGTTTGCATATGTCCAATGGTGTCGCATTCTACAGGTTATTCTGGCCAATGATGAGATTGTGAATAAGTTAACCAATATAGTATGGATTATTAGAACAGTGATATAATTACTGTTATGAATCGATTCTTGGACTTGTTTGAAACTGTTATAAAAAGGGTAGCACTAATAACATCTTTGTTGACCGGTCAGTTCAAATCGATACATAAAATGTTTCTAAAGGATAATGCTAGGGTGAACCAGAAAATGACAAGGATAGGTAGTGAAGGCTTAAATTAGGCAAGAACCTAAGTTTGGGGGAATAAATGTGGGGTATATAAGCTTATCTAAAAAATAAAAAAAAAAAGAAAAATACATAGGGTATACATGGTGACTAGTCTTGTTTGGGGCCTGTTACTTGAGCAAAATGCGCTTGGGGGGATTGTCTTTACACCTAGCGCCCTAAGGTCTTCTATAGTGCAGGAGTCGTTGGTGAAAGCTAAGCTAAGGGGTAACACTGTAAGCCTAATGGGATGAGACATTGCACAGTCGTTTATGTATATTTAGAAAAAAAAGAGATAAGAATAAAACGAGAAAAGTGCAAAAAGCCCCCCGTATAGAAAAAAAAAAGAAAAGAAGAAGAGAAAGTATAAGTATCCTGCATGTACCCTTGAATTTGGTTAAGTTTAATTTTAGTTGAATCGTGCCTATCTTTGAGATTTTTAAGTTTGCACTGTATAATTCCTTCTAAGAAGTTGTTTATGTATTGAATTTGGGTCCGTATCAGTTATCTTAGATGTTGATCACACACGCACGCTATACCAGTAATAGTTGTTCAAGAATTGAGAATTAATACGTAATTGTGGTTTGGGTTTGATAATTTGTACTGTAAAGTTGCTTGTTTTCTCTGAGGCCGATGGGATAAGTTAGTTTATGCGATGTTGTTGGATTTTTAGGCATTTAGATTATTGCATTTCATTGCATTTCATTGCATGTAGTTGTTTTGTGCTCGAGGACTAGCACGGTTTAAGTTTGGGGGATTTTGATAAGTGGATTTTATATACACGAATCAATATTCATTTCAAGTTTAAATTCGTAGTTATTTTCATGTTTTGTGTTCGTTTTTACTCGTTTTGTGATATTTTATGTGTAGGGTGGTCATGGATGCAATTGGTGAGGAAAGGCGGATTTTTTGGAGCAAAAGTGGAAAAAAGTTGGAGCTTGAAAAATTTGAAGACAAGATGGCTATGCCGTAAAATGGCGGGGCTTGTTTGTTCTGTACCCCGTCACGGGGTGGGTCCGTTTCTGCTGGTTGTCTGTTTGGTTTTGACTACTATTGGGGCTCGGTTTATTGGGCTTGGCTGGTGCGTTTGGACACTAATAAAACGAAGGACTCGGCCAGAAAAAGGGGAGCTTGCTTTTACGTAGAAAAACAACGATCATACAACAAAAAGGAAGAATTCAAGAGCGATTTCAAGGATTGAAGAGCGAACGTTGGAGGAGTAATTTTCGGAGATTATCACGACGGTTGCAAATCGAGGCTACGTGAAGGGGTTTTCCATAATTCCTCTTTTCTTTCATCTATTTGTAATTGGGATGATGTTTTCAACAAATTATTCAGTTTTTAATTCATTCGTTATGAACTAATTTATTTATTAGACTTGTGATGGATCTTTGGGCGTAACGATGATTCTATAACTTTGATTTTCAATTCAATAAGATATTTTCAGTTTATCTATGTTAATTTGTGCGTGAATTTATGAATTGCCTGATCAACAGTTCTTTGTGGATTTGAAAGGAATCGAGAGAGGAGATTCGAATCTAGACCTAGTTAATATAGCATGTGTCATGAATTTTGTCGATAGCAGATTTGTGATTATTGTTAAGGTAGAGATACGCTTGACATCACATGTAATCGTATAGAGAGCTTAAACTTCAACCTTTTTGATTGCAGTTCACATAGAGATATAGTGAGTTGGTTAATTTAGGTGTTTAACAGATTTCTATCTTAATTGTGGATTGATGTTAATATGGTATTAGTGCATCGAGAGGTGGCTCTTACTACGTTCGTGTTCTTGATTAATAAACTGGAATATTGAATTGAGTTGGAATAAAGGTTTGAAAATCAGAGTGAAGCTCAGGGTGAAATCATAAGTCTAATTCTCCAATTATTGTTTGAAATTCCCGATTTCGTTATTGGTGTCTGTTTTGTGATAGTTAATTTCTTTATTAATTTAGTTTTTTTTATATAATTTAAAACCATTGAATTGATTAGTTTAATAAAATTAGGGTTAATACAAAATTGATACTTGTGAAGTTAAGATTCTTGATATTTTGTCCTCGTGGGAGCGATACTTTATTCACTACTATATTACTTGTTGACCCGCGTGCACTTGCGTGTTTTTAAGCGTATTGATTTTCACCGCTACAAAGATGATCACAAACTAGCCTCACTTCAAAATCTATCACCATGCTGGAAATCACTATATCCCCTACGATCGTAGAGTGAACTCTCAAGGAAGAAGGAACATGGCCAAGGAGATGATCGTAGAGTCTGTTCACTCTACTGCTGATGGTGTTCAAGGTCAAAATTAGAACCCTCCATCAGCTCAAACACTGCTATCTGACATTCCTTTATCCTCAACCAGTGATTGGAACTCAATGATTCTTCAGATTCTCAACACCTTTGAAAATCTGTCCAAGAATGAAGATCGTAGAGTTCAATTTAATGCTCGACATGAGACTGCTCAACCAGATGATCAAGTATCTGTGGAGAAGGAGCTGATGAAAAACTCTGATGAACTGATTGAGAAAAAATCTCTATTCACAGAAGAGTCACAGAAACTGACAGCAACATGAGATAATTCATTCCAGAACAGACTTCCAGCTACTATGGCTGATGTATCTCTCAAACTCAAAGAGAGGGATAACATCTATCTGAAAGTCATGAATGATCAGAAGGCAGATGCTCTACGAGCTCAGAAGGCCAATGAAGAGCAGATCCAAGTCCTCTCTGACAAGATTGACAACATGAAGCAGTCTTTCTCAGTGCAACTTGAGCTAGGCCAACAGGAACTCAAGTTTGAAGTTGCTAACTCCTCCTACCTGATGAAGCAACTTATGTCCAACATGGAGTAGCTCTCCCAAATGATTAATGACAAAAAGGGGGAGAAAAAGAGGCATAGAAAGAGGAAGAGCAAGAGGCACTCAAAGAAGAGCAGAAGGAAAGGAGAGAAGAAGTCAAAGAAGAAGATAGTAGAAGAAGAGGCAGAGTCATCATCCGAGGGGGAGCCAAAGAATGATGAACCTATGTATGCCGAAGCTGAGGGGGAGCCAGAAGGACAAGAGAAGCATACATCTAAGGGGGAGCAAAGTAAAGTAGAAAGGTCCATATCTCAAAGGGAGGAGGAGTAAGAAGGCCAAACAGATGATTAGCCAATCAGCAGAATCCTGGAAACATATATGGAGCCAAAAGAGGTACATCTTTAACTAGCTAGGTATGTTCTGGATCCAGGATGTAAAATATCAGTGTATTAAATTCCATATCATTGTAAATGACATTCATGATTATCTGTTTTAGAAATACAGCTGCTCACTGTATATAAGATTCATTCATAACATGCATATGCACTTATTGTTTTTGTCATAATCAAACAGGGGGAGATTGTCAGGAATAAGCATGTGAATGTTATTCCTAATTATATATGATTTGATTATGATATATATATGAATGAATATGCAAGTATGCTTGCATTAAGAAAAGCTGTAAAGTCCTTTGATAAATAATAGAAACATGTGTACAAGGACTTAAAATGAAATGATCAAGTATGTTAGGTTGATCCTACATAAGCAAAACAACTTTGTAAAGTCCTTAGAATGAAATGATGTACAAGGACTATAAACGTAGAAAGATTAAGCTTGTTAGGTTGATTTTATGATGTAATAGATAGGCTTGTCTGATCGTCGAGCACTACACCAGAAATTGGGGTCTGCCAGGAGAGTCAAGGAAAACTCAAGAGCTGTTGAGGAAGAATCATAGTTTGCAAGATAGTAGATCTCGGAGTTCGTAGACTGCCAGGAGAAACAATGAAGGATCGTAGTGTGTCAAGTAGAACTTCCTCAGGACCGAAGTCTGCTGAGGAAGTCATGTTCAGAATCGTAGAGAGGGCAAATTTCACGAGCCGAGAGACATCTGCTGCCGAAGCTTAAGTCGAAACGTAGACTACACTCGAGTCGTAGAGTTCTCTTGATCTTCAAGCCAAGTCAAGGATTGTAGACTACACTCTGAGTCGTAGAGTCTATTGATTACATGCAGAGATCGTAGTCGAGCAAGATCAGATGAAGACAACAAGCACAAGGCAAAACTCGTAGAGTGTCAAGATTTGATCTAGGAGTCGTAGTGTCTGCACAGCCGAAGCTGAACCGTAGAGTGAAGAACTACGACTTCAACTTTTATGCTCACAATGCCAAGGCAGAATCGTAGAGCAAATACGATTCTTAACAAATGAGCACTCCAAGAATATCCAAAAGAATGAAGCCTCTAGTTGACACTGTAATGGTACATCTAAGGAAACTAGAGAGCACTCAACGAATGACATGCAAGCTAACAGAAGATCTAAGCACCAACATAATCAGCGTCAAGATTGAGTTGTGAAGCCATTCAAGATGAAGTCTTCCACAAAGAGATCAGAAGAAGACTTCAGTAACTGACTAAGGAAAGTCATCAAGTGTAGTAGTTATCAAGCGGACAGAGGACAACGATCTTGGAAGCTACCAGGATCGTAGTGTTTGCCAAACAAAGAAAGAACTGATGAAGTACATACAGAGATACTGGACAGCTTCTGAAGAATAAGGCTAAAGTGATTAAGCATTGGGTCAGTCCATTGATGATAAGTGAACGGGAGATCACAAGGAGAAAGCGAGCTGGACACGCCACAAATTTGAAGTGTCTTGCTATTCAGAAGGTGTGACACCCCCAAATTCGGGTACTTCAATTCCACGGGATTTGGTGTTCACTGTACAAATATCATCTATCTATCTACCCATAATAAATGCAAGCCATGCAATATATAAAATAAAATCTTCCCTTAAGGTTACAACATCCGAATAATAATAATACAATCCCGTGTTAAACTAACCTTAAACATCTCGTATGAATCATAAACAAATAAGTCTTAAACAACATCATTAACTCAAGTCTTAAGCATAAATATATCATCTAATTAAAATAACAAGTCTTCATCACTTGTTAACCTTGCCTTACTTTTACTAGTGGAAGGTTAAATGGGTTTTTTCGTTCTTAATCGCAATGTTATTATTAAGCAAGAGTGAGCACGATTGCCCATAAGTATAACAATAAAATAATAGTATAATAACATGCGAGTGAATCAAAGACATCAGAATAAAAGCTCAACTTTTGAATCAAGAATGAATAACAAGAATCAAATGAATTCTGAGGGTTATAAGACCTTGAACTATGTCCTAGGTTATCAAGGGTTATACTTGAAACCTTTAACAGTCGTAAGACTATGGACCTTTCTTCTCGTACTTAGGGGATCACCCTTAGTACCACCATCTGCATACAATAATATCTTAACGCTTAACGATAAGTAAATCCCTTTGCAGGGTTGTTCATCTCAGTTTGACATTCGAGTCCGTACCAAAGGAAGTTTGGTTTGGATAATTCATCAAGGGTTCTGAAATTTAGAACGTTCATCAACTATGGACTAGTTGAATCAATAAGGTTCACTAGTCTAACAAGGTTCAACAATAATGATATTCAATCTGAATAATAATCTCAAGAAGTATACAATAGAATGATTATTGTATAACAAAATCATACTTTGAAAAGATAATCAATCTTTAATATAATAATTCAAACTTGAATAATAGCAATGATAATTTACTCGAGGTAAATAATAAACTTGAACAATAATGACAAGTAGGGTTAGGAAACTTGCCTCGTGCGTAGATTACACTTTAACTAAGCACGTTCTTTGAATTTAATCCTACATACCATTCACATTCACAATACCAGTTAATTATAACTTAACTAATCATCAACGATTATTCTTTTGTATAAACTTTGGTTATGACTATACTTAGTCAAATTATCACATTTACTGTCACATAAAATCACTTTCATGAATAATAATTAAATTATGTATTCCATAACTCAATCTACATGTAATTATGTTATTTACATGTTAAACATCTATTTTATCATTACATTATACTTCTAACATGTTTACATATTCATTACATTAAGTTACTAACACATTGCTAGACTTAATCATTTAAAAAAAAAATCCATTTCTGAACTTTTCGAGAGAGTGGTATTGGCTACCATCAATATTTAGTCTTCGTATTGTATTGGGACTGGACTATCTATCATGTTGTGGCCTGGGTGGAGCTACTCTGACTCGAGACTTGGACCTGCAGCGTGGTGGCGCTGCGGTGCGGGAAATAAGGCACGAGTCTGGCGCCGCGGCGAACCAGAAACTGTTCTGCAATTCGCAAAAATTGCAGAACATAGCCCAAAAACTCCAATTAAATTACTACTACACGAAATTAATCATACCCGCATGTTATAATTCAGATATAATCAATACCCAACACTTATAGAGTGATTTTAACCCATTAAAACACATAATCACAAAGTTAAAATCTATAATTTCACTGACTTTGATGTTCTTGAAGGTTTTGAAAATAAAACATGGAAATTGTCACTACGGATTCGTTATAACACCGAATCCGTTTATTTAAACTTTGGGTTCTTCGTATCAATATGCATAACAACATACGAGTGTAAAATTTAGGGATAATATACGATCAACACATGAATTATCATGTATAAGGCCATATGGCCATAACCCAAACTCTGTAAATTTTTGAAATAACAATTCATAGTATTATGAAACATATGATATGTAATCATATACAATATATATAAGATATGCTATGCTACTCGAATTATTACATATATACACATAATTGTTACCCTATTCAACTACGAAAACTTTACAGAGGACTTAAGCCATATTTATGAAAACTTTAAAAGACGTAAAATAAGAATTGGGTTGGATAGAATTACCCAAAGCGTAGATGAATAAGGATGACAATATCTCTCTACTTCAATCACAGTATTCACAATCTCTCTCAAAATTCTTAATTCTTTATGTGATTTCTTTTTGCTAGACTTAGAAGAATGAAAGAAAAGAAAGAAGACGTATGATAATCAAGGAGAAGAACTGACACAAAAGTGGTCAGTTACCCAGTCATGGGTAACTTCCCTCAACTCCCATTAAAGCCATATTTGGCTACCATTTAAAAGCTTATACCCAATTAATTTAATAAAACCTCTTATACTATAGTTTAAATAATGTCACACTCCTTATAAAATAGATCCAATATTTTATTTAATTTACTTTAAATAAAATATAATAATTTCTTATAAATTCACATAGTCACATAATTAATTTCTCATTAATAAATAATGTAAAATTATTAATTCTCTAATTAATTATTACATTAATTAAAATAACATTATGCTTATTAAATATTTCATTTAATACAATAAGCTCACATAATGACATACTTCGAATAATCAAATTCTCCACATTAATTTAATAAATGTAACACATATAATTAAATTAATCTACCACAATTTCATCAATTAATTATTTACTCCAATAATTAAATCATAGAAAAATATTTATTTAATTCAATAAATACTAAAAATTAATTTACAAAAAATCTCGTTCGTCACAGAAGGGGCCAGAACAAAGAAGTCAAGACATCAGCATCTGAGAATGGTTGAGGTAAACAGAAGTGTTAAAGTACTGCATAAGAGAAGGAAGATGTGTTCTATATTGAAGATCCAATCAACACTCTTCAAGATCGTAGTGTTGTCTCTACCAGTCAACATGACACTACGATCAGGTCCTTGAAGACATGCATCAGAATCGTAGAGTACAAATGGCTGAAGATTGAAGCATTGACAATGGTTCAATCTGAGGGTTGATATTTGTACAAAAGCTTATTGAGAGCATCGATGCAAAAGGACAACTTCTGATCGAGAAATCAGAAGGAGGAAAGAAAGTCTTCGACCTGCCCAAGACATTAAAGTGACATCTCTAATGGGATAGGTGAAACAGTAGACTGTAGTGTCAGAGAAAGTATGACTTGTCACATCAGCAGTCTACCTCTGTCAACTCGAGATCTGAGAAGATATTTGAATAGCCTTCAATGGTTACTTTCCAACGAAAGAATTGGGAAGGAGTATAAATCAGCAAGAGCTTCAAAGATCGAGGGCTGATGGAGTTGCCGAGTTAGGAGAAAAGGTGGACTGTTCTAAACAATATAAGATAGTGAGTCCGAAGGCTCACTCTATAATCCACCAAGAACACTTAATGTCAGACAAAGAAAGAAGTAGAAGTGAGAGTTCTACTACATGAAGAGTGTTCTGAACTGCCGAGAGAAAGAAGAGCGTCATGTCATCTTGATGCCCATCATGGGAAGACTCTAAGTACCATAGAGAAGAGCTCACAGTCATCTTAGCAAGTCTATCATGAGAAGGCATCAAGTATCAAGATGAGAGATCACAAATGCCATCATGGTGGCAAGCACGAGAAAGTTTCTAAGTACCTAGCAGAAGAGCTTACAGTCATCTTAGAAACCCATCATGTGCAGTTATCACGTATCAAGATGAATGATCTTCAAGGCAGTTCATCAAGGGATCATCAGAGGAGGTTGAGTAACTGAAGAAGCTGAACATCATGCAACACTCAACTACACTTCAAGGATGATCACGCCAAGCTGCTAAGTACAGAAGATGTTCAGAGCATGAAGACATCTTAGCAGCTCAACACCAACTCCAATAAACAAACAAACAACTCAACAAGAAGCCAGGGCTTGAGGGGTCCTTGTCCGGAGGGACTAAATGAAGTTCCAAGCCTGCTGGGCTTGAAGAGTTCCTAGGGAACTAGAGACGTTCCAAGGCTGCTAGCCTTGAAGAGTTCTTAGTGAACTAGAGTCCCAAGGCTGCTGGCCTTGAAGGAATCTTAGTGATTCAAGGTGTTGCTCTTCCTTAGTGGAAATCCTGCTAGTTGAAAGTAGAAGAGTGGATTAGGAGCTTGAGTCTCTGAACCACTTAAAACCTCTTGTGTCTTTTATATTATGTCATTTACATTATGTCTATTAACTGCTATGTATGTTTTAACTGCTTATAACCAAACTAACTCTACGAACAATGCATGTATGATTATGAATATATCAATGAAGGGGATCTTTTACTTATTCCGCTATGCTTGAAAAGATTCTTATGTTTGTGATATGCTTATTTAATAGCAATACAAAATAAAAGAGAAAAGTATTTGAAATTAAAAAGGATCTATTCAACCCCCCCTTTCTAGATCTATTGTGCCTACTGGGAACTATCATATGTGTTATCATATTCTATGCATAATTAACCATTTAAGATCAAGAGTTGAGATAAGTTAATGTGTGCACATAACGTGCTCGATAAAATGCCTAAGAGTAATAGTGTTTCTAAACTTTGGTATACAAAGTGTTTAACTAATGGCTAATATTGGATATCTGAGTATGAAAAGATGATAATACAAGAATAATAATGAAAAGAAATTGAAAAGGGAGATTTTGGATTTTTGAAGGAAAATTAAACATGTAAACAATGTGTTGAATATGCATTTTTGAAACCAAATTGGTATAATAAAATGGTGTGATATACGCACATTAAACTACAAGTGCGATAGTCTAGCATGTGTGGTGATGAAAATTAAAATAAAACCGAGTTGCATATAAAACTTAGTTAGATGTCTATAAAGACATTATAAAGGATAATATGATAAAGTAAGGTCTTGGAACAAATTTGACCATGAGATCGAGTATTGATTTTGTTTATTATCAATCTCACATATAGTGTAGGTTGTGCAAGGAAGCGAAGTATTAGCGTGTTGGTAAAACGCCGGTAAAGGCAAGTCTTTCAGTTTCTTTGTGTTATGTGAACTTGATGATGAACTGCTTTAAAATTTTAGTGTATGATGTATTATATATGTCAAAAGTATGAAATGTGAAAGTCAATCTATGACTATGATGATTGAGCTATGAATGTTGATTGAGTAAGGAACTCAATCTTTATAGTTGTTATTTGAACTACAATATGTATGCTATGTTTGTTTTATGATTATTCTTATATGTTGAGCATGTTATTATGTGCTACATGATGCATGAAAACTGTTAGATTTTGTTGGGCTGTCGAGCTCAACCTTGCAAATAACCACTTTTGCAGGTTAAAGATTTAAGGTAAAGTTATGCGCTACTTGAAAGATATGAATCAGATGTGATACATGAAGATTTATATACTTTGGTTGAGTTATTAATATTTGAAACCATGTTTAAGGTTCCGAATAATGTATTAATGTTGAATTGTAATATCGTTTTGCGATGTAAACTCTTGTAGTATTAAAATGATTCTAAGATAGTAAGATGTAAATGTTAAAGGTTTTGAGAACGAGAATAGTTTGTAATAGAAAATTTTAATTATTCCGCAAATTTCAATGGTTGTATTATCGTTTAATAATGTAAAATTAGAGGTTGAATGTATTGTTAACGACCGAAGTCGAGAATTAAATTGTATGAATTTTGGGGTCGTTACATATTCGTTACCGCCAGAGTGCATAGGCTCTTTTCCGCTTCTAGATCGTCTCTCCAAAGATCTACCTCGTTCTTTAGGTTGAGTATGGCTAGACGCTTCATCCTCCATTTCAGCCAAATGAACCATCTGTTTAACAATTTCTTCCCTCTACTTCAGAAGAACTTCTAAAGCTTTGTCAGCTTCTTCGGCCATCTTGGCCAACTTGGATGCTCTATCAACCTGACCACTTCGGTGTTGGGTTCTAGGCGGTGTGCCTTCTACCCTTTTCCGATCTTGGTCAGCTCTTCTATCAACAGTATAAACCAATCTTCTTTTGATATCACCATGGACCTTTGCATGAGAACCTCCAGAAATGTCCTGTGATGCAGTACTATCATGTTTTCTTTTTGAAGGACCCAGCCTATCCTTGATAGAGACTCGTTGTATAGATGAACTAATAGCCATTGGCTATCCTTCAGGGGTAATCGTTCTACTCCTCACCATAACTTCTGACGTAGAACAACTAAAATCTATGATTGAAAATTCAAGAATAGTAGAAAACAACCCTCCTTCTAGCACCAATGTTAACACCAAGATCTTTCTACGTGCCTCAATAACTTAAAAGCGCGTCCTATCCTACATAGTAAACACGTCAATACCAGAAGCTTGTCGGCTTGGACCGTCAGGGGATAACTCTGACGTGAGAGTCAGTACATGCAGATACAGGGATACCAATGGAGGATATTAGCTCTAGTGTTTGATAAAAGAAATATTAATTACCTCTCTTTGTGTTCTGTTTCGGCATCATATACTCTCACGTTTGTCCTGTATGCAACCGACCTCTCCTGACCCCATCCCAATGCCGGCAGTTCACCTGCTCTTCCCATCACCTTTTTCCACCGCCGACCGACTCTATCCAATCCTCATTAATTCATTGCAGGGATAACAGTCAAAGTTCATCCATGTAATGATCACCGGTCAAAGCCCAAATATAGATAATATTCACCCAATAGGTCGGCCCAATGAACTGGCACAATACTTTCAAGACCACGACCCAACATGTCTAATGGCCCAACAATTTCTATGAAAAATAGTTTGAATTCGGTATTGTTCGACTGTATGTGGATTGTTTTCTATTGAAATTTGGACTGAACCTCAACTAAAATGCATTATAAGTCAAAGCTTGAACTCATGCTCATTAATTGTTTATTGAAATTGTTCAAACAAGAATCTTTATAGAAAGTCTAGATTAATGGAATCAATAGATATTGAATTGAATGGCATAATAATAGAATCATGTTTTAAGAACATATATACTCGAAGTGGCGCATCTGTGTCACTTCCAAAGTCAATTCCAGCGCAGCTACGCTGTTCCCCAGAAAAATAAAATAAAAATTTTTGTTTTCTTTGCATGTTTAACTTATGGGCAGGTGTAATAGATACACTCATGCCTAAAATAGTGTCGTATATGATGTTTTGCAAGATAAGAGTTGTTTTAGCATGATTAGTTCAAGTCTTTAAATAAAAGACCAATAAAGTTTTGAAAATAAAAAGAAGAATAAAACAATTAGAAACCAAACTTAGTTTAAATCATTCAAGGATACTGATGAGGACATGACTAGCTTAGATTCAAATGGAGATCATGAATCGGACCCGATGCAAATAGCAATTGGACCCGTGACGAGAGGGCGAGCTAAAAGGTTCAAGGAAGGACTAATAACTTTGGTACAGGTAATGTGGATTGAAAATAACATGTCAACTTGGTCCAAAGAAGATGAGAATATGCCCAAGAACATCAATATGGTCCATGGTTGCGTTCCAGAACAATCCAATGAAAGTCCAGAAAAGAGTTTGCAAGTTTGGGAAATCAGCACACCCGCCCTGGTGGGTTTTACAAGCCAAAAAGGCCACCCCGACGAAAAATTCTCTGTCTAAAGCCACTCCAACGAGCTCTAAAGCCTCCCCGACGCTAAGATCTCTGTTAACACCCGGCTTGGCGGACTTTGTAGGCCAAATTACCCGCCCCGGGGGGGGGGGCATTGTGACGCCCCCAAAATAGGTATACATCACCTATTCTGAGTCACCAAATACATGATACAGAATACAAATACAATCTTTAATATACAACAAGAGAGTCATGAGTTTTAATACAAATCATCTTTCTGACAATATCCACTCTCCGAATAAGTCCTCATTACATTTATTGTCACACTATTTAATGAATAGTGAGGACTACAAGCTAATACTATCATCCCACCATCACTCCGCTCCCCGACTCGTCCCGACTCGTTCTCATTTCACAAGAGAAATGAAAGAAAGAAAGGGTGAGCTCAACTAGCCCAAGAAGAAATATTATGACTAAGATAATGCGAATAAATTATCATTAGCCTTCAATGATGTTAAACTAATAAAATATAACAAACATCAAGTTTAAGCTGCATGAAAACAAGCAATCCATTAGAAGAGTCAAGTAGAGAATAAAATCTACTATCTTCTATGATTTAAAAGGTTTTTCATGACTTTTATCGGACTGAGACTCGACAATAAATAATTCACATCATAGAATCACCCCTTCACTACGGCCAAGGATATTCTTTAGTATCACGACCATAATTATCCATGCACTACGCCCAAGAATATTTGTGTATTCATTAATGGTCATGATCATGCCAACAACCGCTCTATCAATGCACTACGGGCCAATGAGGACTTTTACCACATCATTTGTAACATTACGGTCATGATTACACCGAATAATCCCTAGTCATAATCATACCAAGTCCATGTAAAACCCCAACTTTTTGAATAAAGATGAATTTTCTATAAATATTATTTTTGAATATTATGGAGTGAAATTGATATAATAGTTGTGGGTAATATTTATAAATTTTGCAAAATACGCAAGTTGTTATAGAATATTTGATTGGTCTGGGAATATTCGCTTTAACAGGAATATTAGTAGTACTACAACAACACAATCATTGGTGGACCCCACAACGGAATTATTGTCGATTGAGAAAACGACAAAAAATACTTTATGAAAATAACTACGGAAGTTTTACTGTTAAGCGTTGAAACACCCGGTGTTAAAAGCACAAGAATACTGCTGTGGTTGCATAAGAGCAATACGATATTAATTATTGATGCTTAAGTGATAAGTCACTCGCTTTTGTTGGTATTATTAATGTAATAATATAGAAAATCTTTTTATATAAAATGTAATACTTTTATAAAGTTATTCTATAAATAGAATATATTATATTCTATTATGTGTTGCATAGTGTCTGCATAGTGTTTTGCATTGTAAAATCTTTTTATATAAAACATAATACTTTTATAAAGCTATCTGTTTTATAAGACAATAATTAGAATATATTATATTTTATTATGCATAGTGTTTGCATAGTGCCTGCATAGTATTTGCATAGTAAAATCTTTTATAAAGTTATTCGTTTTATTAGATTATAAATAGAATATATTATATTTTATTTTGCTTTAAATATGGACCATCAGATTAAAGTAAATCAACTCGACCGGTTCATGAGTTAGTTACTATGCATTCCATTTTTCTATAAATAGAAGCTCATTCATTCATTATTTTCTTACGAATTCACTGAAACTCTAGAGAGATAAACTATAGAGAGAAAGAAGAAAGTATTCTACTACTTCACTACTTATATATCCAATACTCTTCTTCTTAAGGTAGGGAATTTTATTTGTTGTACTCGTAAGGAGTGTTATTCTTTCTTATTCATGAAGAGAACTGTTTTTATTCCAATTCTTATTATTCTCATTGGAATAACTCAGATACTGCTTGGCTCTACCCTATACTTGGTGACATTCTTCTATTATTCGTTGGAACATCCTCGTCTATGTATTTTACACCCGACCTGGTTCCGTCTTTTTATTATTATTCCGCTGGAACATCCTGTCAATGTGTTTTACACCCACTTCGGTTCCGCCTTTTTATTATTATTCCGCTGGAACATCCTGCTTTGTGTGTTTTACACCGGACCTGGTTCCGTCTTATTATTATCCTGTTGGAACATCCTGTTTGTGTGTTTTACATCGGACCTGGTTCCGTCTTTATTATTCAGTTGGAACATCCTATCGGTGCAAATTTTGCCTGACCTGGTTCCGTTATTATTATTCTCGTTGAATAATCATGCCTACATCTTGCACCGCATGCATGGTGATTTCTTTTGTTATTCCATTCTTTATTATACTCAGTTGGTTAAAGTTTTGACTTCTATACTCCATGAAATTAGTAGAATATCCATGATATTTGCGCTTCATCCAAAGATCTTTTCATGGAAATATTCTTCTGATCATTCTTGAATTTTACTCTACAAAACAAGATCATGTTGACAATTTGGACGTTAATAATTCCCGGATAAAATAATTCTTGAACTTGTTTTATTGAATTCTTATATCATTGTCATCATCCTCATGTTTATATTTTGTTGAAAGTCATCCGTGGCCTCAGAAAGTAGATGGACTTGGTATGATTATGACCGTGGATTATTCGTTGTAATCATGACCGTAATGTTACAAATGATGTGGTAAAAGTCCTCATTGGCCCGTAGTGCATTGATGGACAATTGTTGGCATGATCATGACCATTAATGAATACACAAATATTCTTGGCCCGTAGTGCATGGATAATTGTGGTCGTGATACTAAAGAATATCCTTGGCCGTAGTGCAGGGGTGATTCGATATGTGGAATATTTATTAAAATCGAGTCTCAAATGATAATAAATGATGAAAAACCTTTTAAATCATAAAAGATAGTAGATTTTATTTTCTACTTGACTCTTTTAATGGATTGCTTGTTCCGCTACAGTTAAACTTGATTACTATTATATTTTATCAGTTTAACATTGTTGGAGACTAATGATAATTTATTCTGCATTATCTTAGTCATAATATTTCTTACTGGGCTAGTTGAGCTCACCCTTTCTTTCACTGTTCTCTTCAGGAAATGAGAATATAGCTGGGACGAGTCGGGGAACGGAGTGATGGTCTAGAGGATAGCATTAGTAGTCCTGACTATTCTGTGAAATAGTGTGATAATAATTGTAATGAGAACTCCTTTTGAGTTTGTATAATCTCTAGTAGATAATATTTGTATTTAAACTGACAGTTTATGTTTGTCGTATTATACACGACAGTTGTATTAGTAAGTTGTATTTGAATTCTGTACCATGTATCTGACGACCCAAGATGGGTGATGTATACCTAATTTTGGGGCATCACAGTTGGTATCAAAGCTTAGGGATATGATCCCTGGCTAAGATGTGAGACTAGAACTAGGAGGGGAGAGACGGGGAATTCCATCGCTAGTATGACCTACTAAAATTTATTTTGTTATTTAATTGGTTGGTCAGAGTTTAGAGATATTATGTTACATGTCAATTAACATTTGTTTTGTGGCAGTATTTGAAAATGACATCCGAAAATGTTGAGAATAGCAATGGAGCACAAGAGACCGTTGAGTCTCCACATATTAATAATCAGGAGAATGTGCATCAGGAAGGCGACAATCCTCATGCAAACAACAACAATGACCAAATGCTGAATGATGGATTGTTCAGAGGCTTTATACAATTCATTAACAAAGAAAGCAGAGAGCGCTCTGTCCAAAATATAGGTAGAAACACTGGAAACTCTCGGGCGGTCACCGCTAAATAGTTCAAGGAGCTGGGACCACCGGAGTTTATGGGAGAGCCAAAACCACTTATGGCAGAAGCATGGATAAAGTAGATCACCAAGATATTTGATGTCTTGGGATGCTCCAAGGAGCAAAAGGTTCCCTTTGCCGCCTTTATGTTGCGTGGAGAGGCCGATTACTGGTAGGAATCGGTAAAACGTACTCAACTTGCCGTGCTAAAGATGTCTTGAGAGAAGTTCCAAGAGCTGTTTAACGACAAATACTTTCCCGAAAGTATTCGTCACATGAAGGAAGTGGAGTTTATCAAATTGGAGCAAAACAATATGACCGTGTCGCAATACGAGGCAAAAATTTACGGAGTTATCCCGGTTTGCGTCCCACTTGGTGGATAATGAAGAGAGAATGGCGCGAATGTTTTTAAGAGGTTTGAAGCCGGAAATACGTCAACATCTTATTTCTCATAAACTGTGTTTGTATTCAAATGTTATAAATAGGGCTCAGTTGGTGGAGCGCGATAAGGAGTCGACGCAACCAAAAGAGAGCAGCCGGTAAAATGATAATACCAGTGAGAGCAGTCATCGAAGCGGTGACAACAAGCGTGGAGGGAATCAATAGGCCCGAAATGGTAACCACTTTGGTGGTAATCAAGGCCAAAACAATAAGAATGGACATTTCAAGAAGAGGAGATTCAACAATGATGGAAAGACGTCAGCACCAGCACCCGTTGTTAAGGAAGGAAAAAGACCACCTATCTTATGCTTCAAATACGGAGGGGAAGGACACATCAGTCCAAATTGCGCGATGCCATCCAAAGCATGTTATAATTGTGGAAGAGAAGGTCACTTAGCTCGATTTTATCGTTCACCGAAGACAAATTCAGATAGGATGGAGGCACCAAAGGCTGTTCTAGAAAAGTCAAAGTCGGTAGTGCAAGGGAGAGCGTTTGTTGTGACCTCCCAGAGAGCAAGGAACCCGAATGAGGTCATCACGGGTAAGCTTATCATAAACTCTAGCGAAGTCTACACTTTATTTGATACCGGTTCTACCCATTCTTTTATTTCTCCTACTTGCGCTCAACGTTTAAATTTGACTTCGGAGAAATTAGACTTTGACTTATGTTGAAACTCCATTAGGAGAAACCTTCATTACATCCACTGTTTATAAGTCTTGTTTGATGCAAATCGGAAACCGCACGTTACCTGTCGATCTTATCTCCTTAAAAATACTTGCATTTGACGTGATTCTAGGGATTGATTGGTTAACTACTCATCATGCTAAAATTGATTGTTTTCGTAAGGTTGTTAGCTTTCATATTCCTAATAAACCTATTATGTGAATTCAAGCGACCAAACCATTAAAATCAATCACCGTCATCTCAAGCCATAAAGCTATTCGTTTATTAAAAATGGATGTCGAAGCTTTTTAGCTCATGTCACAGATCTAAACAAAATACGCCGCTTTTGAATAATATTTATATTGTTAATGAATTTCCGACGTATTCCCCGAAGAACTTCCTGCCTACCCCGGCGTGAAATTGAATTTTGTATCGACCTTGAACCCGGTACAAAACCCATTTCCAAAGCCCCATATCAAATGGCTCCTATTGAACTTCAGGAGTTAAAGACTCAACTGGAGGAATTGTTAGACATTGGCTTTATTTGTCCTAGTACTTATCCTTGGGGTGCTCCTGTTCTATTCGTAAAGAAGAAAGATTGGAGTATGCGACTTTGTATTGATTATCGGGAGTTGAATCATGTCACCATAAAAAATAGGTACCCATTGCCACGTATTGATGACTTTGTTTAACCAATTGCAAGGAGCCAAATTATTTTCAAAATTAATCTTCGCTTAGGATATCACCAATTGAAGATTAGAACCGATGATATTCCAAAGACGGCTTTCAGAACTCGGTACGGGCATTATGAATTCCTAGTCATGTCCTTTGGATTGACTAATACTCCTGCTGCCTTCATGGATATGATGAACCGAGTATTCAAGGAATATTTGGATCATTTTGTGGTCGTCTTTATTGATGACATCCTCATATATTCCAAAAGCCATGAAGATCATGAGGAACACTTGAGGCTGATACTTCAAAAGCTTCGTGAATACAAGCTTTATGCCAAGTTGAAGAAATGCGAGTTCTGGCTTGAGGAAGTAGCATTCCTCGGGCACGTGGTATCAAGTCATGGAATATCTGTTGACCTAGGAATGATTAAAGCTATTCAAAGTTGGGAGCAACCTATATCAGTGACCGAAGTACGTAGCTTTCTCGGCTTAGCTGGTTATTATTGGAGATTCGTAGAAGGGTTTTCTCGAATCGCTACTCCACTAACTCAGCTGACTCGGAAAGATACAAAGTTCGGTTGGAGAGAGGAATGTGAGAAGAGTTTTCAAGAACTCAAGAGGAGACTCATTTCAGCATCTGTTCTGACAATACCATCTGGTTCGGAGGGATTTGTCATCTAAAGTGATGCTTTGGGCAAAGGGTTAGGATGTGTTCTCATGCAACATGGGAAAGTCATAGCCTATGCCTCACGACAACTCAAAGAATATGAGAGGAATTATCCTACTCTTGACCTAGAGTTAGCAGCTGTTGTCTTCGCACTTAAAATTTGGGGGCATTACTTGTATGGAGAGAAAGTGGAGATCTTTACGGATCATAAAAGCCTCAAATATTTCTTCACTCAAAAGGAACTCAACATGCGACAACGACGTTGGCTTGAACTGTTAAAAGATTATGATCATACCATCCAATACCATCCTGGAAAAACGCACGTGGTAGCTGACGCATTGAGTAGAAGATCATATGCGGGTACGAGTGCAATATTGTCAACACAGAGGCCCATTTTGTATGACTTGTAAAGGATGGAGATAGAGATAAAGACTCTAGGGACCCACATGATGATGGCAAATATACGAGTAGAACCGACTTTAATTGATAAAATTAAAGCTGCTCAAATTACAAATCCAGAGTTGATGCGTATGAGGAAGAAAGTGCAAGAAGGTGCGATGCCGGAAGCAAGAATCGATGAAGAAGGAATACTTCAAGTCAACTCCAGACTTTGTGTTCCTAACGACCCTGATTTAAAGTATAAAATCATGATGGAGGCGCACAACACACCGTTTGCAATCCATCCTGGGAGTACCAAAATGTATCATGATCTTCGACATACATTTTGGTGGGGCAATATGAAGAGAGAGATAGCTCTGTTTATCTCAAGGTGTCTAATGTGTCAACCAATCAAGTGAGAGCATTAAGTACCAAAAGGTCCATTGCAACCACTTGAAATTCCGAATGGAAGTGGGAGCACATTACCATTGATTTAGATTCTTGGTCTTCCCAAGGTTTCTCAAGGCATAGATGCAATTTGGGTCATTGTTGATAGATTGACCAAGTCTCGCTCATTTCTTCTGCCGATCGAGAGACTTATACACTTGGACGTCTTGCTCGTATGTACATAAACGAGATTGTAAGAAGATCGCATGGTATGCCAAGATCCATAGTTTCGATCGAGACCCAAGATTCACTTCATGATTTTGGGTTAGTTTGCGAAAAGCTATGGGCACAGATTTATGATTTAGCTTCGGCATATCATCCTCAAACGAAGCAGACGATGGAGAGGACTATTCAAACTCTTGAAGATCTATTAAGACTCTATGTCCTTGATTTCAAGGAAGTTGGGACAAGTTCTTCTTACCGGTTGGTGGAGTTTTCCTACAACAACAACGCTTATCAAGCAAGTATTGGCATGGCTCCATTCGAAGCGTTGTATGGAAGAAAGTGTCGTTCTACAGTATGCTGGGATGAGGTGGGTGAAGCAATGTTGTTGGGACCGGAGTTGGTACGTATGAGAATAGAAAAGATTCAAACGATCCGGCAACGTATAAAAACCTCACAAGATGGACAAAAGAGTTATGTTGATCTTCATCGAAAGGACGTGGAATTCGATATATGAGATCATGTGTTGTTACGTGTTGCTCCATGGAAACGGGTTACGAGATTTGGAAAGAGAGGAAAGCTCAATCCTCGATTTATCGGCCCATTTTAAATCTTTAATCGAGTAGGAACTGTGGCCTATAGACTCGCTTTACCGCCAAGTATGTCTCGTGTTCATAACGTTTTTCACATATCCATGTTACGTAAATATGTGGAAGACCTAAACCACATTATTAAGTTGGAACCGGACGAAATAGCGGAAGATTTGACGTATGAAGAGGTTCCTGTTCAAATCTTGGATAAGAAGGAACATATTCTACGCACCAAGGTTTTACGTCAAGTCAAAGTTTTGTGGAGAAACCACGATGTTGAGGAAATGACTTGGGAGTTAGAATCTGAAATGAAATCAAGGTATCCTTACCTCTTTGACATACCAGGTACGTACCCTAATTTTGAGAGCAAAATTTCATAAGAAGGGGAGATTGTAAAACCCCAACTTTTTGAATAAAGATGAATTTTCTATAAATATTATTTTTGAATATTATGGAGTGAAATTGATATAATAGTTGTGGGTAATATTTATAAATTTTGCAAAGTACGCAAGTTGTTATATAATATTCGATTGGTCGGGGAATATTCGTTTTAACAGGGAATATTAGTACAACGGCACAATCATTGGTGGATCCCACAACAGAATTATTGTCGGATTGAGAAAACGACAAAAAAATACTTTATGAAAATAAAAGCGGAAGTTTTCCCGTTAACTGTTGAAACACCCGGTGTTAAAAGTACAGTAATACGCGTGGTTGCATAGTAGCACACGGTATTAATTATTGATGCTTAAGTGATAAGTCACTCAGTTTTGTTGGTATTATTAATGTAATAATACAGAAAATCTTTTTATATAAAACAGAATACTTTTATAAAGTTATTTTATAAATAGAATATATTGTATTTTATTATGCATAGTATTTGCATAGTGCCTGCATAGTGTTTGCATAGTAAAATCTTTATATAAAGTTATTCATTTTATTAGATTATAAATAGAATATATTATATTATATTTTATTTTGCTTTAAATATGGACCGTCAGATTAAAGTAAATCAATCTCGACCGTTCATGAGTTAGTTACTATACATTCCATTTTTCTATAAATAGAAGCTCATTCATTCATTATTTTCTTACGAATTCACTGAAACTCTAAAGAGATAAACTATAGAGAGAAAGAAGAAAGTATTCTGCTACTTCACTACTTATATATCCAGTACTCTTCTTCTTAAGGTAGGGAATATTATTTGTTGTACTCGTAAGGAGTGTTATTCTTTCTTATTCATGCAGAGAACTGTTGTTATTCTAATTCTTATTATTCTGTTGGAATAACCTGTATATGCGGTCTACCCTATACTTGGTGACATTCTTCTATTATTCTGTTGGAACATCCTGTCTGTGTATTTTACATCGGACCTGGTTCCATCTTTATTATTATTCCGTTGGAACATCCTGTCTGTGTGTTTTACACCGGACCTGGTTCTGTCTTTATTATTATTCTGTTGGAACATCCTATCTGTGTGTTTTACAACGGACCTGGTTCCGTCTTATTATTATTCTGTTGGAACATCCTGTCATGCGTGTTTTTACACCGACACTGGTTCCGCTTTTTATTATTACATTGGAACATCTTGTCGGTGCAAATTTTGCCTGACCTGGTTCCGTTATTATTATTCTGTTGGAATAACCTGTCTATGCGAAGTACCGCATGCATGTTGATTTCTTTTGTTATTCCATTCTTTATTATACTCAGTTGGTTAAAATTTTGACTTCTATACTCCATGAAATTAGTAGATTATCCTTGATATTTGCGCTTCATCCAAAGATCTTTTCATGGAAATATTCTTCCGATCATTCTTGAATTTTACTCTACAAAAACAAGATCATGTTGACAATTTGGACGTTAATAATTCTTGGATAAAATAATTCTTGAACTTGTTTTATTGAATTCTTATATCACCGCTATCATCCTCATGTTTATATTTTGTTGAAAGTCATCTATGGCCCAGTAGTGTATAGATGGACTTGGTATGATTATGACCGAGGATTATTCAATTGTAATCATGACCGTAATGTTACAAATGATGTGGTAAAAGTTCTCATTGGCACAGAGTGCATTGATGGACGATTGTTGGCATGATCATGACCATTAATGAATACATAAATATTCTTGGCCGTGTAGTGCATGGATAATTGTGGTCGTGATACTAAAGAATATCCTCGGTAGTAGTGCGAGGGGATTGATTCGATATGTGGAATATTTATTAAAATCGAGTCTCAAATGATAATAAGATGATGAAAAACCTTTTAAATCATTAAAGATAGTTGATTTTATTTTCTACTTGACTCTTTTAATGGATTGCTTGTTCTACCGCAGCTAAACTTGATATCTATTATATTTTATCGGTTTAACATTGTTGGAGACTAATGATAATTTATTCTCGCATTATCTTAGTCATAATATTTCTTCTTGGGCTAGTTGAGCTCACCCTTTCTTTCACCGTTTCTTCTTGAAATGAGAATATAGTCGGGACGAGTCCAGGAACGAGAGTGATGGTCTAGAGGATAGCATTAGTAGTCCCGACTATTCCGTGAAATAGTGTGATAATAATTGTAATGAGGACTCCTTTTGAGTTTGTATAATCTCTAGTAGATAATATTTGTATTCAAACTCACAGCTTTATATTTGTCGTATTGTACCTACGATAGGTTGTATTAGTAAGTTGTATTTGAATTCTTTCTTCGTATATCCGACGACCCAAGATGGGTGATGTATACCTAATTTTGGGGGCGTCACAGTCCATATATGCACTACAGGCCACATATGACGTTCAAAAAAATATAAACATGAGGATGATGACAATGATATAAGAATTCAATAAAACAAGTTCAAGAATTAATTTATCCAGGAACTAATAATGTCCAAATTGTCAACATGATACTTCTTTGTAGAGTAAAATTCAAGAATGCTCAGAAGAATATTTCCATGAAAAGATACTAGATGAAGCGCAAATATCAAGGATATTCCACTAATTTCATGGAGTATAGAAGTCAAAACATTAACCAACTGAGTATAATAAAGAATGGAATAACAAAAGAAATCACCATGCATGCGGTATTGCATGATGCAAAGTTATTCCAATGTAATACTAAATAACTAACCAGTCGAGGCAAAATTCGGACCGACAAGATGTTACAACAGAATAATAAAGAATGGAATAACAACAGAAATCACCATGCATGTGGTACTTCGCATAGACAGGTTATTCCATCAGAAAACTAATAAGGACGGAATCAGTCCTGTAAAACGCATGCATGTGATATTCCAATGTAATAATAAAGACGAAATCAGTCCCATAAAACACATGACAAGATATTCCAAATGTAATAATAAAGACGGAATAATAGAAGAATGTCACCAAGTATAGGGTAGCCTCACAGATACGAAAGTTATTCCAATGAATAATAAAGAATGGAATAACATAAGTTCTCTTCATGAATACAAAAGAATAACACCCCTTACTGAGTAGAACAAATAATATTCCCTACCTTAAGAAGAAGAGTACTCGGATATATAAGTAAAGAAGTAGCGAATACTTTCTTCTTTCTCTCTATAGTTTATCTCTCTAGAGTTTTAGTGAATTCAAGAAAATAATGAAGGAATGAGCTTCTATTTATAGAAAAATGGACCGCATAGAACTAACTCATGAACGCATCCAGTATTGATTAACTTTAATTGACAAATTATTTTTAAAGCAAAATCTTTTAAATAAAATATAATATATTCTATTTATAATCTAATAAAATGAATAACTTTATAAAAGATTTTACTATGCAAACACTATGCAAGCACTATGCAAACACTATGCATAATAAAATATAATATATTCTAATTATTGTCTAATAAAACATATAACTTTATAAAAGTATTCTGCTTTTATATAAAAGATTTTCTCAGATTATTACATTAATAATACCAACAAAACCGAGTGACTTATCACGTAAGCATCAATAATTAATACCGTGTGCTACTATGCAACCACGCCAGACATCGTATTTTTAACACCGTGTTTCAACAGCTTAACGATAAAACTTCCGCCGTTATTTTCATAAAAGTATTTTTGTCGCTTTCAATCCGGCAATAATTCTGCTAGGGTCCACCAATGATTGTGCCATTGCATATTAATATTCCCTCGTTAAAATGAATATTCCTCACCAATCGAATATTATATAACAACTCATGCATTTTTTGCAAAATTTATAAATATTACCCACAACTATAACATTATATCAATTTCACTCCATAATATTCAAAAATAATATTTATAGAAAATTCATCTTTATTCAAAAAGTTGGGGTTTTACAGGCATGCCCAGATTTAGTAAGCATGTTTTTCGAGGCATACACATTTTGATGGTTTTTTTAGCGTGGATTTGTTTCCAAAACTCTATATTTCAAGCTTATTATTAGTATTCTATTATAACTAGGATATTATGATAGATTTTGATTCCATATTTGATTGTTGATACCTTTTAGGATTCCTAGGGTTTCAATTTCTATTATTTAAGACTCATGGATGTAATTCATAAAACATCAATTCAAAAATATTTAGATTTATTATACATGTGAGATTATTCTATATTTTTGATTCTTTAAAGAATTCCTAAGTAATTTCTTATTTTATTTTTTGATATTCAATTTGACTTATCATACAAAAAAACATAATTTTGTGTGATGTCTTCTACCGCATCAATTGTCGATTGTTTCGAGGTTCCTGTTTCAATATAAACACGGGGTTTAGACGTCGTTGTTTTCCATTCAACGCTGATTTCATTGTTTGATCGATTGTATCAACGTTCTCATCTCAATATAGACGTTGGGTTGAGGCGTCGAGAGAGTTCCACTCTATCACCTATGCTAGAAACGATTTAGGCGACGACCACCTCACACAAGCGTGCCGTGGAGTTCGTCATTTGGTATCAGAGCTAAGTTCTAGCGAGTTACTTATCCTTTAAGTTTCTTTTGAAATTGTTGAGTAAAAAAGATAGTATAGAATTTATTTTTTCTAATTTTAAATTATTGTCGATTGCATGCTATTGTGAGATTTCATACCTTCTATATTTTGTTTCATGATAAGTTATTTTTGAATTGGTTGGTAAACTGAGAATTTGGTAGGTGAATTTGAAAAGAACCTGTTAGAGAGAATATTTAGAGGTAATAGGCTCAGTAGTGAGATTAATTGAGGGTAAAAGCTATTAATTGAGTGAATACGCGAGTGAAATCATTGATTTGAGCGAAACACATAAGGGAGTGGTGAGGAAACTATTTTTTACTAACCTTTGTTTTGCAGAAAATATGTCTAAATCCAAGGATAAAAGGACTTTTGAAGAGCAATCTTCAACAACGTTTGACATGAAGTTTATGTTAGAAGCCATGAATAAGGAGTGGAATCGAAGGTGGGAGATGATGAATGAACGATTTGATCAGATCAGTGAAACCCAAGGAGGATCATCCAAAAAACCTCATGGAACACATCAAAAGGGGAGAACACAGCAGCGGGAAACTAAAACGGAGGAAAATTTCTTCGAGGGGGAATTCAGTGAGGAGGAAGATCGTGAATCTAGTTTCCTACATCAAAGGCCAAGAGGTCCTAGAGAGATGGAAGGTCGGAATAGGGCAGATGATAACATGAATAACATTAAGATAAAAATCCTAGTTTTCCAAGGGAGGAGTGATCCGGAGGCATGCTTAGAATGGGAAAAAATGATATAATAGGTATTTGATTGTCACAACTATTCATATCTCAAGAAAGTTAGATTAGCCGTTACCGAATTTTTAGATTATGCAATCACTCAGTGGGATGGTTAATTACTAAAAAGATAAGATGTGGGGAACGCCCAATTAAAACTTGGGCGAAGATGAAAACATGGATGAAAAAGAGATTCGTGCCGAGTCACTACCATTGGGATTTGTTTCAGAATTTTCAAAATCTGAAACAAGGGAGTAGAAGTGTGGATGAATAATTCAAGAAGATGGAGACGATGATGGCTAGAGCTAATATGGATGAGGATAGTGAGGCAACAATGGCACGATTTTCAGTAGAGCTAAATTGGAATATAGTAGACTTAGTATAACGAAATCATTATATGGAATTAGGGGATATGGTACACATGGCTATCAAGATAGAGAAACAACTTAAGAGGAGAGGTGGCCAACGTTCCAATACTACTACGAGGTCGTCATGGAAATCTAATGCTGCAAAATGGGAGGAGAAGCCAACTATGAATATGCCGAAAATGGAGTTTAAATCGGATTTGACTAATCATGGAAAACAAGGTAAAACAGAACCTTCTTCTTCTTTTAGTCGTAATCGAGATATTGTTTGCTTTAAATGTTAAGGCAGTGGGCATATTTCTAGTCAATGTCCAAATCAGAGAACTATGTTGTTGCTTGATAATGGAGAGTTGGAAACCGAGGGAGAAGATAGTGACACCGATTTTATTCCACCATTAGAAGAGATTGATGATCGGAAGGTTGCTATGCATGGCGAGATGTTGGTTATGAGGAAAGCGCTTAGCGCGCAAATGAAGGAGGAAAGCTTGGAGTAACGTAAGAATTTGTTTCACACTAGGTGTCGTGTGCAAGGGAAAATTTGTTGCATGGTAATTGATAGTGCGAGTTGCACCAATTTGGCGAGTACAACTATATTGGAGAAACTAGGATTGTCAATAACCAAACATCTTCTCTGACGCCCCCAAATACGGGATTCCTAACTTCGGGTTTGGTGTTCACGATGCATCATACATATCACATCTAACTACCCATTCAATTATTAATTTCATCATTCATTACGTTACCTTAATAAAAACGTACATTAAAACATAATTATACCATCGTTATCCCAGGTTAACTAACCTTAAACTTTCATGTCTATTAATACAAAAGACTTAAACAAAATTATAATATAATAATCATTGAACAACTTGATACTACTCAGTCGCCTTCGCTTTGCCTTTGTCCTTATTAGAACCTTCTGTAACCTCGACTTTAGCTGAAATATTTTATTTAAGCAAGGGTGAGCAACGAGTTTGCTCAGCAAGTTAAAGTGTACAATAAACAATATAGAAGAATTTAACTTTCTACAATTTCAACGATATTCGAACGATTTCAAAATAGCTGAATGATAAATCATTTTCAATAACAAGGATTTTATTAAGTTTCATACTGAATATAATTCCAAGGATGAAAGAGTAAAATTCTATTCAAGGTTCAATAATATTTGATTAATTAAGAAGAATTATCAATACTACAACAATATTCAACAAAGTGGGATATTCCCAGATTTCATGTTGAGTGATTAGAAATGGATCAAAAACTACTCGAGGAATCATCATTAATTAAAGCATAATTACCTCAAGAATATAAGTTAGTTATACAAACTAATTATACTCTTCTGCAAGTACATAAAGTGATCAGCTCCATTGTACCCTATATTATGCATAATACTCAAAAATTACGCATGGGTCATTTTACGACAATAAAGTTCCCCCTTTTATAAGGGTTGTTCTTCTCAGTCTTACATCATGAGTTTGTACCATGAAAATATGGTTTGGATTGTGTTAGTTCTCAGAGGCACAATAGTTATCTAGAAGGGGGGGGGGGAGTTGAATAGATATTTTAAAAATTATTTTACAAAATACTTGTTAGTTTCGATAATAATTTAATCACAGCGGAATTGAGATTTATTTGTTTTTCCTTTAAGATATAACGAGTTAATAGGAGTTAAGCAGTTATGGCAGTTATGTGAAGAATATAAGAGACACGATGATTTTAAGTGGTTTAGAGCACTCAAAACTCCTAGTCCACTCTTCTACTCCTCGAGTAGGAAATCCACTAAGGATATCTTTACAATCTTTGAATCTCACAAATTCCTTCAAGACCAGCAGTCTTGGAACTTCTTAGTTCACTTTAGAACTCTTCAAGTCCAGCAGACTTGGTACTTCTCAGTTCACTTAGAACTCTTCAAGTCCTTCTGACTTGGAACTTCTTACTTCACTTGATAATAATTTAGTTCTTGAATGGTGCTACTCAGTTGCCGTTAAGCTTGTTTTCGAAAGAACTGAGTAGCTGAGCAAGCTTTCTTTTTCAGATCGTAGAGTTGAGCGTTGGGTGTTCTTCAGCGTTTTTGTTGTATGCTTGCTTGATTCTAGCAACTGCTTATGTTTTGCATATATGATGTCTTTGAAATGTATCCGTTTAAAGACATTCGTTGAAGCATTAAATGTATTTGACATTTTTGAGCATTGATGGTGACTTTCTGGAAGTCTTCTGTCCATCCGTCTGGCCCACTGACACTGCAGACTACTATCTCACCTAACACATGAAAAGGTGTTTTCTACTGACCCATAGTACTTTCCTTAGCTTCTTCAATACGTCTCTTTGTTATATACTATGGATGACTGTTGTGTCATTGGGACTCCCGAGGACTTCAACGTTTATAATCAATTCCACATTTGTTGTGATTTATTCTTAAACAAATGGGCAAGGCTCGATGCTTCTGATACAGACATTTGATGCTCTACGATCATGATCGTGGTGTCTTGCAACATTAGTGCTTGATCTGGCACTAGTAGATGAGAACACTACGATTTCTCTTAAGTACTGGTACACTATGTAGACACTCAAAACGTTTTTGCATACCTGTTACTAACATTGCAGGAGGGCAGAATCGTCTTTCAGAGATAGCCTTGGAAGACAGCTCAGTTTAATCCCGGAGACAACCCTGGAATTTTTAGTATTACCATCTCGGAGATAACCCCAAAATATCCAGCTCAGACCTGGAAATACTACCGGAAGTTTCAACCCCAGTCCCAGAAATAACACCTGGAGTTTCAGTTTCAAACCTCGGAGATAACCCCAAGGAGTGCAGTTTAAATACCAGAAATCACACTGGAGAAGACCATTTCATCTCGAAGATGAAACAATCTTCTCAATCTCAACCCTTGAAACAACACCGGGAAAGACAATGTCAACCTCGGAGATAACCCCGAGGCATGCAGTTGCAGTTCCGGAGATAACCCCAGAAATGCTTGTTTCAAACCCATGCAAACAACTTCAAACACTCGGCAAAAGCCCCGAGGCACTCATCTACCAAGTCCGGAGATAACCCCTGGAAGTCAGGCACATCTCAGAAACAACACTGAGGATGGTCAACACCTGCAGTAGTCCCATCTCAGAGATAAGCTTGAGCAACGACGGCTAAAACAACTCAAACCGGAGATAACCCCGGTGAAGGGTAGGACCATTATTTTTCCATCTCAAACCCACATTGCGCCGTCTCAACAACAACATACATACATTCTACACAACAATTTCCTACAAGAACCAAAGAGTGCCAATCCCGAGTGACTACTGCACAAGACAGCACACCGGATATAATTTGAAGCTTGAAGACATAGAGCATGGTCCCATCTTCCTGACTTTATACAACCTCTAATCCCATGTCATTGTGTAGCTCTCGACAATAACATGTTGTTAAAGGTCTTATACACCTCGACTGGATGCCCGGATTGAAGTTCTGAAAGTTCGAGCAGACAACACGTTGTATGCGTGCACGTATTTTTAGAGAGCGGGACCCGCAGAACCTGGGGCACCCCGGGAAGTCGCAGGTGCATCTGTGGCTGCTTGCGGCTCTCCCCTCTATAAATAGAGGGCTTGGGGTAGCCATTTTGCATAGAGAAAAGGCGAGGAAGCCATGTCCAATTTGCTCTGTACACACTATAAACTGAGTGCTTTCTCATTTTAAACACTTGTGAGCTTATATATTGATATATTTTTACTGGAGGGAGCCGAGTGTTCATCCCTTTAAAGTCATTGATGCCTTCTTTGGCAGTCCACTGTAAGCCTTCTTATACACCTTCAAGCCTTTCTCTTCATCTTTGCACACACCGTTCTTCACGTTGAGAGTCGTGTTGCATATGTATGCCCGAACTTCGATCCGTGGCTTTTAAGTTTTTTGTATATATATATATATATATATATATATATATATATATATATATATATATATATATACGGATTAACATTATCGAGTTATGCCTCGATTTAGCCTGGATTTTACATCCGGAGCGTTTATTTGCTTTTATATATATATACTTATATATATGAACTATTTTCGAACTCTGTTCGATGAGTCTGGATTTTACATTCGGAGCGTTTACTGCTTTTATATATATATATAGCGATAAATCGCCGAAAATGATAAACCGAAATGGATCGATATATATCCTATATCGCTTACAGCTTATATATATATATATATATATATATATATATATATATATTTTACATTTCATCCTTCCTGGAGTTTACTTCATGGCGGTTGATTATTTTTACTGCTTTATTTACATTTCGTCCCACCTGGAGTTTACTTCGTGGTGGTTGATTGTCTTTACAACTTTATTTACATTTTGATCCTCTATGGAGGTGATTCATGGTTGTTGATCGTGTTTTTATTGCTTTATTTACATTTTTGATCCCCCATGGAGGTGCTTCATGGTGCTTGATCCCGTCTCTATATATATTTACCGCTTTTATATATTTACATTTCCGATCCCCCATGGAGGTGCTTCGTGGTGGTTGATTGTAAGACCCCAACTTATTATAAATAAAATTAAATTTTCTCTATTTATTATCTTAAAATAATATGGAGTTAATTTGATATAATACTTTGGTTATGGGTGAAATGTGCAAATTTTGTAAAATAAGCAAGTGGTTATAAAATATTCATTGTGTTGGGGAATATTCGTTTGGTCGTGGAATATTCTTTTTGTCGGGGAATATTCGTACGACGGTGCAGCCATTTGTGGGCCCCATAACGGATAACTGTTGGATGAAGAAAATGACAAAGTTTGAGTTTTATAAATATCGGCGTAATTGTTACCGTTAACACTGTTGGAATACCTGGTGGTTAAAATACGATGTCTGCGTGGTTGCACAAAGAAGCATTACCAGTATTGCACAATATTGATGAATTATTGATCCTTACGTAAGAAGGCACTACTCAATAATTGTTACGATGAGTTACCGCTCAATATTTTATTTTATTGATTCAATAATTGCTGCGTTGATATTTTATATTATTGTTGTTTTAATAATTGTCACTGCACAATATTTCCCATTATCGGATCAATAATTCATATTATTTGAATAATATTATTAGATAGCATTATTGGTAATGTCTAGAAAGTTCTCACAAGGAGAGGTTTGGTCACCTAATTGCTCACATGATGAGAGAAATCTTTATTGAAAGCCCCTCTTTCTTGGGAACTACCGGTCATTATAAATGTGATTCTCGTAATATTATTTGTGAATAATTAATTATTGATTCATATGATAAGGAAATATTTATTTTATGTGGATATAAATGTTGGATATATTTGTTGTGGTTAAAAATGAAGGAGTTAATGTTGAGGTGTTTTATCAGTTTTTTTGTCGGAATAGAGGTATTAAAAATTAAACCAGTGTTTTTGAGATATATTGCGTGAGTTATAATTTTTAATCTGACCGTTGGATCGTTGTGATTTTTGGATATGTTATACATATATAAGTTGATTATATGTCCACGAATTTTGAAACGTTAAAAATGAACGTATGATTTGTTATGAATTTTAAGAGGTGACTGGTTCAAAAATTGTTGAAGTTTCGGAATTTATCATTTTGGTGGAAAATTCTAGAATTGGTGGGCCCCACTTTTGGTTCGTGAGAAATGTGATGGAATTTTTATTCAAATGTGGTGGGTGGGAATAGTAGCAGGTAAAACCATTAGGTTGCAGGTCAAGTCTGCTTCGGCGTGCTAACATTTTCCTATAAATAGAGGGCTAAGTTAGAATTGAAAATCACACCAGAAACAAGTTTTCTTTCTTTCTCTCTTTCTCTCTCTATATTATCGAGCGTATTCTTGTGAGTATTTTGATACTTTGAGTGTTGCTATATCGGTCAAGTTCCTTCAAAGACTATATCCAATTATTCCAATCAAATCTTGCCTTTTTGAGGTAAGGGATGTTATTTTCTTCGTAAATGATATTATTTCTTTCGATATCATTATGCCAAAATATTGGTCTGAACTTTTTATCAAATTTGGAACTTTTTGTGTTGGGGTTACTATTCACGTGATACTACACTTATTCACGTATCTGACACTATTTACTTAATACTAAGCACTATTCAATTTAGAAAAATGAAATTTTCTTCTTTTTATCCAAGATGTCTATTATGAGTACTATCTTTGATTGTATCCATGGTTTGATCTTTATTCTTGAATTTTGCTATTATGGAGTATTATTGATCTTGGATAAATTGTAATACGAATCTCTAATATTTGTTATTTTGTTTCACTGGATTCGTTCCTTTAAATAATTTTTCATCATCCTCAGTCCTAAATGATGATATTACTAAATATCTTTGGCCTGTAGTGCAAAGATGAATGATTACCTAATGAATATCTTTGGCCAGTAGTGCAAAGATGAACAGGTGTTGAGATGAACATGACCAACTGGTGATACAAATGAATATCTTTGGCCTGTAGTGCAAAGATGAATATTAGATTAAAGATGTATATTTATTGTTGTTACAGGGATAAATTATTGATGATGGACTTTTAAATCTTAGAAGATAATGGAATTCTTTCTCTACTTGACTCTTCTAATGGATTGCTGTTTTCGCTGCAGTTTTTGATCTAAAACTTGTTGTCAATTATATTTTATCAGATTTTTCCCTGTTGAAGACTAATGATAAATTGTTGTATATTATCTTAGTCATAATATTCTTTACTGGGCTAGTTGAGCTCACCCTTTCCCTTTTTGTTCTGTTTTTCTTCTCAGGAGGTGAGAACATAGCAGGATCTAGTCGGGGTATGGAGTGATGGTTCTAGAAAGATGTTTTAGCAGTCCTCACTATTTCTGTAAAATAGTGTTTGAATAATTGTAATGAGGACTTATTTGAGTGTGGATATTGTCTAGAACCCAATATTTGTATTTAAACTCACAGTATGTGTTGTCGTATTTTGCACGACAATTATATTATTGAAGTTATAGGTTGCTTTCTGTACCATGTATTTGGCGACTCAGAATGGGTGTTGTATACCTATTTTGGGGGCGTCACATTGATCATGTCTGTATATATATATATATATATATATATATATATAGCTTATATATATATAGCTGCTTACTGCTTTTCATATAAATTGCGGCATCATGTGAGCCTAGGAATCATGTGATCACAGATTCAGTTTACTGATTCTAGATTTGGTTCCCGTGATGGACATTTTCAGCTGTAAGCAGCTTGTAAATTTATTCACGGTGTTTGGATTTCCTTATACGGCTCCCATGCCCATGAGGAATTCGGCATTGCTTTGTACATTATTTTCTCGAAGATGCTTCGCATCTCGAAAATAAAAGCAATCCAGCCGAACATTTAATAAAATGGAAGTATCAAAAGGTTTCAATTACTATTGAGCATAAGGGTTTGAAAAACCTCTTTTTATAAAACATCACTGCTATATCTTGTTTAAAACTGAATTTTTACATAAATTAAAACCCTGTGTATATAGGTGCGAACGAGGCCTCGCACTACTTCCAAATAATAACACATTGACCCACACACACACACACATTCATATAACAGTTTCTTGAAAAGTAGCGGTCACCGTGGTAACACGGATGTCGGGGGTGGTGCCTAATACCTTCCCTCCACATAATCAAGTCCCCGGACCCTAATGAATCTCGGTTTCACAGACCCGTTTAGCAGTGTCACATCACTAGGTCAATGTGCAAACCTTTTCTCGGTTGTGTTGGTACAACCATTTAAAAAACCAACTGGCGACTCTTACAGTCAAATTGTCAACATATACGTGTCGGACCTTTTCACAACTTGTTTTTTTAAAAAAATCTCACCTAACATGAGAACACCAAAAGACAAGAACAGAAAAAGGGACAAATAAAAATCCCGACGTCGACAGGTGGCGACCCTGCTGGGGACACCAGTAAAAGGACTTAAGCTGCTATTACAAGCTTTTCAAAACTGTTATATGCTTTTGTGTGGATGTTTCATTTACATTTGATTGATGTGTACGAATGCATTTACTTATTGCTTTATGCTATATCTGCTTGTGATATTAGTGCTTCACACATGTCATCATTTTCATAAACGATGAGACACGTTGTATGTGAATGTATGTTGTGTGGTTCCTCCATCAAGAGGCTATCTTGTCGGTGTTTGATTACTGGACTTCGTAGGAAGACTAATTCCAATGAGGCTCATGAAAGGCACCACCCAAATTTGCTCCAGTTGAAAGACCGGATGAACTTCCAGTCGAGTAAATTGCGATGATTTGGGAACCTTTATGCCAAAAAGCGGCGAGAGTAACCTAAGATAGGTCAACCTCTTATATACCAAACACGGAGGAAAGTCTCCTCATGCTTTCTCATTTCAAATTACTCGTAAAATCAATTACTTGTAATTTCATTCCATATTCATCTCCATGTAATGAGAAATATGAAGAAATATGTGTACACACATATTTACATGCTATCCTGTATTACAAACAGCTAACATCCATTTTGCAGGATAATAATCCTAAAACAGATACATCATATAGCATATAAATATTTATACATTCCCTAAAAACTAAACTACATCAGTTTTTCGCAGGGAAACAATCGGACCTATTACCCGTTCAAAGTCCAAAAAGGCCACGAGCCTACAACCAATTATGTCTTCATCTGACCAGACTAATCTAAATCTAGTCTCTCACGAAGAATTCGACGGATTAAGTAAACAAATCACATATTTGGTTGTTCTGCTTAAAGAACTACACCAATCTACTTATGGTACAAGGATACCCGTATATGCTGAATCCACTGCACAAGGATGAAGCCAAGGTCCGGATAATGCCATTCCAGTACCTGATCTTCAGTTGGATCCAACCAAAAAAATTCATGATACCACCTATCTCAAAGAAGATCTAGACGCCGGTGATATCAGAAAGAAAGTCCTTTAGATGGAAGAGACCATCCGTTCTATTAAAGGAATTAGAGCACATGTGTAACGACCCCAAAATAGGTCCATTCCATCCAACCCATTCTGAGTCGCCAAATATATGGTACAGAAAACAACTACAACTTTATTACAACAATTGTCGTGCAAAATACAACAACACATATATCTTTGTGAGTTTGGATACAAATATATACCAACCAGAAGTACGTCACAATGACACCTTACATAAAGGTATAGTCAAAACCTGCTTTAGAAATTAGAATCTTTGGGAAGTGCTCAAGAAACCTTCGCATACATGGGAGGCCATGCTTTTAGGTTTTGGTAGATATCATATGGCCACGTAATTATCCTTGGTTGACCCAATAGACCCAAAGAAGCAAAAATCGAAGATTACTATCGTATTCTTCCCAATGGTGAGTCTTTTCTTGACATATCATTATCTCCACCGCTCTCTAATTGGGTATTATACTCCAAACAAACACCAAGATTATATAGGTAGTGCTTGTAAATATACTCAAAGAAGTGGATGAGCACAAACCATGTCTTATGATAACATGAGGTTGTATGTCATTAGACATCTTGTATGATAGTGACAAAACACCCTTCCAAGTTAAATTCACCTCACCCTCAACATCTATAGACCACCACTCTATTCCTCGCTATCCCCCGCTCGACCCAAATTACACTTTTATTACCCCGAAGGAATTGTGAAACAAAAGGGTGAGCACAACTAGCTCAAGAAAGAATATTATGACTAAAGATAAATAAATTATCAATAGTCTTCATCAAGAATAAATCGTAGATTTAGAACATATGGTAGATGATAAAACTTTTCAACCATAGTTGCAAATGGAATGAGCAATCCATTAGAAGAGTCAAATAGACTATAAAGTCTATTGTCTTCTCCACGTTAAAAGTCCACCAACAATGTTTTATCCTGTAACATCAATCAACAGCCTTTTCCACAATCATATGAATAACTTATAATCATAATTGTGATTCTAAATTCCTCTTCTCATCCGTGACGAAGATAATTTTCATCACCGTCTTTACCCAAACATCAAATATCATGGTTATACCAAATCACGCCCTGCTCATAATCATATTAATAAATTCATCTTTGCACCACGCGCCAAAGATATTCATCAACAGATTCATCTTTACACTACAAAGCAAAAGATATTCAACAACGAGTCATCTTTGCATTACAAGCCAAAGATATTCATCAATAATTCATCTTTGCACTACAAAGCAAAGATATTCAACAACAAGTCATCTTTACACTACTGAGCCAAAGATATTCATATATCAAAGAAATACATAATCATCTCGGAAGTTATATAACAATAATTATAACCATGTTGATCAATTCACCTTTGCACTTAAGTTAAAAATATTCAATTGTAAATTCAATGGTCATGATCATACCAACAACAATTCAACTTTTGCATTCTTCGGCCAAAGAGAACCTATGGTCACGATCATACCAATAATCTACCCATCTTTAAACTCAAGTCAAAGAGAAATATCATCATTAGGGTTATAAAAATGTTATATAAAAACAATATAATCAAAACATGGTTTTAATTTCAAGAGTAAGATTCATAAATCAATGATAATTTGGTCGAGAGAGAAACCAATTTGTCGTGAATAAGTACCCGTGATTCGTACATAGTGCACCGTATACGTGCATAAGTAACTCTCGACACGAAAAGATAAAGTTTCATAATAAAATTCATATCCATATTTATAACACCTTAATCCAAATGTTATAAATCACTTAGAAATCTCATAATCTAATATTATTAATATTATAATAATATTTTAATCATTTCTCAAACTTATAAATAATTTAATCCAATTATTTACACTTTAATAATTAATGCATTTAATCATCTAAAATGCCAAACTCATAAGATTTCATCATCATTAACCAAAACCCTCATAAAAAATCAGATATATCTCATATATGATTCTCAAGCCAATAAATCATATTTTCCAATTTTCTTACTTCACATAACATATTTAATTCATTTACTCATAACTAGAACATTTTCATGAAAAATACCAAATATGTTCTAAAAATATTTCTTTTCTGGATTTAGTATAAAATAGTCCCATATTGAACATATATTTTCTCGAAATTTTAAAATTCATTTACTATTTTTCATATGGCTAAAACCAATTTAATATTTAAACATTTATCATAAATTGTACTTTTATCCAAAAATTCCGAAAATTCACAGAGTACAATCGATATATAGATGTACTCTCAATAAAAATTTCATCAATTTTGGAGTTAACATGAAGGAGTTATAAATAGTTACTTTTAAAATAGTCTTTTCTCATAAAATCCATAACTCCTAATCTATACATCCAAAATACCTCAAAATAATCATAGTGATGTAAAATTTCGAATGATCAAAACATGGATATAATCAAAGCTAGTATCCGAGAATAGATATTTTAGACGAAAAGAAAAATTTTCATTTTTCTATTGAATAGTCTTAATTCGATAATGAATAGTGTCAGATATCGTGAATAGTCTTAGTATCGTGAATAGTAACTCAGACACCAAAAGATAGAAATTCCACAAAAAACATCTTCACGCTTATGAATAGTACTCGTGAATAGTAACTTCGTGAATAAGTAACTCATGAATAGTAACTCGTGAATAGTAACTCGTGAATAGTAACTCGTGAATAGTAACCCCATATGAAAAAAGTTCCAATTTTGATAAAAACTTGGATCAACATTTCAAAGATAATGATATTGAAGAAATAATATCATTACGAAAAAAAATAATATCCCTTACTATCCCTTACCTCAAAAGAGCAAAGACTTCGGGATATCGGATATGATGTACTGAAGGAAACTTGCAGCACCGATGAATATCAACTCACCAAGTATCTAAATACTCACAAATTACACTCAATAATCTAGAGAGAGAAAGAGAAAAACTTTTTTCGGTGTGATTTTCAATTCTAACTTAGCCCTCTATTTATAGGAAAATGTTAGCCCGTCAAGCGGACTTGACTTGCTACTTTGATGGCTTTACTCGCTACTATTCCACCCACCAAAAATCAGCCATCTTCCCCAACAACCAAGAGTGGGGCCCACTCAATTCTAGAATTTTCCACCAAAACCTAATTTAAGAATCGATTACCTCTTAAAATTCATAACAAATCATACGTTCATTTTAACGGTTCAAAATTTGTGGACATATACTCAACTTATATATGTATAACATATCCAAAATTACAACGATCCAACGGTCGGATTAAATATTATAACTCACACAATAAAGTCAGTAATAACAATCGATTTGATCTTTTAATACCTCCAATCCGGCAAAAATACAAATAAAACATCTCAAAGATTAAATCCTTCAATTATAACCACATATAATAATTAAATCCATCATTTATATCCATATCAAATAAATATTTTCTTATCATATAAATCAATAATTAATTATTCCCAAATAATATTACGAATCACAATTATGACAACCGTGCGCCTCCCGGAAAGAGGGGGCTTTCCAATAAGGATCTCTCCTTCTTGGCAAGCAATTAGGTGACCAAACCTCTCCTCGATGTAACTTTCTAGACATTGCCAATAATGTTATCTAATAATATTATTCAAATAATATGAATTATTGATCCGATAATGGAGATATCGTGCGGTGACAATTATTGAACAACAATAATATAAAATATCAACGCATCAATTATTGAATCAATAAAATAAAATATTGAATAATAATTACCGTAACAATTATTGAGTAGTGCCTTCTTACGTAAGAATCAATAATTCAAAATCTCGTAATACCGCAGTAATCGCAATGCAAACAACGGGTATTACTTTATTTTACCAACCGGTATTCCAACAATGTATAATTGTGAACGATTACGCCGTTATTTATAAAAACTTAATTTTGTCGTTTTCTTCATCCGACAGTTATTCTGTTATGGGGCCCACAAATGGCTGCGCCGTCGTATGAATATTCCCCGACAGAAAGAATATTCCACGACCAAACGAATCTTCCCCGACAACAATGAATATTTTATAACCACTTGTGTATTTTGAAAAAAAATTCATATATCACCCTTAACTTTAACTTTTATCAATTTAACCATTTACTGAATAGTAATTATAAGAAAAATTGAATACCTTTATTTCATAAAATTCGGGGTCTTACAACATGGGAGTATTTCATATGCTGACCTTTGTATATTCCCTGGTGTACATTATCCATAAAAATTCAAGACTTCTAACTTTGAAAAGTATGACGGGTTAGGAGACCCTTACACACATTTGAAGGTATTCATTGGAGAACTCGGATCTTATGCCGAGGATGAGAAGCTCAGAATGCAGCTGTTCCAGAAAAGTCTAACTGGAGAAGCCCGATCGTGGTATACCATATTAGACAATTCCAAGAGCCAATGCTGGGAGGAGCTAGCTTATGCCTTCCTCACTCAGTACAGCTTCCAGTCTCAAATGGCCCGTGACCGGTACCAAATTACTAAAGTCAGGAAAAAAACCAATGAATCTTTTAGAGAGTATGCTTAAAGGTGGAGGCGCCTTGCTGCTCAAGTTCTTCCCTCTATGAATGAGTCAGAAATAGAGATGACCTTCATAGACATACAAGAAGCTCCTTTCTATGAGAGAGTCTTAGCTGGTACTAGCAAACCATTCTCTGAAATGATTAAACATGGGAAGATGGCTAAGATGGGATTGAAGTCAGGAAAGATTCAAGACCTAGCTGCCCTTAAAGTCATTCTTTGAGCACATCCAAATCAAAATTATGGAAACAACCCCCGGAGGGTCCATAAAAAGAAAGAGGAGGATGTTTCCTTGATACTAAAAGGACAAAAGGGCAGTCAGAATATGCCTATCCAAAGGAGAAATTACACTCCCTTTCAAGCATAGTCTTTAAACCCTCCATTGCCTAAGGGTGGAGAAGTCAACCGCCCTCGAGTGTTCACACCCTCAGGGGACTCACTCGAGAACATTCTCAATATTCTGACCACTCAAAAGAAAATTAAACATCTTCTTCCACCAGCCAACCCAAATGGGAGAGGTTTCAATGCTACTCAGAAGTGTGCTTATCATGCCAGGGCTCCGAGACATGATACTCAGGATTGTTGGACCTTGAAACACAAGATCCAGGATTTAATAAACAGCGGTGAGATCATGGTCACCAAACCTGATCAACCCCATGTGCAAGACAACCCTCTTCCTCAACACAAAGAAGAGGAGGTCAATATGATTAATTGGAGCAGTGGACATAGTTCCCAGACCAGCAAGGATGATGCTGACAAGTGGGACTATGCAAAGTTCTAGTTTACAATGGAACAAAAAATGAATGCTTTGCGTGAGCAACTTAGCCAATTGGTAGAACTGGTGGTCCATCAGCACCAAGTCACACGCCAATTACTTAGTCATGAGCATGCCAGTCTCCTTCCTCTTGTTACCAACACTCCACCGCGTACTCTAGAAAAGGAAACACTGGAGGATAAAATTGCCAAAAGAGCAAATGCTAAATCCCGTCGGGATTTTGCCAACAAAAGGGAATTTACATACCTAGGCCAAGCGATGGAAGAAATACTGCAGATGTTGATACATGAAGGAAGAATCACAACTCTGCTACCTTCAGTCAGACCGCGTTCAAGATAATTTGATTTCAATGGAATATGCCAGTATTACTCCCAATCTCGCGGTCACAACACAGAAGAATATTGGGCACTCCGCCACCTTATTCGGAATTTAATTGACAATGGTGTCCTGTAAATGGCAGACGATGATGCTGTGATACTAGAGAGTGGGGATGCGTTTCCTACAAAGTGGAAGGAAGTCATAGCAGTCATATCTTCTAAGGCTGATAAAATAATACCCTCACATACAATCCAACCCATTCAGCTCAAAGGTATTGACAATCCTTTGAAAGTGGCTGCGCTAGAGCCAATTATCTTGCCATATAGACCGCAATATCCTGTTCTTAGGCTACAGAAAGTTTTATGGAATTATGGAGGGGCTGAAGGATCCACATCTCATATGACTACTGCAGTGTCGAAGGATAATCCAGTGTATCTTCCCCAACGGGTGATGAAGCCTACTATCAAATTAAAGGGGAAGATTCCCACGGAAAAGGTAGAAGAATTTCTCCGTACTATGGGCCATACTGAAGCCAAGGTGGTTTTAAGCCTAAGAGAAGCTCCACATCAAATTTCCATACCGGAATTTGTTTTCTCCTCTGAAGATCACAGGAAGGTATTACTCAGGGTTTTGGAAGAAGCCCAACTGCCTAAGTCAATAGATGTTGAGAAATTCCAGCATCTGGTGGAGCACATTTTTAACAACAATGTGATATCTTTTATTGATGACAATATACCTCCCGAAGGGACCGGTCATTGCAAGCTATTGCATATTACGGTTTTGTCCTCAAGATATATGGTGGGAGGAGTCTTGATAGATGGAGGTCCGTCTCTGAATATCTGTCCTTATGCTACTTTGGTGAAGATGAACATCAATCTCAATCGGATCCGAAGTAGCCATACGGTTATTAACGCTTTTGACGGATCCCGACGAAACTCTGTCGGAGAGATTGAACTGCCAATGGAGATTGGTCCACATACATTCTGCATATCTTTCCATGTGGTTAAAATAGATACAAGACAGAACCTGATCTTGGGAAGACCGTGGATTCATATGGTCGGGGCAGTCCCCTCTACCCTTCATTAGCAATTTAAATACATTATCAACAATAGCTTAGTCACTGTCGATGCTGAGCCGGAATTGAAAGTAGTATGCATACAAGCCAATCATGTATGATGATAAAGCATATACTTTGTAATCAATCTTATTTATTTATTAATTAAAGAATTATTTATTAAAGGCATTTATTATCTATATGGTGCTGTTTTAAATGTGATAAACCCATAGTTTTAAGCAATGCTTTTAGAATCATGACGAGATCATGCTAATGAGATCTAAATTCTTAGGTAGCTTAAAACTAAAATGTTCCTAATCCATGGATTACTAAAAAGGGGATTAGTGAATCTGGATAAATTGGTACGTACGTTGCTTGATCATTGGATGAGGATGATTGATCTCATGATCATTTGTGTGGAGACACTAAAGCAAGTATGTAGGTGCTTATTAGAGAATAAGTTCACTGAATATGACTCGCTAAGGAATACCTAATGGAGTTTTACTTGTTTGTCAATAGGAATTCCTGTAGTGATAGTAGTACAAATGATCCTTAGACTTGAGATCATCATAGTATCTTATATATAATGAATTACACTTTGACATATTCCTTAAGACTCTTAGAGTATATCAAAGGCTATGCTTGGGTGTAATACGTTATATATGAAGATAATGAATGATCAATAAAGAATCTACCACTTCTAGTAAAAGAAGAGAATATCCTATGTGATTCAATAAATGACAACCTGTGAATCCTTGGCGAGGTGGAATGAAATTAGAAAGTAGTTTCTAATTTGCATTCATTAGGAGTTAGGCATTTAGGAATCGAAATACATATAATTAAATAAAATAAAACTTGACAAAGAATTCCATGTCTTATATTTAATTGGGACATTGTATGGTAGAAGGATTGAATTATGCAGTAACTATTAACTCAAAGGTTCTTTTATGATTAATGTTGAAATCTATATTTTCCGGAAAGTCGTTGATCGCTAGGAGACTTATCCCTATTGTAGAATAAATATTATTTATTTAAATAAATTAATCGTTTAATTTATTTATTTAAATAAGATTAAATTGTTCTAATTGATTTATTCACAACCTAGGTTTAATATGGAGAACCTAAAGGGTCACACCATAAAAAAGGAAGAATAATTATTTAAGAAGTTAATGACATAATCGTAATAATATGTTAAGTATATTTAATTTAATCTATGGTGATAGAATAAATTAAATAGCTTAATATTATTATTTAATATTTTAAAAATATTAAATATAAATTAATAAGAGGAGTATTATTATTATTATTATTATTATTATTATTATTATTATTATTATTATTATTATTATTATTTTAATTTCTAAAAGAGTTTAGGAATTAATTTAATATAAGTACTCTCATTTATTCCTAATAGAATTAGGAGGGTTACCTGATATCTTTATAAGAGGAGTCTTATATCAGATATCAGCATATACGTAATTCCAATAGTTGGAGAGTACGCCCCTTTTTCTATAGTGATAGGAAAACTAGGGCTTGAGTCAATACACCCTTCTTCTTGAAAATTCTTCTTCCTTGGTGGATCACCTCTATAGGCCATACACTTGGGTGGCTTACATTGATCAAAAGAAGGAATCTACCCTGAGATTCAAGGAGATCGCAGAGAAGTAGGAGTTGAACTCGTACCTGTGGAAACTCGTATCTACAAGGGTATGATTACATAACTTCTTTTTCTTCGTTTTAATTAATAATATGCATAAAGGATGATCCGGGTAATTGGTTTGTGAAAAATTTTAAAATCTGATTTTATTATGCTTCCGCTAATTTTGCAATTTGATTGCTACTTTGATTTTCATAAATCCTAACAGTGATATTAGAGCAAAACTTTATGCGAATTATTAATTATTTTGATTCTATATATGTATGGGTATATATTTTGAATAATTTATTGGGCATAATTTGTTGTATAAAATTATTATTTTATGAAAAAAAAATCTTTGGCGAATTTTTTTTCTTCGGAAAACGTGTTTTTTTGATACCTTCGGTTTAGATCTGCAGGTGATAAATATATGTGATTCACGTACTGTTAATATATTATATATATATATATATATATAATCAAATCACGTTTATTTTTGAAAAATAGTTTCAGCGAAAGTTAAGGAATTCCTGTACGGCTCCATTAATATTATATATATATATATATATATATATAGTTAACATGTGATTTGACATCCTGTACTTTGGTAAAATGAGTATACATATATATTTATAGATTTTCTTGCACCTACAGTATACTCAAGGTGATTCTCGTTATTTAAATATATATATATATATATATATATAATAATAATCTTAATAATTTTATAATTAAAATAAAAGAGTTTATTTTAATTTTGAAATTTGATTTCATGCAACATAATATTGCCCATTAAATGATATTCATATATATATGGAATGATTTTATTTATTGATACATATGATGATATGTATGATAATAAATGGGATTGATTATGGACTATTGACCAATGCGATTGAATTTATTTTAGTTGGATGTTTGAATGAATGTGTTTTATTAAATGGGGTCTGCGTACCTCGTCTTTTCTGGTTTTCTTCTTAATGTAAATTCTATCTCTTTCTTATGTACTTCCCCTTGACTGCTGATCAAGGTTTCTATTTAAATTAAATAGTTTATGTAATAGGATTAGTTAGAATTTTTTCGAAGAATCGGAGATCACGGAGAAAGGAGCGCTCGAAGACCCTTTTGTAATGGAGCTCGGGTTTAAATGTAATAGTTATATTTAAATGTTTATTCTTGCACCCTAGGGTTTGACCTTTTGGTTCACTTGGTGGCTCTAGTGAACCAAACTAGAATAAAAGTCCATAATCAATTCGGATAGAATATAGTATTCTATATGTGCATTCTAGTATTATATATATTATATATTATGCAAACATGCTTCGCATGTTTAATAATATGACGTATTTTATATTTTATATATATATATATATATATTTATATATGCATACTAAAACAAGATGAGACAAATAATAACAAATCCTCAAAGTTTTTATATATTAAGTCTTAAGCGTTTAAAGATATTTAGAATATCGAACGTCGCCTTCTAGCATGATAAAATTAATAGAGTATTAAATATTTAATATGAGTTTGTTGTGTCACCATAAGGCAAGTATTAAGTATTTAAGATGTTAATTTATCACATTTGATGCTTATAAAGAAAATTGAACAATATTGTTTTGTTGTGTCACCACAAGGACAATATTTTTCTTTTTTGAATATATGGAAGTGCTAGGTTGGACTTAACTTAGACAATTTTGATTCGGATGTGCCACCACTTGATCAAAATAATCTAAGAGGCAAAACATAAGGAGTTACATGATGATGTAATTGACAAGGAGTTGTCTACCTATTTATTTATATATAGTTTGTTGTGTCACCACAAGGCTATATATATTTGAAATGGGATCCTTATTCTCACTAGCAAAAACTTTAATTAGATTTTGCCGAACTATATAAATGAGGGTAATATAGTTTAAAGAAAATAGTGGGAGATACCAATATAAAATAAGACCTAATTTATTTTGGTAATTAATTAAATGAATGTTTGCTAAAATATTGTCTTTTACATGCATTTTGAAAATGTCACATTCACTAATTTCATCACGTAGCATACTTGATGCTAACAAACCGAATTTGACCAGAACTACACTTTGAATTTGTTAAGGAATCTGAGAATTGTTCTCATTCTTTGAAAAAAGATTTCTTATGTCCTAAATTTGCCTGCACTGCAAAAAGTTGTTGCGTAACGACCTCGAGGAAGAGATTGCTACTTTTAAACAAAGGGCAAGATGATGCATCGATGGCTCAATGCATCATGCTCGCATCCATGTGTAACGAGCTTGACCACAAGATGAAAACATGGATGCTCCTACTATGCTATTGCACCTTCGAGAGTTGTATGGTGAGCAAAGTAGGACTGCTAGATATGAAATATCTAAGGAGCTCTTCCGATCTCGGATGACCGAGGGCACTACCGTTGAGACTCATGTCTTAAAGATGATCAATCTGATTGAACGTCTTGGACAGCTTGGGTTCATCATGGATGGGGAGTTGAGTCAAGATTTGATCTTGCAGTCACTCCCTGACACCTTCTCACAATTTGTTGTGAATTTTCACATGAATAAGTTGGACGTCAGCTTGCCTGAGTTACTTAACATGTTGAAAACTGCTGAAGGTCACTTCCCATCCAAGAAGAACCATGTCTTACTGGTGGATGATTCTTCAAAGAAAAGGAAGAGGCCCAAGGTATCTTCTGAAAAGAAGAAATCCAAGAAGGCTAAAGGAAAGGCGAAAAGTGAAGGATCAAAAGAAACTGATCCAAATTTAGCAAAAGGAATTTGCTTCCATTGCAACAAGCCGTCACTTGAAAGAGGAACCGCAAGGATTATCTTGTTTGAACAAAAGCGAAGAAGCTTGGAGAAGCTTGAATCCTAATCAAGGTTTGTTTATGATTGAAGTTAATTTTTCCGAAGTCAATCTTCTACTTGGGTATTGGATAATGCGGTGTGGTTCTCACATATGTAATAATATGCGGGACCGGTCGAAGTAGAAAGTCGAGCAAGGATGAGGTCGTCCCACGAGTGGGAAATGGAGCAAAGGTTGCTTGCATATTAGTGTGGGACTTATTGTTTAGCACTTGCTTACGGCAAGTTCATTAATTTAAATAATTGTTATTTTGTTCCAAATATCATTAGAAACATTATTTCTATCTCTGTATTGGATATGGATGGTTTTAATATTATAATAAAGAACAACAGTTGTTCTATTTATAATGATAATGTTTTATATGGTGTTGGTAATTTGCGAAATGGACTTTATATACTTGACTTGCATGAAAATATACTTCAAATTGAACAAACTAAGAAAAGGAAAAGAGATGATGTTAATTATACCTTCATGTGGCACTGTAGACTCGGTCATATTAATGAAACAAGATTATCCAAGTTGCACAAAGATGGGCTCCTAGAGCTATCGGATTATGAATCATATCCAATTTGTGAATCTTGTCTCATGGGCGAAATGACTAAATCTCCTTTTAGTGGAAAAGGAGAAAGAGTTACAGAGTTGTTAGCGTTGGTACACACAGATGTATGTGGACCTATGGCAACGACTGCACGAGGAGGGTATTCTTATTTTATTACATTCACTAACGATCACTCAAGATTTGGATATGTGTATTTAATGAAATACAAATTTGAATCATTTGAAAAGTTCAAAGAGTTCAGAAGTGAAGTAGAGAAATAAACTGGTAAGAGTATTAAGATTTTTCGATCTGATAGAGGAGGAGAATACTTAAGTGGTGAGTTTCTCAATTGTCTCAAAGAAAATGGTATAATCTCACAATGGACTCCACCAGGGACGCCACAGATGAATGGTGTATCTGAAAGGAGAAATTGAACATTGTTGGACATGGTTCGATCCATGATGAGCTTTACTGACCTTCCAGTTTCCTTCTGGGGATATGCCCTAGAATCGGCTGCATACCTACTTAACAAGGTACCTACAAAATCCGTTCCCAAGACCCCATATGAGTTATGGACAGGGAGGAAACCAAATCTTAAGCATGTTAAGACTTGAGGTTGTCCAGCTTATGTCAAAAAGTTTGAAAATGATAAGCTACAGACTAGATCTGACAAATGTAGATTTGTGGGATACCCTAAAGAAACATCGGGGTATTATTTCTATCATCCAACTGATCAAAAGGTGTTTGTTACGAAACATGCTGCCTTCTTGGAAAAGGAGTTTATCCTTTAAGGGGTCAGTGGGAGTAAGATATATCTTGAAGAGGTTCAAGAACCACAAAATGCTACAGATCAAAGTGAGGTACCTAACTAAGTAGAGATTCCTTCACACCACACCCTATTCAGAATGGAAGAGTACCAAAGATACCTGATAGGTATGGACTTGTCATAGAGGATGACGATGAGGTACGCATCATAGATGATGATGATCCATTGAATTACGAACATGCTATGAGTAGTAAAGACTCAGAGAAGTGGCAAGATGCCATGAAATCCGAGATGGATTCCATGTATGAAAACCAAGTATGGACTTTGGTTTCACCACCTGAAGGCATTAAGCCTATTGGGTGTAAATGGGTCTTTAAAAGAAAGACTGGAGCAGACGGCAAGGTAGAGACCTATAAGGCCCGACTGGTCGCAAAAGGTTTCAAACAAAGACAAGGAGTTGACTATGACGAGACCTTCTCACCAGTAGCAATGCTCAAGTCTATTCGGATTTTGCTTGCAATTGCAGCTTATCATGACTACGAAATTTGACAGATGGACGTGAAAACGGCCTTCCTCAATGGGAAACTTGAGGAGGATGTGTATATGACACAGCCAGAGGGATTTGTTTCAAAGGTTGGAACAAATCAAGTCTGTAAGCTACAACGATCCATTTATGGATTGAAGCAAGCTTCTCGTAGGTGGAACATCCGTTTTGATGAGACAATCAAAGAGTTTGATTTTATCAAAAATGAGGATGAACCATGTGTGTACAAGAAGGTTAGTGGGAGCGCTGTTTCATTCCTCGTATTATATGTTGATGATATATTACTGATAGGGAATGATATTCCTATGCTACAATCAATTAAAATCTGGTTATCTAAACACTTCTCCATGAAGGACTTGGGAGAAACATCCTATATTTTGGGGATAAAGATCTATAGAGATAGATCTAAAAGGATTCTTGGCTTGTCCCAAGGAACGTACATTGACTCGATGCTAAAAAGGTTTAGCATGGAAGATTCCAAAAGAGGTCTCATGCCGATGAGCCATGGAATACATCTCTCCAAGAAATAGGTCCCAAAGACACTTGAGGAGAGAGACCGTATGAGTAAGATTCCTAATACTTCAGCAATAGGATCTATCATATACGGTATGATATGTACTAGACCATATGTAGCTCATGCACTTAGTGTAACAAGCAGATATCAGTCGAATCCAGGAGAAGAGCACTGGAAGGCAGTGAAAAATATCCTAAAGTACTTAAGAAGAACTAAGGATGTATTTCTTGTCTATGGTGGGTCTGAATTGAAACTAGAGGGCTTCACAGACTCAAGTTTTCAAACGGACCAAGATGAAAGTAAATCCGTTTTGGGGTATGTGTTTACCTTGAATTGTGGCGCATTGAGTTGGAAAAGTTCCAAACAACAAACAGTTGCTGATTCAGTGACAGAGGCAGAGTACATAGCTGCAAGTGAAGCTGCAAAAGAAGCTGTTTGGATGAAGAAGTTCATTAGTGAACTTGGTGTGGTTCCTAGCATTACAGACCGAGACCTTTATTCCTGTGACAACACCGAGCATTCATTGCAGGCTAAGGAATCCAGGTCTCATCAGAAATCCAAACACGTGTTGCGGCGATTTCATTTGATCAGAGAGATCATTGAAAGAGGAGACGTCACCCTGGAGCGTGTGGACTCTCAAGATAATATTGCAGATCCATTTACTAAAGCGTTAACACAACAACAGTTTGATCGTCACTTAGAGAAGATGGGTATGAGATACCACGGCGATTGGTTTTAGTGCAAGTGGGAGATTGAAAGTAGTATGCATACAAGCGAATCATGTATGATGATAAATCATATACTTTGTAATCAATCTTATTTATTTATTAATAAAAGAATTATTTATTAAAGGCATTTATTATCTATATGGTGCTGTTTTAAATGTGATAAACCCATAGTTTTAAGCAATGCTTTTAGAATCATGATGAGATCATGCTAATGAGATCTAAATTCTTAGGTAGCTTAAAACTAAAATGTTCCCAATCCATGGATTACTAAAAAGGGGATTAGTGAATCCGGATAGATTGGTACGTACGTTGCTTGCTCATTGGATGAGGATGATTGATCTCATGATCATTTGTGTGGAGACACTAAAGTAAGTATGTAGGTGCTTATTAGAGAATAAGTTCACTGAACATGACTCGTTAAGGAATACCTAATGGAGTTTTACTTGTCTGTCAATAGGAATTCCTATAGTGATAGTAGTACAAATGATCCTTAGACTTGAGATCATCATAGTATCTTATATATAATGAATTACACTTTGACTTATTCCTTAAGACTCTTAGAGTATATCAAAGGCTATGCTTGGGTGTAATACGTTATATGTGAAGATAATGAATGATCAATAAAGAATCTACCACTTCTAGAAGAGAAATGTCCTATGTGATTCGATAAATGACAACCCAGGAATCCTTGGCCAAGGTGGAATGAAATTAGAAAGTAGTTTCTAATTTGCATTCATTAGGAGTTGTGCATTTAGGAATCGAAATACATATAATTAAATAAAATAAGACTTGACAGTAATTCCATGTCTTATATTTAATTGGGACATTGTATGGTAGAAGGATTGAATTGTACGGTAACTATTAACTCAAAGGTTCTTTTATGATTAATGTTGAAATCTATATTATCTGGAAAGTCGTTGATCGCTAGGGAGGCTTATCCCTATTGTAGAATAAATATTATTTATTTAAATAAATTAATCGTTTAATTTATTTATTTAAATAAGATTAGAATTGTTCTAATTGATTTATTCACAACCGGTTTAATATGGAGAACCTAAAGGGTCACACCATAAAAGGAAGAATAATTATTTAAGAAGTTAATGACATAATCGTAATAATATGTTAAGTATATTTAATTTAATCTATGGTGATAGAATAAATTAAATAGCTTAATATTTATTATTTAATATTTTAAAAATATTAAATATAAATTAATAAGAGGAGTCTTATTATTATTATTATTATTTTAATTTCTAAAAGAGTTTAGGAATTAATTTAATATAAGTACTATCATTTATTTCTAATAGAATTAGGAGGAAAATTAGTTAAAGGAGTTTAATTAATTATCCCTAATAAGATTAGGGAGCCCATTTAATTAAAAGAGTTTAATTAAATAAATAATATCTTATTTTAATTAAAATAGGGTTACCTGATATCTTTATAAGAGGATTCTTATATCAAATATCAGCATATACGTAATTCCAATAGTTGGAGAGTACGCCCCCTTTTTTCTATAGAGATAGAAAAACTAGGGTTTGAGTCAATACACCCTTCTTCTTGAAAATTCTTCTTCCTTGGTGGATCACCTCTAAAGGCCATACACTTGGGTGGCTTACATTGATCAAAGGAAGGAATCTACCCGGAGATTCAAGGAGATCGCGGAGAAGTAGGAGTTGAACTAGTACCTGTGGAAACTCGTATCTACAAGGGTATGATTACATAACTTCTTGTTCTTCATTTTAATTAATAATATGCATAAAGAATGATCCAGGTAATTGGTTTGTGAAAAATTTTAAAATCTGATTTTATTATGCTTCCGCTAATTTTGCAATTTGATTGCTACTTTGATTTTCATAAATCCTAACAGGAATGTCCTGCACAAGGTGACCTACCACTCATCAGCTTCAATTCAGAAGTTGAGCCGGTCAGTTTTCATGCCCTGGAGGTGAGCAACACTCACTACCATCCTGTTGGGATGCCACCTCTCATACCCAGTTTACGTCAAGTAATGCCACCACTCAAGAAATGATGTCATTAGGTTATCAACCTGGACAAGGGTTGGGCAAAGATAATCAGGGCATCAAGCGCCCCATTCAATATCCCAATCAAACAGGTATAGTCGGACTAAGATATACTGCTAGTTCCAGTCACAGGAATCCTTATAAGCACAAACAGATTCCTTCAGCTTCAGCCACATGATGAGTATCTCCACATACAGCTCCTGAGCCTGCACGGTCTCCAGTAAAGGTGCCTGCCCATGTAATGGCTATGTTATTTCCTAAACTGATACCGATAAAGGGGAAAGAAGTCTTGTTTCCAAATCCCAAAGTGGAAGAAGAGGAATGGAGATGTAAATAAGACATCGACGATCAGGATGATGTCAAACGTACACATCATTGTCCATAATGAACATACAAATAGATACACCCCAGATGATGATTGCCTAGATGTAATGGTCATCATTCAGGAGAAAGAAGACGATGACAGCCCCTCCATCACTGCAGCCCATCAGGACTTCACCCTTAACAATTGGAGCAGCACTCTTTTCGTTGGTTGACAAGGGTAAAATGAGAAAAAACTCCTTCTACCATGTAGATAATCATAACTGCTTACTTCGTGGCGGTTGATCATTTTTACTGTTTTCTTTATATTTCGTCCCGCTTGGAGTTTACTTCATGGCGGTTGATTGTCTTTACAACTTATATTTACATTTCTGATCCCACATGGAGGTACTTCGTGGTGGTTGATCATGTTTTTATTTCTTTATTTACATTTCTGATCCCCCATGGAGGTGCTTCGTGGTGGTTGATCCTGTCTCTATATATATATTTACCGCTTTTATATATTTATATTTCCGATCTCCCATGGAGGTGCTTCGTGGTGGTTGATCATGTCTGTATATATATATTTACAGCTTATATATATATATATATATATATATATATATATATATAACTGCTTACTTCTTTTCATATAAATAGCGGCATCATGTGAGCCTAGGAATCAAGTGATCACAGATTCAGTTTACTAAATCAAGATTCGGTTCCCGTGATAGACATTTTCAGCTGTAAGCAGCTTGTAAATTTATTCACGGTGTTTGGATTTCCTTAGATGGCTCCCATGCCCATGAGGAATTTGGCACTACTTTGTACATTATTTTCTCGAAGATGCTTCGCATCTCGAAAATAAAAGTAATCCAGCCGAACATTTAATAAAATAGAAGTATCAAAAGGTCTCAATTACTATTGAGCAAAAGGGTTTGAAAAACCTCGTTTACAAAACATCACTGCTATATCTTGTTTAAAACTGAATTTTTACATAAATTCAAACCCTGTGTATATAGGTGCGAACGAGGCCTCACCTACTTCTAAATAACAACACATTGACCCACACATACACACACATTCATATAATAGTTTCTTGAAAAGTGGCGGTCACCGTGGTAACACTGGATGTCGGGGGGGGGGGGGGTGTGCCTAACACTTTCCCTCCGCATAATCAAGTCCCCGAACCCTAATGAATCTCGATTTTAAAGACCCGTTTAGCAGTGTCACATCACTGAGTCAATGTGCAAACCTTTTCTTAGTTGTGTTAGTACAACCATTTAAAAAACCAACTGGTGACTCTTACAGTCAAATCGTTGACATATACATGTTGAACCTTTTCACAACTTATTTTTTCAAACAAATCTCACCTAACATGAGAACACCAAAAGACAAGAACAGAAAAGGGACAAATAAAAATCACGACGTCGACAGACTACGATCTTAGCTTGCATGTCTTGCAGACTCCATGATTTTGAGAGCACTCTATGATTCTTGAGTTTGACTCGGCATGCGTTTGGACCACTCTACGATTTCAGGAGAGGCCCTCCAAAGCAGACATACTATGATTCTCGATGCTCTACGATTCTGCCTCGGCTTTTGCAATCTTTTGATCAGCTCGATAGACTACGATTCTGTTGAATCCTATCTATTACATCTCAAGATATAGATCAACCTAACAACTTTGATCTTTTCATCTATACATTCATTTACAGAATGATAAACATTAAAAGCTCATATCAACCTAACAAGTTTGATCTACCACTAAGTCCTTGTACATGTATTCCTTGAAGGACTTTACATATAATCATTAATATTTACTTTCAACATCAATTTAAATATGCAATCTTACAACAAATTGAATTCAAAGAAGTGATATGAATTTATTATAGAATATCAATGTTGATCTAGCTTAAGTAAATGGCATAAATCAACTCATAATAAATAGAACGTTTCATGCTTTATCAAATATTAGTCTCGCCAAAACAAATAGCTGAGACACAACTCATAAACAGTTCATCCATAAAAAAACTTTAAATTATTTCACAGTTCAAGTAATAGATCAAGAAATCAGATGCACTAGGTGCGAATAACAATAATCTTTATGGATGTGAATAACCAACAATAATTATTCACTAATCATGCTTTGAAATTAATAAATCAAGTGAAATTAGGAAACTTGTCATAATGCGAGTATTCAATAAAAATATTAGATGTGAAATAATCAATAATAATTATCCACTAACATGCTTGAAAAATAATAACTCGAGTTTGAGTTAGAGAACTTTTCATAATACGAATATTCAATAATAATATTAGATGTCGAATAATCAACAACAACTATCCACTAACATGCTTGAAAATCAATAACTCGAGTTTGAGTTAGAGAACTTGCATGTTCGACGAGCTACGGCTAACTAGCTTTAATTAAAGCTCTTTGAACGACCTGACAATGTTGGTTCACTAATTAGTATTGCGTATAATCGTACGTCTATACACATACTTATGCTATTAGCTAGCAAATAATTCAATCACAATGTACACATAATATAATGTACCATCACCAATCCTATAAGATATTTAATAAATCTTAGGTTAATGATTTAATAAATTTATAAGGTTTTCTTAAGTACTAATAAACACTTATTAGATCCTTAAACAATTTATTATAATTGTTTAATTAATGAGTCATTTAAATTATCTTTATTTATTAACTCTATCTTCATTTAATTACCATTTAATATTAGTTAAATAGTAATTAATTAATTACCTCTAGTTATTATTTAATAAATAATAGCTAATTACATCTACTTATTATTTAATGTTAATAAAAAATGAATAATTACATTATTAAAATTATTTGTCTTTAATTATTTTTAATATTAATTAAGTAATAATTAAATAATCATGTATCCTTGAATAATAAATAATTGATTTATTTTCTTCATTAGTCTTTAATTATTCATTACTATAAACAATTAATTAACATTGTCCTTATTTAATATTAATTATTTATCCTTGAATAATAAATAATTAATTTACTTCCTAAGTCTTTAATTATTCTTTCTTATTAATCTAAGAATAATTAATTATCATTTGTTCTTATTTATTATTTAATATTAACTAAATAATAAATAATTATTTTATAAATTTTATATCAATGTAAGTAAGTAATTACATTATTATTTTATAATCTTACATAAACATTATTTAATATTAATTAATCAATGGTGTAACTTTATTTATTATTTAATCTTAATTAAATAAACAATAGTTAATTTATTAACACTATCTCCACTTAAATATCACTCAATGTCACTTAGATAATAATTAAATAGTTAATTACATTTAAATTACATGTAATTAGTTTAATAATCATTTAGTGGCATTAAAAATTATTTTGTAGTAAGTTTTAAATGATTTAAATGAGTTTAAACCACTAAGTACATAACTGTCTAGAAAAATTCTGAATTAAATATTTTAATATTCTTCACATTTAAAAAAAAACTTGGGTCCAAGAACTCATTGGAACTCCGCCAAAAAAGCGCGAATCGATTATTTGGAAAATATCTTACTGTTCGGAACAAAGAACCCATGGCGCCCCAAAATAGGTATACATCACCCATTCTCGAGTTGTCAATACATGATACGTAAACAACTACAACTTTATTATTACAACAAAGAAAAGCGTGAGTTTAAATACAAATATTATCTTCTAGACAATATTTATACTCAAATAAATCCTCATCACATTTATTGATACATTATTTTACAAAAATGGTGAGGACTACTAAACAATCCTTTTCTAAAACCTTCATTCCATACCCCACTAAATATACTCGCTATATTCTCGCCTCCACGAGAAGAATGGAACAAAAAGGAAAAGGGTGAGCTCAACTAGCTCGATAGAAGAATATTATGACTAAGATAATATACAACAAATTATCGTTAGTCTTCAACAGGAAAAATTTAATAGAATACAATAGACAACAAGTTTCGGATCAATATTCGCATGGTGAAATAATAATTCATAGAAAGAGTTACGTGAGAGAATGAAATCTACTATAATCTATGAATTTAACGATCCATCATCAATATTTTATCCCTCAGAACATCAATCAATATTCATCTCAAATCAAACATTCATCTTTGCACTACAGGTGAAGATATTCATCGATCGGTCATGTTCATCTCAACACTGCTCATCTTTGCACTACTGTGCCAAAGATATTCATCGATTAATCATGTTCATTTAAACACTGCTCATCTTTTTGCACTACGGGCCAAAGATATTCTTCGAAATCATTCATCTTTGCACTACTGAGCCAAAGATATTCAATAATATCATCATTTAAGACCGAGGATGATGAAAATATTTTTTAAAGAACGAATCCAAAGAAACAAAATGACAAGGATTAAGGATTAATGATTCGTACTTTGTTTTATCCATGTCCAACAATACCTCAAAAATAATCATAGTGGTGTAAAATTCAAGAATGATCAAAACATGGATACAATCAAAGCTAGTATCCGAATAGATGTTTTGGACAAAAAGAAAATTTTCATTTTTCTATGAATAGTGCCATATCGTGAATAGTGGTCAGATCATGTGAATAGTCTTGAGTATACGTAAATAGTAACTCAGACACCAAAAGATAGAAATTCCACAAAAAAAATATTTTCACGCTTCATGAATAAGTACTGAATAGTGAATAATAGTAACTCATGAATAGTAACTCGTGAATAGTAACTCATGAATAGTAACCCCGACATGAAAAAAGTTCCAAATTTGATAAAACTTCAGATCAACATTTCAAAGATAATGATATTGAAGAAATAATATCATTACGAAAAAAATAATATCCCTTACCTCAAAGAATCGATTGCTTGGAAGGAAAGGTCGGAAGTGATCTTTGAATGAAACTTGTCTTTGACAATGAACTCTCAAAGTATCTAAATACTCACAAAATACGCTCAACAATATAGAGAGAGAAAGAGAAAAACTTTGTTTACGGTGTGATTTTCAATTCTAACTTAGCCTCTATTTATAGGGAAAATGTTAGCCGTACCAAGGCAGACTTGACTTTTTACACGATGGCTTTACTGCTACTATTGCCACCCACCACATTTGAAATAAAATTCAGCACATTTCTTCACCAACCACAAGTGGGGCCCACTCAATTCTAGAATTTTCCACCAAAATCAATTATAAACCTAATTTTGAATCCGACACCTCTTAAAATTCACAACAAATCATTCGTGCATTTTAACAGCTTCAAAATTTGTGGACATATACTCAACTTATGTATGTATAACATACCCAAAAATTACCACAATCCAACGGTCGGATTAAAAATTATAACCCCATGATATATCTCAAAACCCCGATTTAATTTTTAATACCTCCATCTGGTAAAATCTTGATAAAACACCTCAACAATAATTTCTTCATTTATAACCACATAAATAAATCCATCATTTATATCCACATAAAATAAATATTTCTTTATCATATGAATCAATAATTAATTATTCATAAATAATATTACGAAATCACAATTATGACAACCAGGTAGTTCCAGGGAAAGAGGGGCTTTCCGATAACGATTTCTCCTTCTTGTGGCATTAGGTGACCACCAACCTCTCCTTGATGAAACTTTCTAGACATTGCCAATAATGCTATCTAATAATATTATTCAAATAATATGAATTATTGATCCGATAATGGAGATAATGTGCGGTGACAATTATTGAACAACAATAATATAAAATATCAACGCAGCAATTTATGAATCAATAAAATAAAATATTGAATAAGTAACTCACTGTGAAAATTATTGAGTAGTGCCTTCTTACGTAAGGATCAATAATTCAACAATCTTTATGCAATCTGCAGTGCAGCATGTGCAACCACGCGTATTCTTTGTATTTTAACCACCGGTATTCCAATACCTTAATTCAGATAACAACTACGCCAGTTATTTTTAACCAACTTATATTTGTCGTTTTCTTCATCCAATCGCTTTTAGTTATGGGGCCCACACATGGTCAGCGCTTGTCATTTAAATATTCCCAACAAAGATCGAATATTCCACGACCAAACGAATATTCCCAAACAACAATGAATATTTTATAACCACTTGCTTATTTTGAAATATTTGTGTATTTAACCCTTAACTATCCACATTAATCAAATCAACCCTTACTATTTCAAAATAATAAATAAAGGAAATTCCTTTTTATTTAAAAAATTTCGGTCTTACAACCTCCCTTCTTATGAAATTTCGTCCTCGAAATTGGCGTCACGTACTGTGTGTTTTGAAAAGGTGAGGATACCTCGCTTTCATTTCCGCTTTCCAATTCCCAGGTCATTTCCTCTATAGCATGATTCCTCCACAAAACTTTAACTTGTGGTATGACCTTTCTTGGCGTAGGGCGTATGCTCCTTCCTATCCAAGATCTTGATAGGCACCTCCTCATCGTTAAGTCTTGGCTATCTCGTCCGGTTCTAACTCAATAACGTGGTTCGGGTCTTTCACATATTCTGAAGTACGAGATATGTGAAACACATTATGAACACTTAGACATACTACGGAGGTAACGCAGAGTCTATAGGCTACATTTCCTACTCGGTCAAGAATTTGAAATGGACCAATAAATCGTGGATTGAGCTTTCCTCTCTTCCCAAATCTTGTAACTCCCTTCCATGGAGCAACTTCGCAACAATACATGATCCCTACATTAAACTCCACGTCCTTTCGATGAAGATCCGCATAACTCTTTTGTCGATCTTGAGCCGCTTTATATCGTTATCGAATCATTTGGATCTTTTCGGTGAGTCATACGTACTAACTCGGGTCCCAACAATGTTGCTCCACCCACCTCATCCCAACTTATTGGAGACCGAAATTTTCGCCCATATAATGCTTCGAATGGAGCCACACCTATACTTGCGATATAATCTGTTGTTGTAGGAGAATTCCACCAATGGTAAATACTTATCCCAACTGCCCTTGAAGTCTAGGACACAGAGTCTTAATAAATCTTCAAGAGTTTGAATAGTCCTCTCTGATTGTCCGTCCGTTTGGGGATGGTATGCCGAACTAAATCGCAAATTAAGTGCCCATAGCTTTTTGTAAGCTAACCCAAAATCTTGAAGTGAATCTTGGGTCACGATCCAAAACTATGGATACTGGCATTGCCATACAACCTCACAATCTCATTTACATACATACTAGCAAGACGTTCAAGTGAATAAGTCTCCCGTATCGGCAAGAAATGAGCAGACTTGGTTAATCTATCAACAATAACCCAAATAGCATTGATGCCTTGAGAAACCGTAGGAAGACCCGTAACGAAATCCATGGTAATGTGTTCCCACTTCCATTCCGGAATCTCAAGTGGTTGCAACGGACCCTTAGGTACTAGATGCTCCGCCTTTACACGTTGGCAAGTTAAACACATCGAGATAAACTTTGCAATCTCTCTCTTCATATTATTCCACCAAAATGTATGTCGAAGATCACGATACATTTTAGTACTTCCAGGATGGATTGCAAATGGTGTATTGTGTGCCTCCATCATAATCTTGTACTTCAAATCAGAGTCGTTAGGAACACAAAGTCTAGAGTGGACTCAAGTATTCCTTCTTCATCAATTCTCGCTTAGGAATAGCTCCTTCTTGTACTTTCTTCTTCTTCATACGCATCGGCTCCGGGTGGTGCTTGAGCGAACCTTAACTTTTCTATTAAAGTTGGCTCTACGCGTATACTTGACATCATCGCTTTTCGTTCCGCGATATGATCTTCTACTCAATGCGTCGCCTACTACGTTAAACTTTACGGTGGTGGTATTGAATAGTGTGGTCGTAGTCTTTCAATAGCTCGAGCCAACGTCATTGCCGCATGTTGAGTTCTTTTTGAGTGAAGAAATATTTAAGGCTTTTATGATCTGAAATATATCTCCACTTTCTCCCCATATAGATAGTGCCTCCATATCTTTAAGCGGAAAACGATCGGGCGCTAACTCTAGATCATGAGTAGGATAATTCCTCTCATAGTCTTTAAGTTGTCGCGAGGCATAGGCTATGACTTTCCCGTTGCATGAGAACACATCCTAACCCTTTGCAAAGCATCATTTGTAGATAACAAATCCATCCGAACCGGATGGTATTGTTAGAAACAGTCTTTAAATAAGTCTCCTCTTAAGCTCTTGGAAACTTTTCTCGCATTCTTCGCCCCAAAGCGAATTTACGTATCCTTCGAGTTAGGCGAGTTAATGGAGTAGCGATTAGAGAAACCCTTCCACGAATCTCCGATAATAACCAAACTAAGCCCAAAAAGCTACGTGCTTGATCCACCGACTTCGGTTGCTCCCAACTTTGTATTGCTTCAATCTTGGCGGATCAACAGATACTCCATGTTTTGACACCACATGCCCAAGAAATGCTACTTCCTCGCCGAACTCGCATTTCTTCAATTTGGCATATAGTTGGTTTTCACGAAGCCTTTGAGTACCGACTTCAAATGGTGCTCATGATCTTCACGACTTTTGGAATATATAAGGATGTCATCAATAAAGACAACAACGAATCCGATCCAAATATTCCTTGAATACTCGGTTCATCATATCCATGAAAGCCATAGGAGCATTAGTTAGTCCGAAAGACATGACTAAGAATTCATAATGCCTATACTGAGTTCTACGAAGCGGTCTTTGGAATATCCTCGATTCTAATCTTCAATTTGATGATATCGAGCGAAGATCGATTTTTGAAAAGAATTGTGCCCCTTGCAATCGGTCAAACAAGTCATCAATTCGAGGTGAGGATACCTATTCTTGATGGTGACATGGTTCAATTCCCGATAGTCAATACAAAGTCGCATACTCCGTCTTTCTTTCTTTACAAATAAAACAGGAGCACCCCAAGGAGATGTACTAGGATTTAATGAAACCAATGTCCAACAATTCTCAGTAGTTGGACCTTTAACTCCTGAAGTTCAATAGGAGCCATTCGATGTGGGGTTTTAGAAATGGGCTTTGTACCGGGTTCAAGATCAATAAAGAATTCAACTTCACGTTACGGGGTAGACCGGGAAGTTCTTGAAATACGTCGGAAAGTCGATAACAACAGGAATATTATTCAAATTTGGCGTGTCTTTATTCAAATCCATAACATGGGCTAAGAAAGCTTGACATCCGCTTTTCAATAAGCGAATAGCTTTATGATTAGATATGACGATGATTGATTTTAATGGTTTAGTTGCTTGAATTAAATACAACAGGTTGGTTAGGAATATGAAAACTAACAACCTTACGAAAACAATCAATTTTGGCATGATGAGTAGTTAACCAATCAATCCCTAAAATCACATCAAAAGCAAGTATCTTTAAAGAGATAAGGTCAACGGTAAGGTAATGGTGCCAACTTGAATCAAACAAGATTTATAAACGATTGGATGTGATGAAAGTTTCTCCTAAGCGGAGTTTCCACGAGATAGATCAAAGTCTAATTTCTCCGGAGTCAAGTTTAAGCGTTGAGCACATGCGGAGAGATAAATGAATGGGTAGCACCGGGTATCAAGTAAGGTATAAACTTCGCAAGAATTTATAAATAGCTTACCCGTGATCACCTCGTTTGGGTTCCTCGCATTATGACCCGATCCACAACAAACGCTCTTTCCAGGAATCGTTGACTTTGACTTTTACGGGACGATCTTTTGAGTCACCGTCCCCATTGTACTAGGTTTTTCTTCTGCGTACAATCTCGAAGCGATATGTCCTTCCTTTCCACAACTATAGCATACCTTGAATCTGTTGTGGGCGGTTTGACATATGTCCCTCTTTACTGCATTTGTAGCATATAATGGGTGGTCGATCTCCTCCCTTAGAACCGATTCTTTTAAACATTGTCGTCTTCACATAGTCGTTGTTAAATCTCCTCTTTTAAAATCTCCTCGACTCGCTTCTTACATTTTCATGACCATGATTACCACCAGAGTGGTTACCATTTCTGTCCGTCTGTTTCTTTCTCCGCATGAGTTATCATTATTCATTGACCGCTATCTCTGAATACGATCCTGGTTATGGTCCTCTCGATTGGTATGTACTCGTTATCTCGCTCTAATAATTGAGCCTGTTTACAACATCTCGAATAAAGAAAGTTTATGAGAAATGAGATCTTGACGTATCTTTTTCAAACCTCTAAGAAACATCCGCGTCATACGTTCCTCATTCTCCACCAAATGAGGTGCAAACACAGAAAACTCTCTACTGCAAACTTTGCCTCGTCTTTGAGACACCGCCATGTTGTTTTGCTCTAATCGATGAACTCCACTTCCTTCATATACGACGCGAACACTTTCGAGAAAGTATTTGTCATTAAATAGTCTCTGAAACGTCTCCCAAGACATCTTTGAAAAGCGACTGGGATGGGTACGCTTCACGAGACTTCCACCGATGGTCTGCCTTCGCCACGGAACATAAAGGTGGCGAATGGAACCTTCTGTTCCTCCGTGCATCCCAAGACATCGAATATCTTGGTAATTTGCTTGACCCATGTTTCCGCCATGATCGGATCGGCTTTCCTTAAATTCGTGGTCCCAACTCTTTGAATCGCTTGCCGTGACAACCCGTGAATTGCTATCATTTCCTCTTGTATTTTGAACACGAGTCTCCTCGTCGATTTTTGCATGAATCTACAAAAAACTTCTAAACATCCCTCGTTCATCATCTCGCTCCATGGTGTTGTTCATGGGAGGAACATTGCCCACTGTTGTACGCGTTCTCCTCGTTGGTAAATCTGAGGCATCTCCACGGTCTCATTTACTCCATCATTAATATTCTCGATCGACATTCTCAAATCTTGTCAAAAAACAAGGGTTAATTAAGGAAATCAATATATCACATAATATCCCTTATATCTTGACCAACTAACAAATAAGCTTAGGTAGGACACACTAGCGAAGGATTTACTCGTCTCTCCCTCCTAGTTCTATTCCCCGATCTCCGCCAGAGATCATATCCTAAGCTCGATACCAACCGTGACGCCCCCAAAATAGGTATACATCACCCATTCGAGTTGTCAATACATGATACGAAACAACTACAACTTTATTATTACAACAAGAAATCGTGAGTTTAAATACAAATATTATCTTCTGACAATATTTATACTCAAATAAATCCTCATCACATTTATTGATACATTATTTTACAAAATGGTGAGGACTACTAAACAATCCTTTCTAAAACCTTCATTCCATACCCCAGGCTAAGTACTCGCTATATTATATTCTCGCCTCCGAGAAGAATGGAACAAAAAGGAAAAGGGTGAGCTCAACTAGCTCAAGAAGAATATTATGACTAAGATAATATACAACAAATTATCGTTAGTCTTCAACAGGAAAAATTTAATAGAATCAATAGATAACAAGTTTCGGATCAATATTAGCGGTGAAATAATAATTCATAGAAGAGTTACGTAGAGAATGAAATCTACTATAATCTATGAATTTAACAGTCCATCATCAATATTTTATCCCTGTAACATCAATCAATATTCATCTCAAATCAAACATTCATCTTTGCACTACAGGCCAAAGATATTCATCAGTCGGTCATATTCATCTCAACACCTGTTCATCTTTGCACTACAAAGCCAAAGATATTCATCGATTAGTCATGTTCATTTAAACACTGTTCATCTTTTACACTACGGGCCAAAGATATTCTTCAAAATCATTCATCTTTGCACTCTGGGCCAAAGATATTCAATAATATCATCATTTAAGACCGAGGATGATGAAAATATTTTAAAGAAACGAATCCGATGAAACAAAATGACAAGGATTAAGGATTAATGATTCGTACTTTGTTTTATCCATGTCCAACAATACCTCAAAAATAATCATAGTGGTGTAAAATTCAAGAATGATCAAAACATGGATACAATCAAAGCTAGTATCCAGAATAGATGTTTTGGACAAAAGAAAAATTTTTCATTTTTCTATTGAATAGTGCCATATCGTGAATAGTCTTGGTATCGTGAATAGTCTTGAGTATCGTAAATAGTAACTCAGAGCACCAAAAGATAGAAATTCCACAAAAAATATTTTCACGCTTCATGAATAGTACTTTCGTGAATAGTAACTCGTGAATAGTAACTCATGAATAGTAACTTTCGTGAATAGTAACTCATGAATAGTAACCCCGAGCATTAAAAAGTTCCAAATTTGATAAAAACTTGAGATCAACATTTCAAACGTAATGATATTGAAGAAATAATATCATTACTGAAAAAATAATATCCCTTACCTCAAAGAATCGAGTACTTGGGAGGAAAGGTTCTCAAGTGATCTTTGAATGAAACTTGTCTTGAATAAAGAACTCTCAAAGTATCTAAATACTCACAAAATACGCTCAACAATATAGAGAGAGAAGAGAAAAACTTTGTTTACGGTGTGATTTTCAATTCTAACTTAGCCCTCTATTTATAGGAAAATGTTAGCCGTAAGGCGGACTTGACACAACTACACGATGGCTTTACACGCTACTATTGCCACCACCACATTTGAAATAAAATTCAGCACATTTCTTCACCAACCACAAGTGGGGCCCCTCTCAATTCTAGAATTTTCCACCAAAATCAATTATAAACCTAATTTTGAATCCGACACCTCTTAAAATTCACAACAAATCATTCGTGCATTTTAACGGTTCAAAATTTGTGGACATATACTCAACTTATGTATATAACATACCCAAAAATTACCACAATCCAACGGTCGGATTAAAAATTATAACCCCATGATATATCTCAAAACCCACGATTTAATTTTTAATACCTCCAATCGGTAAAATCTTGATAAAACACCTCAACAATAATTTCTTCATTTATAACCACATAAATAAATCCATCATTTATATCCACATAAAATAAATATTTCTTTATCATATGAATCAATAATTAATTATTCACAAATAATATTACGAGAATCAAAATTATAATGACCAGGTAGTTCCCGGAAAGAGGGGCTTTCAGATAAGGATTTCTCCTTCTTGGCGCAATTAGGTGACCAAACCTCTCCTTGATGAACTTTCTAGACATTGCCAATAATGCTATCTAATAATATTATTCAAATAATATGAATTATTGATCCGATAATGGAGATAATAATGCGGTGACAATTATTGAACAACAATAATATAAAATATCAACGCAAAGAATTATTGAATCAATAAAATAAAATATTGAGCAAGAACTCTTTGTGAAAATTATTGAGTAGTGCCTTCTTACGTAAGGATCAATAATTCAACAATCTTTGTATGCAATACTGGTATACTCTTTGTAACCAGCGTATTACTTGTATTTTAACCACCGGGTATTCCAACGATCTTAATGGTAACAACTTCGCCCGTTATTTTTAACCAACTTATATTTGTCGTTTTCTTCATCCAATCGCTTTTTCGTTATGGGGCCCACACATGGTTTGCATGCCGTAAATTCGAATATTCCCAACAAGATGAATATTCCACGACCAAACGAATATTCCCCGACAACAATGAATATTTTATAACCACTTGCTTATTTTGAAATATTTGTGTATTTAACCCTTAACTATCCACATTAATCAAATCAACCCTTACTATTTCAAAATAATAAATAAAGGAAATTCCTTTTTATTTAAAAAAATTTCGGGGTCTTACAGAACCTGCAGTAGTTTTTATAATATTTTTTGATTTTTCCAGATTTGGGGCCCTTCACTAAAACCTGAATAAAATGAAATCTACAACTCCGATTTGGGTCTAATCAAATGCATTGGATTCGTATCTTCCCGAAATACAATTATCATTTATTAAACATCAAATTCAGATCTGTTTGGTCCTGGAAAATAGCCCAGAAGTGGCTGTTCATGCAACATGATTTCATAGTTGGAGTGTTTTGGTAATAAATCCATATCTTGCTCCTTGTTAACATTTTACTTGCTTCCAAAGAGGTTTTTCCCTTAACTCATAGTTCTAGCATACCAAGAAACAAAATCACAAAAACCCTTTGTAGATTTCAAAATGAAAATCATAGATCACCCTTTTTAAATAGATTTTTCCCAAAAACTTCTTTAACTTCCTTTTTCCCAAATTTCCAACACAAGCTTATATAGATGAACAAGTTAAACATATTATACTCAAGATTTATCATCCTCATAAGACTCTAGCCTTTTAGAACTTGCACTTCCATAAGTCTATTACAAGATTACATAAAACATACAAAACACAAAACTAGGGTTTGATTTTTGTTACCTAGTCTTATGGGATGTCTTCCTTTTCTTTCCAAAGTAGCTTATGAACTTGGGATGCATGAACAACTTCCTTCTTCCCCCTCCCCAAATATCCGAACCTCTCTCTCTCTCTCTCTCTCTCTCTCTCTTTTCCTCTTTTTGTATTTTACTAGTTGGGAGAAAATAAAAGAAAAATAATGGTGAAGAAATGAAATGGAAATGAAGATGAATGTGGTGAAATGAAATGGGATGTGGTGAGTTAAACTAATATCCCCCATATTCTTTTTCCCTTTGGATAAAAGGCTTAGCCTTATCCCTTCCAATTAGGCCTAATCATGTCATGAAGGATGCTAATTAGATTTTCCACCAATGGGAGCATGACACACTTGTCCTTGTTGTAAGAATTTCTACTTAAGGAACTTGATTAGCATAAACTTTTTGCCTTATAAGGCCTAATATGGCCAGTCACTTCCTTGCCCATTATCCCCTTCATTTTTCTTTTATTTTAATGCACAAATTTGATTAATCAAAAGTCTAAAATACCCTTAATCAAGTGGGCTAAGTATTGGTTTGCATTTTATTTCTTTTGGGCTTCTCCATTAATTTTTTTGGGCTATGTAAGTAACATAGTTTAACAATTTTAATTTATATTACCCTAATTGTTTATTTGGGGTTTCTTTTTCCAATCTTATGGAATTTAATTACTTACACATATCTCTTTAATCAATAACCTAATTATGTTTACCATTATTAATCCCTTGCAATAATAAAATTATCCACTTAAGTTAGTATACATATTAAATACTAACTATTTCTTATCACCATAAACCTTAGGTTATTTAATTATCTCACCTAATGTATAATTAGGTTATGAAGCTTTCATTTTAATGAAATCTATAAATATGCATATCCATAACTATAATATATATATATATATATATATATATATATATATATATATATATATATTATATTTAGCCATACACCACATCACATATGTTATCACATACTTAATCATTATATAATAGTCATACTAATTAATCATTTAAAGATTATAAATATTTCTATTAAACATTCAAGGCTAACACTAAAGCTATGTTAATGTTTCAACATAACTTATCTTACTCTTCCTTAATCAACTTGATTAAGTATTGATCATAGTTAATTTGAAATAACAAACTTAACTATCTTGTTAAATTTATATCTCATAACACATATTCACTTATAAACTAAAAAAAAATTTATTCGTAAAAATTTAAATATATAATCATATAAAGTTTTCAGTCCTTACATCCTTAACCGTATAAATTGCTATGGCTTAACGAAAGTAGAGACGTGAGAGTGACAAAGAAGGTGTTGGTACCATTCACCATTAGAAGATGTGTAGATGACGTGTTATGTGATGTGGTTTCGATGCAAGTTAGCCATTTACTACTCGGTAGACCGTGGTAATTTGATAGGCGTGTGAAGCATGATGGCTTCACCAATGAATACTCTTTTGTACACAATAAAAAGAAAGTCACATTGTGTCCTTTATCACCACAAGAGATGCATGAGGATCAAGTTTATTTACAAAAAGACTATGATAAAAAAAAAGTAAGGAAAAGAAAAATCAAGAAAAAATAAGAGAAAAAGAAAGGAGAAGAGAAAAAATAAATATATTTACAAAAAAAAAGTGTTGTGAGGTGAGCTTTTGTTTCTAAACAGCCTATGATGTTACTTTGGTATAAAGAAGTGCTTTTGAATACTAACGCTAATGATTTGTTACCTAGTGTTGTTTCTTCTCTTCTACAGAATTTCAAAGATGTATTTCCCGACGAGCTTCCTCAAGAACTACCACCTATTCAGGGAATTGAGCACCAGATTGATTTTGTTCCCGGTGTGATTGTCGATGTCGGGATTTTTATTTGTCCCTTTTCGTTACTTGTTCTTTGGTGTTCTCATGTTTGGTGAGATTTGTTTGAAAAAACAAGTGAAAAAGGTTCGACATGTATCATGTCGACGATGGACTATTAAGAGTTGCCAGTTGGTTTTTTATATGGTTGTACCAACACAACCGAGAAAAGGTTTGCACATTGACCCAATGATGTGGCACTGCTAAACGGGTCGGTGAAATCGAGATTCATTAGGGTCTGAGGACTTGATTATTCGGAGGGAAGGTGTTAGGCACCCCCCGACATCCGTGTTACCACGGTGACCGCCTCTTTTCAAGAAACTATTATATGAATATGCGTGTGAGTGGATCAATGTGCAATTATTTGGAAGTAGTGCGAGGCCTCGTTTGCACCTATATACACAGGGTTTGAATTTGTGTAAAAATTTAATTTTAACAAGATATGGCAGTGATGTTTTATAAAAGAGGTTTTTCAAACCCTTGTGCTCAATAGTAATTGAGACCTTTTACACTCCCATTTTTATTAAGTGTTCGGCTTGATTATTTTTAATTTCGAGATGCGAAACATCTTCAAGAAAATAATATACAAAATAGTGCCAAACTACTCGTGGGTATGATAACCATTGGAGGAAATCCGAACACCATGAATAAATTTACAAGCTGCTTAAAGCTAAAAATGTGGAAACCGAATCTAGATCCAGTAAACTGAATCTGTGATCACATGATTCTTAGGCTCACATGATGCCGTAATTGATAATAAATAAGTAAGCAGGTATATATATAAAAGCGGTAATATATATATATATATATATATATATATATATATATATATATATATATACACACACATACATGATCAGCCACCACGAAGCACCTCCATGGGGGATCAGAAATGTAAATAAAGCTATAAAAGAAATCGACCGCCACGGAGTAAACTCCTGGCGGGACGAAAGGTAAATAAAGCTGTAAAGGCGGTCAACCGCCACAAAGTAAACTCAAAGTGGATGAATGTAAATATATATATATATATATATATATATATATATATATATATATATATATATACACAGATCGAATGAAACCACGGATGAAAGTCCGGAAAACAATACACGCAACACGACTCTCAACGTGAAGAAAAGTGTGTGCAAAGATGAAGAGAAAGGCTTTAAAGTGTGTGAGAAGGCTTACAGTGGGCTACCAAAGAAGACTTCTATATATTTAAAGGGATGAACACTCGGCTCCTGCCGGTACAAAAAGAAGCTATATGTGAGCTCACACATGTTTAAAATGAGAAACTACTCAGTGTAGGGTGAGTACAGAGTAAATTTGACAGGCTTCCTCGCCTTTTTCTCTTACAAAATGGCCACCCCAAGCCCTCTATTTATAGAGCTATTAGCCATAGAGTACTACTACTAGCTTGGCATGTATTGCTACTAATGTTAAGTCAAGCCCCCGGGCTTCATGGTCCCATCGTCTCAAAGTACGTGCACACATGCACTGTAATGTCCACTTGAACTTTCAAAATTGCAATCCAAGCATCCGACTGAGGTATGTAAGACCTATTTCGGACTGCCGTTGTCGAGAGTTATACAATGACATGGGATTAGAGGTTGTACGAAGTCAGGAAGGTTGGTCTATGCCCTCTGGTCTTCAAGCTTCAAATTCTATCCGTTATCCTGCGTAATAGTCACTCGGGATTGGACATCCTTGGTTCTTGTGGGACATTGCTGTGTAGAAATGTATGTATTGAAATGTTGAGATGGCGCGATGTGGCGTCAAGGTGGAAAGATAACGACTTTGCCCCTCACCGGGGTTATCGCCGGTTTAGGCAAATAAAGCAGACGTTGCTCAGGGTTATCTCTGAGATTAGACTGCTGCAAGTGTTGAAGGTCCTCAGTGTCATCTCTGAGGTGTGCCTGTCTTCCCGGTGTTACTTTCGGGTCTTGTACTGAGTGCCTCGGTGTGAGTGTCGAGGTTGAAGTTGATTGCATTTGAAACAAGCATTTCCGGGGTTATCTCTGGAACTGCATTCCTTGGGGTTATCTCCAAGGTTGGTAACTGCTACTCCTAGTGTTAGGACTGAGACTAAATATCTCGGGGTTATCTCCGAGATGGATCGGTCTTCTCTGGTGGAATTTTCGGTATTGAAACTGCATGCCTCGGGGTTATCTCCGAGGTTGGATCTGATACTCCCGGTGTGTGTTCCGGGGTTGAGGCTGAACTTCTGGTAGTATCAGGGATGGATATGAGCTGTCTTCCAAGGTTATCTCTGAAAAACGAATTTGCCCTCCTGTAATGTCAGTAACAGGTGTGTAGAAAATGTCGCATAGGATGTTGACGTTGGGGTTATAACCAAAGTTCTCAATCCTTGATACAGACTTTACTCCAAAGATGTTCCTCTCGTGTACAAGAGATCTGTGGGGATAACACTCTGTCTATTTTGGGGATGTGTATAATAAATTCCATCATCGATCCTCCTCGATGGTGTTGACTCTTCCTGGTTTGTATTGCCAGGACATGTCAATGTTCTGTTGGATTTACTGCCAATAGTATGTGTTATCAGGGCTGCTTGACCTTCATTGACGTGTGAATCAACGAAAAAATGCCCATGTTGGGCAGACTGTCAAGGCTGCTTGACCCTCGCTGATGTGTGAATCAACATATAAACGCCCTTGTTGGGCAGACTGTCAAGGCTGCTAACCTTCGCTGATGTGTGAATCAACGAGTTACACATGTTGTAACCCCCACCAGGGATCTGTTTGATCCCCGTTGATATTTGAATCAACTGCTGAAATCATCGGATGGCTTCCGACGCTTCGTTGGATTTACTTGCCAACAGTTACAGTGATGTCAAGGCTGCTTGACCTTCGTTGATATGTGTATCAGTGGATGACAATGCGTGATACCCCCGCCAGGGATATGTTCTTTGACATGAAACGCGTGATGCCCCCGCTGAGGTGTTGATAGAGAATGCGTGATGCCCCCGCCGGGGTGTTGATAGAGAATTAGGGTTACGACCCTCAATTGGCAGCATTGGACCTACGTCGGGTATTACCGAGTGTATCTTGGAACAACTGACATCATTGGCATAGTGTACCTTATACTCGGGCGAGCACCAATGAGTGATATATAGACCCACGGCTCGGTCTGAGAAAACTAGGATTGCAAGCCATTCTGCTTAATCGCGTAGCATTTTTATTCCTGATTTGGCTTTTTCAGCTTATGAGAACTCCGTTACAACTCGAACGAGACGGAGGGGTGGGACTCACGTAGGGGTGCCACAGGTACACTTGCAGAAGCCGCAGGTGGACCTGCGGTCAACCGTGGATACTTAATGCCATCAGGTTGCTTTCATAAGTCATTTTCATATTGCGCCGCTAAGGAAATTCGAGAGCTCTTCTTCAGATTTGCTGAGTTCGGGTGACTTTCTGTAAATTCTATCACCGTACAAGTGTTCTTCACTGTCCTGGTAATGTATGCATGTCTTCTTTTCCAGTTTTTATCCGTTGGAAAATGACTTATCATATAAAATGCATCTAAACACATAGTAGTGAATATGCATGCTCAAATAGCTTGATAAAAATATTCAACATAGTAAATGTCAGTATTAAACCATACTGAACATAATGATGTGAATTTTTTTTACTTCTGAGACAGTCAAATTGGCACCCTTTTCTGTTATTTCTTATGTGACGCCCCCAAAATAGGTATACATCACCCATCTTGAGTCGCCAAATACATGATACAAAATTTAAATACAACTTAATAATACAACAGTCGTGCAAAATACGACTAAACATATGTTGTGAGTTTTAGTATAAATATTGTCATCGACAAAATATACAAACTCAATGGGGTCCTCATTACATTTATTATCACACTATTTTACAGAATAGTGAGGACTACTAATGCTCCATCTAGGACCATCACTCTGTTTCCCCCGACTAGTCCCTGCTACGTTCTCATTTCCTAAAGAGAATAATGAATGCAAAAGGGTGAGTTCAACTAGCCCAGTAAGAAATATTATGACAAAGATAATGCGGAATAAATTATCGTTAGCCTTCAACAGTGTTAAACTGATACAATATAACAAACATCAAGTTTAACTGCAGCGTAATAAGCAATCCATTAGAAGAGTCAAGTAGAGAATAAAATCTACTATCTTCTATGATTTAAAAGGTTTTTCATCACTTTTATCGCTGAGACTCAGCTTAATAAATAATCCATATCATCAAATCATCCCTGCACTAGAGGCCAAGGATATTTTTTAGTATCACGACCACGAATTATCCATGCACTACGGGCCAAAGATAATCATGTTTTCATCAACGGTCCTGATCATGCCATACAAAAATTCATCTTTGCACCTTTCGCCGAAGAGAATCCATAGCCATAATCATACCAAAAATTGTCCATCAATGGCCTACGGGCCAATGAGGATTTTTTTTCACATCATCTGTAACATTACGGTCATGATTATACCGAATAATCCCTGGTCATAATCATACCAAGTCCATCTATGCACTACAGGCCACAGATGATTTTCAACATAAAATAAACATGAGGATGATGACAATGACATAATAATTCAATAAAACAAGTTCAAGAATTAATTTATCCAAGAACCAATAACGTCCAAATTTTCAACATGATACTGCTTTGTGGAGTAAAATTCAAGAATGCTCAGAATAATATTTCCATGAAAAGATACTGGATGAAACGCAAATATCAAGGATATTCCACTAATTTCATGGAGTATAGAAGCTAAAACTTTAACCAACTGAGTATAATAAAGAATGGAATAACAAAAGAAATCACCAGGCATGCGATAGACCGCACAGACAGGTTATTCCAACAGAATAATAAATAACGGAACCAGGTCATGCGTAAATGCACAGACAGGATATTCCAACAGAATAATAATTAACGGAACCAGGTCATGCGTAAAGCACAGACAAGATGTTCCAACAGAATGATAAATAATGGAATAACAACAGAAATCACCATGCATGTGATAGACCTTGACGAACGAGTTATTCCAATGAATAATAAATAATGGAACCAGTCGGCGTAATATGCACCGATAGGATGTCCTAATGAGAATAATAAAGAATGGAATAATGTAAGAATTTCACCATGTATGCGGTGCCATTATATAGACGTGTTATTCCAACATAATGATAAAGAATGGAATAATGAAAGAATTTCACCATGTATAGGGTATTCAAGCATTATCACGAGTTATTCAATGAATAATAAAGAATGGAATAACAGAAGTTCTCTTCACGAATAAGAAAGAAAGAATACCCCTTATGAGTACAACAAATAATATTCCTTACCGTAAAAAAAGAGTATTTCGACTAGTAGGGCGAGGATATACTCGAAGAAAACTTGCACTATGCTCAAAGCTTTCTTAAACTCTAAAGAAATACGCTCAAGATTATAGAAGAAGAACTCTCTCTATAGTTTTAGTGAATTCGTAAGAAATAATGAAGGAATGAACTTCTATTTATAGAAGAATGGACTGCATAGTAACTAATTCATGAACAGTCTAGATTGATTTACTTTTAATTGACTGATTGATATTTAAAAGCAAAATCTTTTAAATAAAATAAAATATATTCTATTTATAATCTAATAAAACGAATAACTTTATAAAAGTATTATGTTTTATATAAAAGATTTTTTACTACATAAAACACTATCTGAGACACTATTCAACACTATATCGTAATAAAATATAATATATTTTATTTATAGAATAACTTTATAAATGTATTACATTTTATATAAAAAGATTTTACTATGCAAAATACTATGCATAATAGAATATAATATATTTTATTTATAGAATAACTTCACAAAAGTATTTTGTTTTATATAAAAAGCTTTTCTATTTTATTACATTAATAATACCAATAAAACAAAACTGAGTGACTTATCACGTAAACATCAATAAATATCGTAGGTATTTCTTATGCAACCATAGCGTATTCTTTGTACTTTTTACTACCGAGTAGTTCAACAGTTTTAACGGTAAAACTTCCGCCGTTATTCTCATAAAAATATTTTTGTCATTTTCTCCATCCGACAATAATTCCGTTGCGGGGTCCACCAATGATTGTACCGTCGTACGGATTTTCCTCGACAAAAAGAATATCCCCCGACCAATCGAATATTATACAACAACTTGCATACTTTTCAAAATTTATAAATATTACCCACAACTATAACATTATCTCAAATCCACACCATAATATTAAAAAAAATATTTTGAGAAAATTAAATCTTTATTCATAAAATCTGGGGTCTCACATCTTATCCTATTTGAGGACAAATGAGCAAAAGGTAAAAATGCAAAGTAATCCAGGTAATTAAACTACCGTTATGGATTGATGACTTTGACTTTTTATGCTTATATAAGATGTATATATATCAAGTGGTGGTGTACTCTTTGAATGGCCACCTAGTTATGCCTATGTGCATGTGGATAGTCCTAGTTACAAAGGGGACTATGTCAATTTTTTTTCAAAATGTAGGCGATTGAATAGTCATGCATTTTTAACTCTACTGTAGTTGTATGTTAAAGTAATTCATGCATGCATATAGTCATAAAATGCATTTTAAAAAGAAAGCTCCAGATTAGAAATTACCACACCCTTTTTGAGGTGATTTGGAGACTTTTGTCCAGATATTATGGATCCGGATCAGCTGTGACAACCCTAGAATTTTGAATTTTTTAAAATTTTTATTAATTGATTTAAGGTTCAAAATTAGAACCTAGACAGAAAATAAGTGTATGCGTTTGATATTTTAAAGATAGAATTTTGAGGATTTCAAAATTCTGTGAAGGATTTAGGTGAATTATTCAGGATTAAGGGAATATGTCAATATGTTCTGTGTAAGACCCCAACTTTTATGAATAAAGAATAATTTTCTCAAATTATATTTTTGAATATTATGGTGTTGATTTGATATAATTTTATAGTTGTGGGTAATATTTAAAAATTTTGCAAAATAAGCAAGTGGTTATATAATATTCGATTGGTGGAATATTCTTTTTGTCAGGGAATCATTGGTGGACCCCACAACGGAAGTATTGTCGTAGTTAGAAAACGATAAAATTATCTTTCTATAAAAATAACGGCGGAGATGTTACCGTTAAAACCGCTGAACTACCCGGTAGTAAAAAGTACAAGAATACGCGTGTTCGCATAGTAGCACACCTGTATTGATTATTGATGCTTACGTGAGAAGTCACTCGCTTATACTCAATTATTGCTATAGTAATTGTTGATCATATCTCTTATATTATTGATTCAATTATTGTCACAAAGATCATCTGAATAATATGTTATATTATTAAATCAATAATTGAGAGGACAAGTTATAATATTAATGATTAATAATTGTTGAAAGATTAAATATGTGTTGATTTAAAATAAAATGATTTGTGGTAATATTTATTCAATCCTTGATGTATATAAAGAGTCTATTATGAGACATTTGTGGTAAATTTGGTTATTCTATGGGGGCCCATATGTCATCATCTAAAGAGTCTCTTTCACCAATAGTAATTACCTTTACCAGACATCAAATCACTTGCCGTTTCATATTACAGGCGTCGAACCAATTGTCGTTTCACATTACATGTGTCAAACCACTTGGTGTTTCACATTACAGGCATCAAACCACTCAGTGTTTCACATTACAGGCATCAAACCACTCAGTGTTTCACATTACAGGCGTCAAACCACTTGGTGTTTCACATTACAGGCGTAAAACCACTTTTCTTTTCACATCACCAGTCGTCAAGCCGCTTGCCTTTTCACATTGCAAGTGCTAAGCTAGAAATCTTCTATAAATAGAGGCCTAGTTCTTCATTATTTTCACTAATTCATTCAAGCTATAGAGAGAAAAAGTAGAGAGAATAAGAGAGAAAGAAGAAGAGTATTCTCATTACTACACACTACTGCAAAGATTCAATCTCCTACTAATGTAAGGGGTGTTATTTCTTTTGTATTCATGAAGAGAACTTATGTTATTCCATTATTTATTATTCTGTTGAATAACTCAGATACGCGCTGCTACCCTATACTTGGTGAAATTCTTCTCATTATTCCAGTCTTTTATTATTCATTGAATATCCTCATCCATGCATTTTACGCCGGACCTGGTTCCGATCTTTATTATTCTTCGTTGAATATCCATGCTGCGCTTTTTTACGACCGGTTCCATTCTTTATTATTCGTTGAATATCCTCATGCATGCATTTTACGCCGAATCGGTTCCATCCTTTATTATTCTGTTGGAATAACTCGCTCTGCAGCGTCTATCGCGTGCATGGTGATTTCTTTTGTTATTCCATTCTTTATTATACTCACTTGGTTAAAACTTTGACTTCTATACTCCATGAAATTAGTGGAATATCCTTGATATTTGCGCTTCATCCAAAGATTTTTCATGGAAATATTCTTTTGAGCATTCTTGAATTTTACTCTACAAAGCAAAGATCATGTTGTGATTTGGACGTTATCGGTTCCTCGGATAAATTAATTCTTGAACTTGTTTTATCAATTCTTATATCATTGTCATCATCCTCATGTTTATATTTTATTGAAAGTCATCTCGTGGCTCAGAGTGCATAGATGGACTTGGTATGATTATGACCGTGGATTATTCGGTGTAATCATGACCGTAATGTTACAAATGATGTGGTAAAAGTCCTCATTGGCCCGTGAGTGCATTGATGGACAATTGTTGGCATGATCATGACCATTAATGAATACACAAATATTCTTGGCCCGTAGTGCATGGATAATTGTGGTCGTGATACTAAAGAATATCCTCGGCCGTAGTGCGTGTGGGGTGATTCGATGATGTGGATTATTTATTGTTGAGTCCCAAATGATAAAAAGTGATGAAAACCTTTTAAATCATAAAAGATAATAGATTTTATTCTCTACTTGACTCTTTTAATGGATCGCTTGTTCCATACCGCAGCTTAAACTTGATGTTTGTTATATTGTATCGCTTTAACACTCGCTTAAAGGCTAATGATAATTTATTCTACATTATCTTAGTCATAATATTTCTTACTGGGCTAGTTGAGCTCACCCTTTCTTTCACTATTCTCTTCAGGAAATGAGAATATAGCTGGGACGAGTTGGGGAACGGAGTGATGGTCCTAGATGGTGCATTAGTAGTCCTCACTATTCTATGATATAGTGTGATAATAATTGTAATGAGGACTCCTTTTGAGCTTGTATACTCTCTAGTAGACAATATTTGTATTCAAACTCACAGTTTATGTTTTGTCGTATTGTACACGACAATTGTATTATTAAGTTGTATTTCAATTCTCATACCATGTATCCAAGCGACTCAAGATGGGTGGTGTATACCTAATTTTGGGGGCTTCACAGTTGGTATCAAAGCTTAGGGATATGATCCCTGGCTAAGATGTGAGAATAGTACTAGGAGGGGAGAGATGGGGAATTCCTTCGCTAGTATGACCTACCTAAGTTTATGTGGTATTTAATTGGTCTCACGTAATTTAGGGATAATATGTTATATGTCAATTAACCTTTGTTTTGTGGCGATGTCTCAAAATGACATCCGAGAATGTTGAGAATAGCAATGGAGCACAAAGCGATCGCTGATTCACCATATATCAATAATCGTGATAATGTGCATCGTGAAGGTGATAATCCTCATGCAAACAACAACACCGACCAAATGATGAATGATCAAATGTTCGTGAGGCTTTATGCAATTCATGCAACAAAGAAAAGTAGAGCGCGCTCTGTCCAAAATGTAGGTGGAAACACCGAAACTCTCGAACGGCCACCGCTAAACAGCTTCAAGGAGCCGGGACCACCGGAGTTTATTGGAGAGCCAAAACCACTTAAGGCGGAAGCATGGATAAAGCAGATTACCAAGATATTTGATGTCTTGGGATGCTCCGAGGAGCAAAAGGTTCCCTTTGCGCCTTTTTATGTTATGTTGAGAGAGGCAGACATCGGTGGGAATCGGTAAAGCATACTCAACCTAGCCGCACTAAAAATGTCTTGGGAGAAGTTCCAAGAACTATTCAACGACAAGTACTTTCCCGAAAGTATTCGTCACATGAAGGAGGTGGAGTTCATTAAGTTGGAACACAATAATATGACCGTGTTGCAGTACGAAGCAAAGTTTGCCGAGTTGTCCCGGTTTGCGTCCCACTTGGTGGATAATGAAGAAAGAATGACGCGGATGTTTTTAAGAGGTTTGAAGCCGGAGATACGTCAACATCTTATTTCTCATAAAATGTGTTTGTATTCTGATGTTGTAAATAGGGCTCAGTTAGTGGAGCGCGATAACGACTCAACGCAACCAAAAGAGAGCAAAATGACAAAATGATAATACCAAAGAGAGACATCGGCGGTGACAACAAGCGTGGAGGAAATCAACATGCTAGAAGTGGTAACCACTTCTTGCGGTAATCGTAGGCAAAAAAATAAGAATGGGCATTTCAAGAAGAGGAGATTCAAAATGATGGAAAGACGTCAAAGACCAAAGACTCATCATTAAGGAAGAAACGACCACTTATCATATGCTTCAAATGCAGAGGGAAGGGCACATCAGTCCAAACTGTGCGATGCCGTCCAAAACATGTTATAATTGTGGAAGAGAAGGTCACTTAGCCCGATTTTATCGATCACCGAAGACAAGTTCAGCTAGGATGGAGGCACCAAAGGCCGTCCAAAAAAAGTCAAAATCAGTAGTGCAAGGGAGAGCGTTTGTTGTGACCTCCCAGAAAGCAAGGAACCCGAATGAGGTCATCACGGGTAAGCTTATCATAAACTCTAGCGAAGTCTATTCTTTATTTGATACCGGTTCTACCCATTCTTTTATTTCTCCTACTTGCGCTAAATGATTAAAATTGACTCCGGAGAAATTAGACTTTGACTTATCTGTGGAAACTCCGTTGGGAGAAACCTTCATTGCATCCACTATTTATAAGTCTTGTTTGGTTCAAATTGGTACCCTCACATTACCTGTCGATCTTATTTCATTGAAAATACTTGCATTTGACGTGATTCTAGGGATTGATTGGTTAACTACTCATCATGCAAAAATTGATTATTTTCGTAAGGTTGTTAGCTTTCATATTCCTAACCAACCTATTATGCGAATTCAAGCGACCAAACCATTAAAATCAATCACGGTCATTTCAAGCCATAAAGCTATTCGTTTATTGAAAAACGGATGTCAAGCTTTCTTAGCTCATGTCACAGATTTAAACAAAAATACGTCAGTTTTGAACGATATTTCTATTGTTAATAAATTTCCTGACGTATTCTCTGAAGAACTTCCTGGCTTACCCCCAGAGCGTGAAATTGAATTTTGTATCGACCTTGAACCTGGTACCAAACCCATTTCCAAAGCCCCATATCGAATGGCTCCTATTGAACTTCAGGAGTTAAAGACCCAACTACAGGAATTGTTAGACATTGGCTTTATTCGTCCTAGTTTGTCTCCTTGGGGTGCTCATGTTCTATTCGTGAAGAAGAAAGATGGGAGTATGCGACTTTGTATTGATTATCGGGAGTTGAATCATGTCACCATCAAAAATAGGTACCCATTGCCACGTATTGGTGACCTGTTTGACCAGTTGCAAGGAGCCAAATTCTTTATAAAGATTGATCTTCATTCCAGATATCACCAATTGAAGATTAGAACCGATGACATTCCAAAGACGACTTTCAGAACTCGGTATGGGCATTATGAATGCCTAGTCATGTCCTTTGGATTGACTAATGCTCCTGCTGCCTTCATGGATATGATGAGCCGAGTATTCAAGGAATTTTTGGATCACTTTGTGGTCGTCTTTATTGATGACATCCTTATTTATTCCAAAAGCCGTGAAGATCATGAGCAACACTTGAGGTTGACACTCCAAAAGCTTCGTGAATACAAGCTTTATGCCAAGTTAAAGAAATGCGAGTTCTGGCTTGAGGAGGTAGCATTCCTTGGGCACGTAGTATCAAGTCATGGAATATCTGTTGACCCGACAAAGATTGAAGCTATTCAAAGCTGGGAGCAACCTAAATCAGTGACCGAAGTACGTAGCTTTCTCGGTTTAGCTGGTTATTATCGGAGATTCGTGGAAGGATTTTCTCGAATCACTATACCATTAACTCAGCTAACTCGGAAAGATACAAAGTTCGGTTGGAGCGAAGAATGTGAGAAGAGTTTTCAAGAACTCAAGAGGAGACTCATTTCAGCACCTGTTCTGATAATACCATCTGGCTCGGAGGGATTTGTCATCTACAGTGATGCTTTAGGCAAAGGGTTGGGATGTGTTCTCATGCAACATGGGAAAGTCATAGCCTATGCCTCGCGATAACTCAAAGAATATGAGAGGAATTATCCTACTCAGGATCTAGAGTTGCAATACCGTTGTCTTTGCACTTAAAATTTGGAGGCATTACTTGTATGGGGAGAAAGTGGAGATCTTTACGGATCATAAAAGCCTCAAATATTTCTTCACTCAAAAGGAACTCAACATGCGACAACGACGTTGGCTTGAACTATTGAAAGATTATGATCATACCATCCAATACCATCCTAGAAAAGCGAACGTGGTAGTATGACGACGAGTAGAAGATCATATGCAAGTACGAAAAGCGATATTGTCAACACAAAGGCCCATTTTATGTGACTTGCAAAGGATGGAGATAGAGTTAAAGACTCTGTGGACCCATGTGATGATGGCGAATATACGAGTAGAACCAACTTTAATCGATAAAGTTAAAGCGCTCCAAGCTACGCACACGAGCCGATGCGTATGAGGAAGAAAGTGCAAGAAGGTGCTATGCCGGAAGCAAGAATCGATGAAGAAGGAATACTTTGAGTCAACTCCGCACTTTGTGTTCCTAACGACCTCGATTTAAAGTATAAAATCATGATGGAGGCGCACAACACACCGTTTGCAATCCATCCTGGGAGTACCAAAATGTATCATGATATTCGTTATACGGTGGAGCAATATTAAGAGAGAGATAGCGCTGTTTATCTCAAGGTGTCTAACTTGTCAACGAGTTAAAGCGGAGCATCAAGTACTAAAAGGTCCATTTCAACCACTTAAAATTCCTGAATGGAAGTGGGAGCACATTACCATGGATTTCGTTACCGGTCTTCCTAAGGTTTCTCAAGGCATAGATGCGATTTGGGTCATTGTTGATAGATTGACCAAGTCTGCTCATTTCTTACAGATACGAGAAACTTATACACTTGAACGTCTTGCTCGTATGTACATAAATGAGATTGTAAGACTACATGGTATGCTTGTATCCATAGTTTCTGATCGAGACCCAAGATTCACTTCACGATTTTGGGTTAGTTTGCAAAAAGCTATGGGCATAGACTTACGATATAGCTCGGCATATCATCCTCAGACGAACGGACAGTCGGAGAGGACTATCCAAACTCTTGAAGATCTATTAAGACTTTGTGTCCCTGATTTCAAGGGAAGTTGGGACAAGTTCTTACCATTGGTGGAGTTTTCCTACAACAACAGTTATCAAGAAAGTATTGGCATGGCTCCATTCAAGGCGTTGTATGGAAGAAAGTGTCATTCTCCAGTATGCTGGGATGAGGTGGGTGAAGTAATATTTTTGGGACCGGAGTTGGTACGTATGACTACAGAAAAGATTCAAACGATCCGACAACGTATAAAAACTTCACAAGATGGACAAAAGAGTTCTGCTGATCTTCATCGAAAGGACGTAGAATTCGATATTGGAGATCATGTGTTGTTACGTGTTGCTCCATGGAAAGGAGTTTCGAGATTTGGAAAGAGAGGAAAGCTCAATCCTCGGTTCATCGGGCCCATTTTAATTCTCGAGCGAGTGGGGAATCATGGCCTATAGACTCGCCTTACCGCCAAGTATGTCTCGTGTTCATAATGTTTTTCACATATCTATGTTACGTAAATATGTGAAAAACCCAAACCACATTATTGAGATAGAACCAGATGAGATAGAAGAAGATTTAATGTATGAAGAGTTACTTGTTAAAATCTTGGATAAGAAGGATCATGTTCTACACTCTAAGGTTATACCTCAAGTCAAAGTTTTGTGGAGAAATCACGATGTGGAGGAAATGACTTGGGAGTTAGAATCTGAGATGAATTCAAGGTATCCTCATCTCTTCGACATACCAGGTATGTACCCTAATTTCGAGGATGAAATTTCATAAGAAGGGGAGGTTGTAAGACCCCAACTTTTATGAATAAAGAAAAATTTTCTCGAATTATATTTTTGAATATTATGGTGTTGATTTTATATAATGTTATAGTTGTGGGTAATATTTATAAATTTTACAAAGTAAGCAAGTGGTTATATAATATTCGATTGGTCAGGGAATATTCTTTTTATCAGGGAATATTCGTACGACGACATAATCATTGGTGGACCCCACAATGGAAGTGTTGTCGTAGTTAAAAAAAACGACAAAATTATCTTTCTATAAAAATAACTATGAGGTGTTACCGTTAAAACTGCTGAAATACCCAAAGAGTAAAAGTACAAAGAATACGCGTGGTTTGCATAAGTAGCACATGGTATTGATTATTGATGCTTACGTGAGAAGTCACTCGCTTATACTCAATTATTACTACAGTAATTGTTGCATCATATCTCTTATACTATTGATTAAATTATTGTCACAAAGATCATCCTAATAATATGTTATATTATTAAATCAATAATTGAGACGACAAGTTATAATATTAATGATTAATAATTGTTGAAAGATTAAATATGTGTTGATTAAAAATAAAATAATTTGTGGTAATATTTATTCAATCCTTGATGTATATAAAGAGTCTATTATGAAACATTTGTGGTAAATTTGGTTATTCTATGGGGGCCCATATGTCATCATCTAAAGAGTCTCTTTTGCCAATAGTAATTACCTTTACCAGACGTCAAACCACTTGCCGTTTTATATTACAGGCGTCGAACCAATTGTCGTTTCACATTACAGACGTCAAACCACTTGGTGTTTCACATTACAAGCGTCAAACCACTTGGTTTTTCACATTACAGGCGTCAAACCACTTTTTCACATTCACATCACAGCTAGAAATCTTCTAAGCAAGCATTCAAGCTATATTTTTCAGAGAAAGTATAGAGAGAAAGAGAGAAGAGAAAGAAAAGTATTCTCATTACTACACTATCACCGCAGATTCAATATTCTACTAATGTAAGGGGTGTTATTTCTTTTGTATTCATGAAGAGAACTTATGTTATTCCATTATTTATTATTCTGTTGGAATAACCTGTATACGCGGGCTACCCTATAGTTGGTGAAATTCTTTTGTTATTCCAGTCTTTATTATTCTGTTGAAATATCCTCGTCCATGCATTTCTGGGACTGGTTCCAGATCTTTATTATTCATTGGAATATCCTGTCTCAATGCGTTTTACGCCGGACCGGTTCCATTCTTTATTTTTTACGTTGGAATATCCTGTTTGCGCGTTTCGGGACCGCTCCATTCTTTATTATTCGATGGAATATCCTCGTGCATGCATTTTACGCTTACGGACCGGTTTTCGTTATTTATTATTCTCGTTGGAATAACTCTCACTGTCGGCCCTATCGAATGCATGGTGATTTCTTTTGTTATTCCATTCTTTATTATACTCAGTTGGTTAAAACTTTGACTTCTATACTCCATGAAATTAGTGAAATATCCTTGATATTTGCGCTTCATCAAGTATCTTTTCATGGAAATATTCTTTTGAGCATTCTTAAATTTTACTCTACAAAGCAGTATCATGTTGACAGTTTGGACGTTAATGGTTCCTGGATAAATTAATTCTTGAACTTGTTTTATTGAATTCTTATATCATTGTCATCATCCTCATGTTTATATTTTATTGAAAGTCATCTGTGGCCTGTAGTGCATAGATGGACTTGGTATGATTATGACTGAGGATTATTCGGTTGTAATCATGACCGTAATGTTACAAATGATGTGGTAAAAGTCCTCATTGGCCCGTAGTGCATTGATGGACAATTGTTGGCATGATCATGACCATTAATGAATACACAAATATTCTTGGCCCGTAGAGTGCATGGATAATTATGGTTGTGATACTAAAGAATATCCTCGGTCAGTAGTAGTGCGAGGGGTGATTCGATGATGTGGATTATTTATTGTCGAGTCCCAAAGTGATAAAAGTGATGAAAACCTTTAAATCATAAAAGATAGTAGATTTTATTCTCTACTTGACTTTTTAATGGATTGCTAGTTTCACCGCAGCTTAAACTTGATGTTTGTTATATCAGATCGCTTTAACATTGTTTAAGGCTAATGATAATTTATTCTCGCATTATCTTAGTCATAATATTTCTTCTTGGGGCTAGTTGAGCTCACCCTTTCTTTCACTTTTCTCTTGAGAATTGAGAATATAGCCGGGACTTAGCCTCGGGAACGGAGTGATGGTCCTAGATGGTGCATTAGTAGTCCTCACTATTCTGTTATATAGTGTGATAATAATTGTAATGAGGACTTGTTTTGAGCTTGTATACTCTCTAGTAGATAATATTTTTATTCAAACTCACAATTAATGTTTTGTCGTATTGTACACGACAATTGTATTATTAAGTTGTATTTAAATTCTGTACCATGTATCTGGAAACTCAAGATGGGTGATGTATACCTAATTTTGGGGGCGTCACATTCTTGTATATGTGTACAGTATGTGGTTAAGGGTCAAGGGTTGACCAGATAAGCGATATCTGTAACAAACCCTAGGTATATATTAAGAATGTCAACGTTCGGTTAGAAAACCCTAGCGATTAATAAGAAACCCTAGAAACCGGTTCTAGAAACCCTAATTTCTGTTCCGGGAATCTGTAACCCTAATTCGATGCATGAAACCCTAAATTGGGAACCTAATGGCGTAAGTGTAAATAATTATAAGATTAATTAGGGTTAATCTGAAAAAATTGGTTAGAAAACCCTAATTTTGGAATTTGAAACCCTAATTTATAATAGGGAAAAACGTAAGTGTTAATTTAAAAGTTTTAATTTTAATTAGGAAATATGAATCCTAATTTTCCATTTATGAGTAATTAGAAAAACCTTATCTAATTACAAAATCTAATTTCTATTTTAGAGAATTAATTTTCTAATTAAAATCCTAATTCCGGGTTAAAAACCCTAATGACTATTTTGACCCTAATTGCTTAATTAACAATTTTAATTCAAATTAGCAAGATTTAATTTGTGATTAAGAAATTTTAATATGATTAGAAAATTCTAATTATAATTTAGAAATATTAATTTTTTATTTTTAAAATCGAAATTCAGAAATATTAGAAATTAAATTTATAAAGTTAAGGGTTAAACCCTAAACCCTAAATTGGTTCAAACCCTAAACCCAAACCCAAACCCTAAACCTAAACCCTAAGGGTTTGCATCAAATAACCAATCTAGAAATAAAATTAATTGCTAAATGACTATAATACCCTTATTACATTATTGAGCCTAACTTGTCAATCTTGCCAAGATGTGAGTTGGTCACCCACTCTAACCACTCCATATGCTCTATATCAAACACATCAGCCGAATTTTTGCAAGATCATAGCAACAAGTCAACAAATAAATAGATTAAAGAGAGAGAAAATGGCACTTTAATTCTCATTTTCTCCAAACCCAATCTCTCACTAGAAATTCGAGATTTAGAAAGAGAGAGAGAGAGAGAGAGAGAGAGAGAGATAGAAGCTAAGCCATGATCAGGTGTTAGCATTCCAAGATCAGATCATCAAAGTCAGAAATCAAGATCAAACTTTAAAGGTATAAGAACCCTAATTTCGAAAATATTTTGATTTGATGTTAAAAGTTGTAATTGATTGGTTAAAGATGTGTAATAAGGTGTCTTTTAGTGATCTGGGTTGTTAAATCCCAGATCCATAACATCAAAGTCCTCAGATCTAGCATTTTGAAAAATCTGGAAAAACTTTGAAAAGTTGTCTGACATCCATATATCAGACCTCATAGATCTCTCTGTGTTAGGTGTTATAGAATTGGTCTTTGTAGTAAGGGCTTTAATCTGGGACTTGCAGAAATCCCATATCATGTTTATATTGCAAGATATGATCGGTCAAAGTATGTTGACCGAGCACAAAATTTTGAATCTGGGCAACCCAGAACTTTTCCAGGCGGTCTGACAAGCTTTTTGAAGCCCCTGATCTTGCTTCTGTTAAGTCTTTTAGTCATTTTGTTGTTTGAACGTTATTGCCTGACAATAAGACTACATGATTAAGTCTTTAGTTCACTCATATCATTAACAGAATCGTAAATAATTAGGGTAAAACAAGCGTTGACCGACTGTTCTTGACAAAATCTGGAAAACCCAGAAATCGTTAAGAACAGTTCCTGACATCATTTGACCGAGCCAAATCTGGAGCTTATAATGTTATTGAACTTACATATTGGTATATAAATGTACCTTGACATAACGACTATAGAATGGAACCTTAAAATTACATAAACAAGTCATTAAACGCAACGATTCAAGGCTGCAAAGTTGTACCTTGAAATCGCTTGAGTTTCAGGCGTTCTGAAACTTCAAGAAATCTCCTGACAAGTATTTCTAATGCTTAGATCTCTCTGTGATTATATGTTTTGGTCATACTCTTTGCTTATAATTGTAGTATTACATTTGGTCTACAACAACAAAGTAATTACCTGCCCAGAAACCTTATAACCATGAATCTAAGACTGGTCAAACCTACCTAGTTGTACTCTGACTATGAAGCTCAAGAACACTCAAGAACGGGCCAAGAACACCTATAGCAACGGGTCTGTCGCTATAGGGCCCTTTAGTGAAACTTATTTTCGGAAAATACTTATTTTAATTAAATAAATAGAAAAAAAATAGTTTTTAATTATTAAAAATACAAAATAAATTCTGAAAAATTATTTTAAAGTCTGAAAAATAGTTTTTAATTATTTAGAGTATATTTCATAAATATTTAATATTTTTGGAATATAAATGGTATTGAATTTATTTAATTATAATATTAAATAAATTATTTAAAAATGATTTTAATACATGAAAAATCATTAAAAATAATATTATGGTATAAGAAAATATTTAAAGTTATTTTCAATGACTTTTAATATTTTGTAATGAATTTCATTAATTAATTAATATTAATGATAATTAGTTTATTTAATAACTATATTAAATAAATTATGGAAAAATAGAATAAATGATTTAAAATCATATAAAAATGATTGAAGTGTTATAAAAATATTTTAATTTATAAAATATAACTTTTGATATTTTGTCATGAAAATATTAATATTTTAATATTAATAAAAATTATCGGATAATGGATTTAAGTGTTTAAAAATCATATAAATATGATTTTAAGGTATTAAAATACTTTTTAATATTATAAATATATTATAATATTATGTGATGATTTTCATTAATATTTGATAATAAATAGATATTAATGATAAATGAATAATGTGGTATTTAGTTCGTATAAATACGTTGTTAATGATTGATTTTTTTTTTTTATAAATAGTAATAATTATTTAAAAATTATTACGAGGTTACGAAAAATATTTTGACTGATTATAAATTATTTAAGTTAATTGTTAAGTGTTTAATGTAGAGTTTAATTGAACTTAAACTCGTGAATAGTCCGACTAGGCCGTAATGGGATGACGATTTTTTAATCGTCGTTCAACTCGGGATCGTAAAAGTTTGACTTGATACCGAGTCCTATGTGTGTTGTAGACTGATAGGGTTATGTGTTATGTGTTATGTGTTTAGGTTATTCCATGTATATCTATATATATAATAGTATTATATTGTGATGATATTATTCTAATATTGGAGATCTATATTACTAATATTAGGTCTTCGGATAAGGCGTTATAAATTTCGTAGCGATAATCAACGGTTCAGGCAAGTTTGTTTTTACCTAACTCTACTAAGAGTTGTTTCATTCGGATACGCTTATGGTTAATCATTGCTGGTTGCCATGAATTGTACTCTGTACATATTGCATGTATAAGTCAGGTATGAAAGGCTGATCACCTTCATTACCAGTTGGTTCAGATATATTTGTTCATATATAATACTTGTTCAGTCATAAATGTGTTCATGCTAGTTCACAATTATATTATTGAAGTATAGCCAGCTTATTATTCTGACTCTTTCAATCATGATATATCGTTATATTATTGAACTTAAACTTGCTGGGCAACTTTCATGCTCACCCTTGCTATATCATGATAAACATTGCAGATTAAGACGAATGCGTCAGATACAAGGAAAGATTAAAGACAGTTCCATCTTAAAGTTAATATGTTCGATTAGTTTTGTAATAATGTAGTTTGATAATAATGTTATATGTTAGATAGTTATGAATTGTGTATTAAGTTAAGGTTACTTGACCTTGGGGAATAGTGTGTAAATGTATTATATAAACAATTTATGTTTATATCTTCCACAAATAGTAATAGTTGTATAGAATGATCGAACCGGATCCGCGGTGATTTGGGACCTCGGATTCGGCGCCGTCACATCAGCCGAGTAGTTCCCGTAGGACCACTTCTGGTATACGGAGGAGGGCTTCTAAAGTGCCTCGACCACGTTCTGTTAGACAGCCTCATCGGTTGGTGGAGGCGGTGATACGTCCAGTCCGGGTTGATGTGCCGGAATTCGAGGACGAGGAGGAGGATGTTTCGGTTGGGGACCCCGCTCCTGCTGCACATGTTCCCCGTAGGGACCTCCCAAGTATTCAGGTGACAAACCCAAAGCTTCTGGGTGATTTGAGTCGACATCCTTTGATGTATTTGCACGCCAACGAGGTATCAAATTAGATCTTAATTTTCCTTCTTTTCTATTAATGAGGAGTAAAGGATTTTGATGTTGATCTGCATTTCATGTAGGTTCCCGGCTTTACACAGCCTTGAGGGAACTAGTTCAGTATTCACTCCATGTACCAGGCTCTGTATCATAACTATAGAGCGATTGTGCATGATTGGGGATTTGGGGCATTCTTTTCCATCCCTCCCCGTTGTTGTCCCTGGGATTACCTCAGGGCATTGTCTGAGCGCTGGTTTCAGCAGACTCAGTCATTCCATTTGCTAGACTATGAGGTGATGATGACGCCGATGGATTGGCGGTTCATCACAAGTATGAAGTTTGGAGGGGCACCAGTGCCTTGCATGGCGGATATTACCCCTACTGCAATCAGATCCTTGCTAGGAGTTTCGACCGAGGTGCTCAAGGGCAGGACCGTCCGTACAGGTCCTTTGAGCGTAGATGCTATGAGTGGGCTGTTGAGCGAGCCCATGTCAGATGATGTCAGTGTTAGGGATCGCATTATTCGACGATTGTTCCTGATGATCATTAAAGGCTGCTTCATAGCAGATAACTCTTCTATGGTGTCGTTCGTTTTGATCAGAGCCACGCGACATGTGGACCGTATAGGAGCGTATGACTGGGGTTCCTACACCTTCACCTATTTCCTCAGGGGCATGCGTATGCGTTCGCGGGGCTTGACCGAGGCTTGGTTAGGATTCTACCCATTTTTGCTGGTGAGTATTTCTCTTATAGTTTCCCATATATAGGTTAAGAGTGTTTACTGACCGCAGATGTTAGCCTTTGTATTGGCAGTTTTGGGCCTATGAAAGGCTTCTATGTTTGCGCCCTGTGAACGTGTTAGGTTTAGATACCTATCCACGAGGACGACAACGACATCATTCCATACCGCGCACGCCCCCAGAATGAGGGTTTTACTCATTGCTCAGCCTACAATTTGGAGTTGTTGACAGCTGATGTCATCACATGGATTCCCTATTATGGGGAACACTTCGCCATGGGTTTTGAGGATGGGTACCCGACTGGTGTCGAGTATGTGATTTCCACCCGTAGGGTTCCTCTCTTCACTAATGAAGGATGTGAGCACTATTTAGGAGAGCGTGCCATTAGAAGCACCATATGAGAGATCTGTATGCCGATCTTGCGTCCTGCCAGGTGTTATTGGCTTGTGTCACACTCACCCGTCATTAATATCCCATTGTTGGGTGTTGACAGTTTTGTATTATGAGAGGGTCCCTGCACTCAGGAGATGTTCTAGCGTCGGTGGTTCCCTCGCATTATTGGAGCCCAGTCCCGCGCCACTCAGTTTATGGGGGATATGGTTCCAGGATCCGTGATGATGACAGATTGGCTAACATATTTTTGAGATCCGACTCATTTGACACAGATTGACAGTTTGACCCAGCGATTAGACCAGGCACATTTCTTAATCCGGCATTTGGGCAGAGATCCGGTAGAGGCAGATTCGTTTGATCCTTCCAGCTCAGGCGTTGGCCCCTCAGATGACCCATTTGTCTTTGTCAACGCAAATCCTCCTTTGTATAGGCCTGACATCCCTGTTGATAGAGTTCCAGTGACTTAGGAGGAGTTACATAAGGTGGACAAGATTGATGATGTAGATATTAACACCATTATCTTCTTCTGATGTGTATTCTCGTTATCTCTTTTAATTAGCCTCTGTTAGATATTGGGTTGCTGTGCCCCATTCTCTATATATCTTTTGATAGGCCTCTGTTAGTAGTAGGGAATCTATGCCCCATTTCCCTATATTTTTAGTTGTACAGAGATGATGTATATAGATGATGATATACTTAGGAATATATGTATTATTTTCCATTCCCTATATCATATTGCTATCTATTACATGTAATGCATGTATCATGTTATGCATATATATGTATGTCCAGAGATATATCAGCATTGACCCCTGGATGGTCTTATGATACGGCCCACACAGATGTCTTCTTCGACAGTCAGCCGATTAGATCATACCCTACCATTATTGGTGGCATCACGTCTTAGATCATGGTATGATAGTATGTCATCGTCAGACAAGGTTACTGTAGATTAGATGCTGCAGCATACTATGACCATCTTGACATTTCAAGTTCCCGCAGGATTTGTGGAGGGCATGCTAGAGCACTGGGTACCAGAGAGGCAGGTCATCCGCTTTGGTACCCATGAGTTGACTCCGACTCTGGAGGAGTATGCATGATTGACGATGCTGCCACTAGACATACCTTGCATGCATATGGCTATTGGAGATATGAGCAGACAGTTTATGACCCTCACCGGACTACGACGTAGGGGGGTACAGGATGAGCTGACATCTGGTCACGTTATATCCCATCATTTTCTGTTTCACATATTTGGCTTTGAGGATAGCTATACACGGCACTCCGGGGATTTCACCTCACCAAAGGATTATTGGCGCTCGGCCAAAGGAGATGTCCTGCTACTGTGCATGCTGTCATATGTATATATGCAACGGTACATGGATGAGATAGACATCAGAGTCATCATGGCAGTGAAAGCTCTCAGGGAGGGTCACTCCATTGTACTGATGATCGTAGCAGAGACGCTGAGGTCGACCACATACTGCTGCACCTATCCGATGAGAGTGTTTACAAGCAGCTGCAGTCATGCTATACGTGTGGTTCATGTCACACTTAAGGCCGATTGAGATCTTTCACCGACATGGATATTGCTTCACCCATGATATAGTTATATCTTACTCCTTTCAGCCATCGGAGTGTACAGACGCTATGTCTTTGTCGATGTTCTTGGCGGATATCAGAGATCCATTTGGCATTCTGCTGTGCACAGGTCTTAGCTCACCCTATAGCTTCATTACTCATGCTCCAGGCATGGATTATCTCCTCCGGCCGGGTTTGAGGGGGTATGACTACTCTATCACCACCGGTCGCGATGTCGTAGTTTGACCCGGGCCCAAGATTCAGATCCTTTTGAGGGGGCGCTAGGTCAGTATTTAGCTTCGTCATCTATCAGCAGAGGACTGATCTCGGGTGTATGCATGTTGGGATCAGCGTGAGATAGCTATTTTCTCTATTAGCCATCTGGGCTGCTCGCCAGAGTATTCGGCGTGGATGGAAACAGAGAGTTCATCGGCTGAGGTAGTATCCATAGTGCCCAGTAGTGATTCAGACGATGGAGAGCCCATGGGGGACATTGATTCTCACATCGAGGAGGAGCCGTTTACTGGGTTGGCAGCATCTCTTTTAGATTCTCCCAGTACTAGCACTGTTGTGATCCAATATTCGGCACAATACTTTGAGCAGAGTCTTTATCTGATGACCTTCGAGAGAGATCAGGCTAGAGCCTTGATGTTGACATCCCTTGATGGGAGAGATGCAGCTCTGTTAGAGAGCGACGAGGCATTAGCTTGTATAGACGCCGCTGTTGTTAAGCAGGATGAGGCCAGATCAGCTAGAGATGTTGTGATAGTTGAGAGGGATAGCGCTATATCTGCCTGGGACGTAGCCGTTACAGATAGCTCTTCAGTGAGGTCTCTTACCACTTGCATGATTGTAGAGATGATCACATACATTGACGAGCATAGAGTCACCATGCCGATGGATGTAGATCTATTAGCTCATGTGGATACCATTGTACAGGAGACCACCGCCTTACCTCCTTCTGCTGAAAGGGATGCCATGTTAGGCTTGATAGCTCGCATATACACTGACTTGTAGATGAGCTTGTATTTTCTTGCACAGACTAGCTTAGCCATTTTGTCATGTACAGTTTACATTGTGTATATCAAACAACATTGTATATATAGCAGAGTAATATATTTTTTTATCACTTCTCTTTTAGATATGTCTAAATACTTGCTTGATATTTTTCCTGCTTCTTTAGGGCTTGTGATCTTGATGTATTTTGAATTCCTCCTTGATGGATGGACATTGAGTTAGCACTGGATAGTTCAGAATTGATCATTGATCTGTGTGTATCCCTACCATCTTTGGTGTCTTGGGACTGGTTTCTGTATGGAAATGTGGAGAGGAGTGTGGCTTTCCTCTCTGAGGTTGACCGAACCACAGATGGTCGTCAGTACTCCTATTTAGGAGGAGCCTAGTTAATTCCATCTCTTATGGATTGGTGTTACTCTTTGAGGCACAACCGCAGCTTAGATGGTCGCCGAATCTCCTATTTAGGAGGAGTTCAGGTAATTCCATCCCTTTGGTCTAAAGCTGAAGAAATATGGTGGATTGAAGGATGATCCCAGTACCAGTTGACAAGTGTTTGTGTTTTGGTAGGGGGTGAGACCGAGCCATAAATGGCTGCCTACGTACTCCTATTGAAGAGGAGATCAGGTCTGCGTAGTTCGAACCTGGTGTAAGAGGTTCAACGCTGTATATGGCAGAAATGGTGTAGGAATGTTTTTGTTGTTTTTGTTTTTGTAAGGAGATGGGTGTACAAATGTTTTTGTTGTTTTTGTTTTTGTAAGGAGAAGGGTGTAGAAATATTTTTTGTTATTTTTTGTTTTATTACGACCGGGCCACGTAAAATGGTTGCCTATGTACTCCTATTGAAGAGGAGATCAGGTTGACGTAGTTCGCCCCTGAGGACGATTCACAGCCGAAGAGAAGTATGAATCCCATGTGTAGGCTATACTACGGGGAGAAGAAAGTTTGATCCCATGATTGGGACAAATTATAGGTGTGAAAAAGTTTGATCCCGTCTTCAGGACAAACTGCAAGCGTAGAAAAGTTTAATCCCGTCTTCAGGATAAATTGTAGGTGTAAAAGGTTCAATCCCTGGGGGGATAACTGAAATTGTATGAACGTAGTGAAACCAGGCTGCTGGTTTGAAGAGTATGTTTCCCTGAGGAGCCAAGTGTGGTGAAGAGTTGTATGTGATGAAGGTTTAAAGAACCAGAATGACTAGTGATCTGATGATCCAACACCAGGATGTTTGCTTGATGGTAACTTCCGACATAGTACAGTTTCACAGTATCCGAGTTGATGAGTTGTGGAAATTCATCGCCATCCATTTCCTGTAATCTGAGAGCGCCTCCTGTCAATACTTCCTTGACAACAAACAGGCCTTCCCAGTTAGGGGCAAACTTTCCTTTGGACTGATCTTGGTTGTCAAGGATCTTCTTTAAAACCAAGTCAGGTTGCTTAAACTGCCGTAGCTGGACTTTTCTGTTGTAGGATCTGGCGATCCTTTGTTGATATAACTGACCATGGATGATAGCCGCTGTAAAACCCCAACTTTTTGAATAAAGATGAATTTTATATAAATATTATTTTTGAATATTATGGAGTGAAATTGATATAATGTTATAGTTGTGAGTAATATTTATAAATTTTGCAAAGTACGCAAGTTGTTATATAATATTCGATTGGTCGGGGAATATTCGTTTTAACAGGGAATATTTGTACAACGACACAATCATTGGTGGACCCCACAACGGAATTATTGTCGGATTGAGAAAACGACAAAAATACTTTATGAAAATAACAACGAAAAGTTTTACCGTTAACTCGTTGAAACACCCGGTTAGTAAAATAAAGAATATGTCTGGCGTGGTTGCATAGTACACCAGTATTAATTATTGATGCTTACGTGTAAGTAACTTCAGCTTTTGTTGGTATTATTAATGTAATAATACGTAAAATCTTTTATATAAAATGTAATACTTTTATAAAGTTATTCTATAAATAGAATATATTATATTCTATTATGCATAGTGTTGCATAAAGTCTCGCATAGTGTTTTGCACAAGAAAATCTTTTTATATAAAACATAATACTTTTATAAAGTTATCTATTTTATTAGATAATAATTAGAATATATTATATTTTATTATGCATAGTATTTGCATAGTGCCTGCATAGTGTTTGTATAGTAAGATCTTTTATAAAGTTATTCATTTTATTAGATTATAAATAGAATATATTATATTTTATTTAAAAGATTTTGCTCTAAATATGGACCGTCAGATTAAAGTAAATCAATCTGGACCGTTCATGAGTTAGTTACTATGCAGTCCATTTTTCTATAAATTGAAGCTCATTCCTTCATTATTTCTTACGAATTCACTGAAACTCTAAAGAGATAAACTATAGAGAGAAAGAAGAAAGTATTCTGCTACTTCACTACTTATATATCCAGTACTCTTCTTCTTAAGGTAGGGAATATTATTTGTTGTACTCGTAAGGGGTATTATTTCTTTTGTATTCATGAAGAGAAATTCTGTTATTCCATTCTTAATTATTCTGCTGGAATAACCAATATACGCGGACTACCCCATACTTGGTGACATTCTTCTAATATTCCATCTTTATTATTATTATGTTGGAATATCCTGTCTATGCGTTTACGCCAGACCTGGTTCCGTCTTTATTATTGTTCTGTTGGAATATCCTGTTTATGAATTTACGCCGGACCTGGTTCCATCTTTATTATTATTGTATTGGAATATCCTGTCTGTGCATTTACGCCGGACCTGATTCCGTCTTTATTATTCTGTTGGAACATCCTATCGGTGCGAATTTCGCCTGACCTGGTTCCGTTACTTATTAATCTGTTGGAATAACCTATCTATGCGAAGTACCGCATGCATGGTGATTTCTTTTGTTATTCCATTCGTTATTATACACAGTTGGTTAAAGTTTTGACTTCTATACTCCATGAAATTAGTGGAATATCCTTGATATTTGCCCTTCATCCAGTATCTTTTCATGGAAATTTTCTTTTGAGCATTCTTGAATTTTACTCTACAAAGCAGTATCATGTTGACAATTTGGACGTTATTGGTTTATGGATAAATTAATTCTTGAACTTGTTTTATTGAATTCTTATATCATTGTCATCATCCTCATGTTTATAGTAGATTGAAAGTCATCGTGGCTGTAGTGCATATAATGGACTTGGTATGATTATGACTGTGGATTATTCGGTATAATCATGGCCGTAATGTTATAAATGATGTGGTAAAAGTCCTCATTGGCCCGTAGTGCATTGATGGACAGCTTGTTGGCATGATCATGACCATTAATGAATACACAAATATTCTTGGCCCGTAGTGCATGGATAATTGTGGTCGTGATACTAGAGAATATCCTCGTCAGAAGTAGTGTAAGGTGATTCGATGATGTGGATTATTTATTGTCGAGTCCCAAATGATAAAAGTGATGAAAAACCTTTAAATCATAAAATATAGTAGATTTTATTTTCTACTTGACTCTTTTAATGGATTGCTTGTTCCACTACAGTTAAACTTGATGTTTGTTATATTGTATCAGTTTAACACTATTGAAGACTAAAGATAATTTATTCTGCTTTATCTTAATCATAATATTTCTTACTGGGCTAGTTGAGCTCACCCTTTCTTTCACTGTTCTCTTCAGGAAATGAGAACGTAGCATGGACTAGTCGGGGAACGGAGTGATGGTCCAGAGGACAGCATTAGTAGTCCTCACTATCCTGTGAAATAGTGTGATAATAAATGTAATGAGGACCCCATTGAGTTTGTATATTGTCTAGATGATAATATTTGTATTAAAACTCACAACATATGTTTAGTCGTATTTAACACGACTGTTGTATAATTAAGTTGTATTTGAATTTTGTACCATGTATTTGGCGACTCAAAATAGGTGATGTATACCGATTTTGGGGGCGTCACAGCCGCGGTTCATCTTTCGTCTATAAGGGACAATTGGTGATACATGTCTTGTACCCATTGATTTTCATCCAGCTGAGCGTCTATCAACACTCTGAGGGATTCCATTTCCACTTCTATGGGGAGCACTACTTCCATCCCATAGGTTAATGCGTAGGGGGTTGCCCCAATGGAAGTGTGCATTGATTTTCTGTAGGCTAAAATAGTAAGAGGCAATAAGTCAGGCCATTCTTTGTGGTTGGCAGACATCTTTTGCATGATTTGCTTGATGTTTTTGTTAGCCGCTTCAACAACACCATTCATCTTTGGACGGTAGATGACGAAGTTAAGAGTTCATTTAAGGATCGAAATACATATAATTAAATAAAATAAGACTTGACAGAAATTTCATGTCTTATATTTAATTGGGACATTGTATGGTGGAAGGATTGAATTATACAGTAACTATTTACTCAAAGGTTCTTTTATGATTAATGTTGAAATCTATATTATCTGGAAAGTCGTTGATCGCTAGGGAGGCTTATCCCTATCGTAGAATAAATATTATTTATTTAAATAAATTAATTGTTTAATTTATTTATTTAAATAAGATTAGAATTGTTCTAATTGATTTATTCACAACCTATTTAATATGGAGAACCTAAAGGGTCACACCATAAAAGGAAGAATAATTATTTAAAAGTTAATGGCATAATCGTAATAATATGTTATGTATATTTAATTTAATCTATGGTGATAGAATAAATTAAATAGCTTAATATTTATTATTTAATATTTTAGAAATATTAAATATAAATTAATAAGAGGAGTCTTATTAATATTATTACAATTATTATTATTTTAATTTCTAAAAGAGTTTAGGAATTAATTTAATATAAGTACTCTCATTTATTCCTAATAGGATTAGGAGGGAAAATTAGTTAAAGGAGTTTAATTAATTATCCCTAATAAGATTAGGGAGCTTAATTAATTAAAAAAATTTAATTAATTAAATAAAACCAAATTCCTTAATTGTTAAGGTGGGTTGCCCACATCTATAAATAAGAGGAGTCTTATTATGGGTGTTGGGGGTTGTTGACTTTTTCAACATACGACATAATTCCAATTGTTGGGAGAGTACACCCTTTCTATAGAGATAGAAAAACTAGGGTTTGAGCCAATATCCCTTCTTCTTGAATTTTCTTCTTCCTTGGTGGATCACCTCTAGAGGCCAAACACATGGGTGGCTAACGTTGATCAAAGGAAGGATCCAAACCCGGTGGATTCAAGTTGAACGCGAAAAGGATTGGAGGTGAACTTGTACCTGAGGAAGCTCGATCTTCAAGGGTATGATTTTATTCTTTATCTTTTCGTTTAATTAATAATTGTGCATAAAGGGTGATCCGGGTATATGGTTTGTAAATTTTTTTTAAACTCTGATTTTTACACGCTTCCGCTAATTTTATGCAATTTGATTGCGTCCATGAATATTACAAACCTAACACAAACACGGTTCATGAGAAATAAGATATTGACGTATCTCCGGTTTCAAACCTCTTAAAAACATTCGCGTCATTCGCTCCTCATTATCGACCAAATGGGATGCAAACCGGGATAACTCCACAAATTTAGCCTCGTATTGCGACACGGTCATATTGTTTTATTCTAACTTGATAAACTCCACCTCTTTCATGTGGCGAATACTCTCAGGAAAGTAGTACTTGTCGTTGAATAGCTCTTGGAACTTCTCCCAAGACATCATGAAAAGGCCGTCGTTAGCTACGCTTTTTCGATTCCCACCAAGAATCGCCTCTTCACGCAACATGAAGGTGGCGAAGGGAACCTTTTGCTCCTCGGAGCATCCCAAGACATCAAATATCTTGGTGATCTGCTTTATCCATGCTTCCGCCTTAAGTGGTTTTGGCTCTCCAATAAACTCCGGTGGTCCCAGCTCCTTGAACTGTTTAGCGGTGACCATCCGAGAGTTTCCAGTGTTTCCACCTACATTTTGGACAGGAGATGCTCTCGCCTGATGTTGCATGAATTGCATAAAGCCTCTGAATAATCCATCATTCATCATTTGGTCAGTGTTGTTGTTTGTATGAGGATTGTCGCCTTCCTGACGCACATTATTATGATTATTGATATGTGGAGACTCAACGGTCTCTTGTGCTCCATTGCTATTCTCAACATTCTCGGATGTCATTTTTAGATACTGCCACAAAACAAAGGTTAATTAACATATAACATATTATCCCTATACTTTGACCGACCAATTAAATACTAAATAAAATTAGGTAGGTCATACTAGCAAAGGAATTCCCCGTCTCTCCCCTCCTACTTCTATTCTCTCATCTTAGCCAGGGATCATATCCCTAAGCTTTGATACCAACTGTGACGCCCCAAAAATAGGTATACATCACCTATTCTGAGTTGTCAAATACATGGTACAGAATACAAATACAATCTTTAAATATACAACATAAGCTGTGAGTTTCAATACAAACATTGTCTTCTAGACAGTATTAAAACTCAAAATAAGTCCTCAATACATTTATTAACACATTATTTCACAGAATAGTGAGGGCTACTAATGTTATCCTCTTGACCATCACTCTGTTCCCTGACTCATCCCAGCTATATTCTCATTTCCTGAAGAGAACAGTGAAAGAAAGGGTGAGCTCAACTAGCCCAGTAAGAAATATTATGACTAAGATAATGCAGAATAAATTATCTTTAGTCTTCAACAAGGTTAAACTGATAAAATATATTAGACATCAAGTTTAACTGCAACGGAACAAACAATCCATTAAAAGAGTCAAGTAGAAAATAAAATCTACTATCTTTTATGATTTAAAAGGTTTTTCATCACTGTTATCGCTGAGACTCATCTTAATAAATAATCCACGTCATCGAATCACCCCTGCACTACGGCCAATGATATTCTTTAGTATCACGACCACAATTATCTATGCAATACGGCCAAGAATATTTGTGTATTCATTAATGGTCATGATCATGCCAACAATCATCCCATCAATGCACTACGGCCAATGAGAACTTTTACCACATCATTTGTAACATTACTACCATGATTACACCAATAATCCTCGGTCATAATCATACCAAGTCCATCTATGCACTACACGTGCCACGTATGACTTTCAACAAAATATAAACATTAGGATGATGACAATGATATAAGAATTCAATAAAACAAGTTCAAGAATTATTTTATCCAGGAATTTATAATGTCCAAATTGTCAACATGATACTTCTTTATGCAGTAAAATTCAGGAATGCTCAGAAGAATATTTCCATGAAAACATACTGGATGAAGCGCAAATATCAAGAATATTCCACTAATTTCATGGAGTATAGAAGTCAAAACTTTAACCAACTGAGTATAATAAGGAATGAAATAACAAATAAAATCACTAGGAATGCAATAGACCAAGACAGCAAAAGTTATTCTACGAGAATAATAATTAATGGAACCGGTCCCACAAGAAAACGCATGCATGGATATTCCAATGTAATAATAAAGACGAAATCGTGTTCGGCATAAAACGCATGTATGTGATATATTCCAATGTAATAATAAAGACGGAATCGGTCCAAATGAAAAGAGAACGCATGCATGTGATATTCCAAATGTAATAATAAAGACGGAATACTAGAAGAATGTCACCAAATATAGGGTAGCCCGCGTATACAGGTTATTTCGACAGAATAATAAAGAATGGAATAACATAAGTTCTCTTCATGAATACAAAAGAATAACACCCCTTACGAGTACAACCAATAATATTCCCTACCGTAAAAGAAGAGTATGCCGACTGGTGAGGATATTCTTTGAAGAAAACTTACACTACGCTCAAAGCTTCTTAAAACTCTAAAGAAATACACTCAAGATTATAGAAGAGAATTCTCTGAATTTCTGGTGTGAATTCAATTCTAACTAAGAATCCTATTTATAGGAGAATATAAGGGGTACAGCTAAGAAACGGATGCAACAGAAATAATTCACAAGCCGAGTTATTCAATTTCACGGATGGCTACAATTCAAATAAATCAAAAACTAAAATAAAACATAATATATATAAATTCATTACATGCCTTATACGGCACTTTATTTCTCCCACCCAAAACATACACCAAAGCTTACACCAAAGTCTACATCACCCACTCACAATAATATATATATATATATATATATATATTACACACCTTAAATATATTAATCGACCAGGTCGTTCCCAGAAAAGAGGGGGCTTTCCAATAAGGATTTCTCCCTATTGGCGAGCAATTAGGTGACCAAACCTCTCCTTGTCAGAACTTCTAGACATTGTTAATATTGCAATTAATAATATTAATAACTTTGTCGTCTCAATTCTTGATTTAATAATATATAAAAATATCGACAATAATTGAATCAAATAACGTGAGATACTATGCAACAATTACTTTAACAATAATTGAATAAAACTAAGTGACTTCTCACATAAGCATCTAATTCTTATGGCTTATACCTTTTATTTTTCTAATTCTTGATCTATGCTCTCCAATCTGATTTTGATTGATCTAGGGCTGTATATAGAACTGATATACTTATGTATTTCGTTGGTTTAGGAGAGAGAGAGAAAGAGTTGGTGAGAGCAAGTTAGCAATTTTTGCAATTTTGGTGAACTTTCTCTCTCCAAAACTATTTATATTACTTTGATTCATGCATGATCTAATATTTTCGGCTGATTGGCTGCAGATTTGGGTCACCAAGTCAATGTAGTGGTTCAACCACTAAAGTTTCTAGCAATAATACAAGTTACCAATTAAAGAAAATGAAAAAGGGCATTTTGGTCATTTGCTAAATACATTTAATGGCATTCTTGACATTTGCACAAACCCTTAGGGTTTAACCCTAAGGTTCTAACCTTTAGGTTTTAAATTACTAACTTTCTAGGATTTTCTAAATTAGGGTTTTAATTTAGAAAATTAAAATTTTGAAACTAAAATTAAGTTTTCCTAATTAAATTAAGTTTTCTTAATCATATTAGTGTTTAATAAATATATTAGGCCTTCCAATTAGGATTAGGGTTACCTAATTAGGGTTTAGAAATTCCGAATGTGAAATTAGGGTTTTTTGGCGTACAATTAGGGTTTTAAACCGTATAATTAGTTTTCTAAATCTAAGATTAGGGTTTTTAATCTCTTATCAGGGTTTATAAATTTTAAACCTTATCCAATCAATCATTGATCAAAATCTCTATACAGTACAAGCACGTACTTATCAAAATAATTATTTTAATTCTATTTTCTATCAAATCCCTTTCCAGAAATCAGGGTTAGGGTTTCTAATCTTGTTAAGCATAACTTTACTCTAATTTTATTAGTTAATATATAAATTGACCTTCTCGATACACGTATACTTGTCACAAAAATGATAATTAATATTAATATTAATTAAAAAAATTATTCATAAAATTTTGATTATTCGAAATCTCGGGTTATCACAATATATAATATATATATATATACATATATATAGAAAAGCAATAAAAGCCGCAGACCGACGGTCCGGGCATACACACACACGACTCTCAATGTGAATAAAAGTGTGTTCAAGAAGAGGAGAAAAGGCTTTAAATAATGTAAATAGACTTAAAGTGGACTGCTAAAGAAGATTTCAATTGCTTTAAATGGATGAACACTCGGTTCCCACTGGTAAAAAGTAGCCAAATATATGCCCACAAGTGTTTGGAATAAGAAAGCACTCAATTTAAAGTGTGTACAAAGCAAATTGGACAGGGCTTCCTTTCTTTTTACTCCTTCAAAATGGCCACCCCAAGCCCTCTATTTATAGAGGGGTGAGCCGCAGGTGTACCTGCGGTAGCCCGGGGTGCCCCGGGCTTCATGGGCCCTGTCGTCTTAAAGTATGTGCACTTGTGCAACGTATTGTCCCGGTTGAACCTTCATAAATTTAATCCGGGCATCTGGCCGAGGTGTATAAGACCTTTTATGGTATGCTGTTGTCGAGAGCTTCACAATGACATGGGATAAGAGGTTGTACGAAGTCGGGAAGATAAGTTCAAGCCCAGGTCTTCAGGTCTTCAAATTCTATCCGGTGTGATGTCTTGTGTAGTAGTCACTCGGGATTGGAGCTATGGTTCTTATAGGAAACTTTTGTGTTGTATGTAGGTTGAAATGTTGAGACGACATGATTGTGGGATCGAGGTGGTAAAATGCCGATTTTGCCCCTCACCAGGGTTATCTCCGACTCTGGGCTAATTTTGTAGTCGTTGCTCAAGGTTATCTCTGAGATTGGGCTGCTGCAAGTGTTGAATGCCTGTCCCCCCGGGGTTATCTTCAGGTTTGGAATTGAGTGCCTCGGGGCTATCACTGAGGTTGAAGCTGATTGCTGGGGTTTGAAACAAGCATTTGCAGGGTTATCTCTGGAACTGCAACTGCATGCCACGGGGTTGTCTCCTAGGTTTGAACTGTATCTCCCGGGGTTATCTCCGGAACTGGAACTGCATTCCTCAGGGTTGTCTACGAGGTTAAAACTAAAACTCCCGGGGTTGTCTCCTGGTTAGACTAAATGAGTATCTCAGGGTTGTCTCCGGGACTGAATTGAATATCTCGGGGTTATCTCTGAGATTGAACTAACTGAGTATCCTGGGGTTGTCTCCGGGACTATGCTGACTTGACTTCCAGGGTTATCTCTGGAAGACGACTTTGCTCTCCTGCAAGGTTAGTAATAGGAATATAAAAATTTATGAGTGTCGACACAAATTAAGTAAAAGGGTATTTCAGTAATTTCGCCTCTAAAAGGGTATTTTGGTAATTTCCCACATAATTTTAAGGATAGTTTAGTAATTTGACATGATTCCCTTTAATAATAACCCTTAGGATTTTATAATCACCATTAGGGTTTGCTAATTAGGGTTTAGGGTTCCTAAATAGGAAATTAGGGTTTTTGAAAATATAATTAAGGTTCCTAATAAATCGTTAGGGTTTTCTAATTGCAGATTAGGGTTTCTAATCTAACATTAGGGTTTACTAAGGTTATACTTTCTGATCAACACTTGATCATTAATCCCATAATGTACAAACACATAATCATAGATACTATTATAGTAAATGTATTAACTATCAAATCCCTATCCGTAATTAGGGATAGGGTTTTCATCAGCTGTTTAACATAACTTCACTCATATTACTTAGTCAAAAAATAGTTTGACTATCATGCTTTGCTCATAACACAAATACTTATCATAATATTGATAATCACTGCTCACATTAAAATAAAAATAAAATTATTCGTAAAAATAGAATTGTTTAAAATTTAGGTTCCTCACAGCATGACAGGTTTTGATAAGGAAATGAATGCATATTTACATCTTCCTTTACATTTACACGGCATTGGGATTTACATGGAATTGAAAGGGAAAGGCATGAAGAGACTTTCCTTCGCGTTTGGTTTATCAGAGGCTGACATATCTTAGGCTACTCTCACGGATTTTCAGCATGAAGTTTCCCAGATCATCGTAATTTACTAGATTGGAATTTAATCCGATGTTTCAATTGGAGCAGATCTGGGTGGTACCTTTCCTGAGCCTCGCGGGATTAGTCTCCCCTGAGTCCAGTAATCAAAGACCGACGGGTTTGCCTCCTGGTAGAGGAATCACACAACATACATTCACATACATCGTGCCTTACCGTATGAAATTATGACATTGTGTGAAGCACTAATTAATACCACTGATAAGTGGGTTTTATACCTACTGATCAGCGTCTAATTCGAGCTTAAACGGTGTTAATTCTTTGTGTTTATGTTTTGTTTTTACTTGTTTAGTGTTGTTTTGTGTTTAGGTGTGGTGGAATGGCAATTGGACTAAAAGAGCAGAATTATGAGGAAATATGGCAATTTTAGAGCTAAAATGGACAACTAACAGCTTACATGCTAGCCGAGGCGGGCCCTCTTATGCATGACACCCCCGCCTGGACGGGGGTCTTGATATGAATTAACAGATCATATGCCCGCTGGGGTGGGTTCCTTACACAACAAAACCCCAGCCGAGGCGAGGGTACGGGAAAGAAGAAGTGTCCGTATTTGTTTGGAATGCTGCAACAAAGAAGATAATAGTGATTAGACTTGATTTGAACTCGTTTATGCATAGAATTAGAGTCTGAGTAAGTGTCTAGGCGTATATTTACAACAAACAACAAAGATTAAAGGCATGACACAAGCAAATAGATCATTGAAGATAATTTTTTGGAGCAAGAGCATTGGATGAAGACTTTGAAGGAGATTTCACAACAATCGCAAATTGAGCTAGAAAGAAGGGTGGTTCTGGATTTATTCTTCTTCTTTATTTTTATATTTGTAATTGGGATGATGTTTACTTTATTTAATTCAGTTTTATTTCATTAACGATGAACTAAATTCTTTAGTAAGCTTATAACGGATCTTTGAGTGGAACGACGATTATGTATCTTTAATTTTCAGTTTAATAAGTTATCTTTCAGTTTATCTATATTGATTTGTGCTTGAATTTATGAATTTCTTGATCACCAATTTTATCTGGACTTGTATGGATTCGAGAGAGGAAATACGAGTCTAGACTTAGTTAATATAGCATGTGTTCTTGAATTTTGTGAATAAATGGAATCTTGATGAATGTTAGGGTAGAGATATGCTTAACATCGCATGTAATCGGATAGAGAACTTGAACTTAAACATTCTTTAATTGTAATTCACGTAGAGATATAGTGAGTTAGTTAATTAAGGTGTTTAACTTAATTCTATTTACTTTGTGGATTTGAGTTAATATGGTATTAGTGCATCGAGAGGTGGCTAGTTCTACTTGAGTATTCTTGATTAATAAACTGGGATAGTGAATTAAATTGGAATAAGGTGTACTAATCAGAGTGATACTTAAAGTGAAGTTGTAAGCCTAATTCTCCAATATTTATTTGAAAATTTAGTTTTTAGGGTGTGTTGATTGTTTAGGATTATTAGTATTTCTAATATTTTTAATTATAATTCTTAATTTGGTTAGTTTAATAAAATTTGGATTAATAGGAAATTAGTAGTTGTAAGGGTTAATTTCTTGCTAATCTTTGTGGGAACGATACTTGACTTATCACTTTATTACTTGTTGACCACGTATACTTGCATGTTGTGCGTATATAGATTTTACCTAACAAGTTTTCTGCGCCGTTGCCGGGGACTAGTATAGATTTTAATAATTTTGCAATATCAATTTAATTAGTCCAGTTTTGCTTAAACATTTTTTCTTTTTGTTTTGTCCTTTCTATTTCAAGTTCATGAAGTCAGTTTATGCAAACTCAGTCCAAAAACCCAGACTTGCTTCCTTTGGAGGACGACATCGAGAAACGGTTTCAGAGGTTATCTAAGTGGAGTAAAGACACAAGGGAAGACTTTGAGAATTCTAAAAAAAGAGAAAATAATGGTTGCTGAAGACCAGAAAGCGTTGAGATATTTTGCTACACCTAAGGTGACTGAGCTTCAGACGAGTATCATCAGGCCAGTGATTGTTGCAAATACGTTTGAAATCAAGCCTGGGACGATTTAGATGATCCAAAACTTAGTTCAGTTTGGGGGACTTGCAAATGATGATCCGAATGAACACTTGATCAGACTTTTGGAGATATGTGACACCTTCAGGTATAATGGGGTGTCGGATGAAGCAATCAGGCTTCGCTTGTTCCCATTCACTTTACGAGACAAGGTGAAGAGTTGGTTACACTCACTACCGTCAGGAGCAATAACTACATGGGAAGACCTCGCTAAAAAATTTCTAGCCAAATTCTTCCCACCAACAAAGACTACAAAAATGAGGAATGAGATTACTATGTTTGAATAACATCATGTGGAATCGTTATACGAGGCATGGGAGAGATACAAGGAGTTTCTTAGGAAATGCCCACATCACGTATTACCAAAATGGCTGCAGATGAACACATTATACAATGGGTTAAATGGGAATCTCAGGACGAGTATTGATGCAGCTTCGAGTGGAGAATTTATGGCTAAGAGCTATGAGGAAGCGTATGAGTTAGTTGAGACAATGTCAGCTAATAACTACCAGTGGCCTACATTGAGGATGACACAGCCTAAGGTAGCTGGAGTTTTAAAAGTAGATGGGGTAACCGCGTTGGCAGCACAGATTGCTGCATTATCAAAGAAAATGGATACTATGACGGGTGTACAACCACAACAGGTGGCATATGTTTGCGAGTTATGTGTTGGAGAACATCCTACGGAGTAGTGCGCCATCAACCTAGCATCAGTTCAGTTTGTGGGTAGCTACAATAGGATTTCTCCACAAAATATGTATCAAAATGCCTACAAACAGGGGAATAGAAACCATCCTAATTTATCATGGAGTAACAATCAAAATCAGCAGGCTCCACGATCTTCATATCCCCCAAGGTTCCAAAATTAGAATCAACAAGTAGCTCTGCAGCATGATAAAAAGTCAGAGTTGGAAGAGATACTGATGAAGTACATAGCGGGTAACGGAGCGGTACTGAGAACGCAAGCGATAGCGATTAAGAACTTAGAGAATCAGATGGGACATCTTGCATTGTCCTTGAACAACAGGCCTCAAGGGACGTTGCCTAGCGATACAGAGAAAGAATCCGAGAGGAAATCACGAGCAATGTAATGCAATTACGCTGAGGAGTAGTAAAGCCTTAGGTGCCAACTGTGACGGAAAAGTAGATACAGAAAAAGTTTGTAAGAACGAAGAGAAGGATTTATCGAGAAAAATTGAGGACAAATTTGTGGAAAAGCCGAAAGAAGATAAACAGAAGATAGGCGCCATACCAACGATGCCTTTCCCCCAAAGATTAGAAAGTCAAAAGATAAAGGATCTGTTTTCAAGGTTTATAGATATATTCAAACAATTACACATCAATATTCCATTTCCCGAAGCACTTGAGCAGATGCCACAATATGTCAAATTCACGAAGGAAATACTTTCAAAGAAACATAAGCTCAAGGACTTCGAAACAGTGGTGTTGATTGAAGAATGCAGTGCAATACTGCAGAAAAAGCTTCCTCTTAAATTGAAAGATCCGGGAAGCTTCACAATTCTGTGTGCAATTGGCAATCGTGATGTGGGAAGAGCTTTGTGTGATCTAGGAGCAAGCATAAACCTTATGCCACTATCCATTTACCGAAAGCTAGGGTTAAATGAGGCAAAGCCAACAAACATCAGTCTACAACTCATAGATAGATCCATTACTTATCCAATAGGGATAGTAAAAGATGTGTTGTTAAAGGTTGACTCATTAATTTTTCCAGCTGATTTTGTCGTCTTAGATTTTGAAGAGGATAATAATATTTTAATCTTATTGGGACAGCCATTCCGTGCAACTGGACGAACATTAATTGATGTGCCTAACAGAGAATTGATCATGAAAGTGTTCGACTAGGTAGTCATAGTGAAAGTATTCAAGGAAATTCCAATTCCTAATGAAGAGGAAGAAAGGGATGTGAACACGGTATCGACACATGCAAAGTACAAAGATTGCAAAGAGGTTGGTGGTCTAAAAGCTTTGATTGAGGATATAAAGTCAAATTCAATCTCAGAAATGCAAGTGATCGGGCATGCAATAAATCATTATTGTTGTTGTGCAAAAAATAAGCAACATGCTGAGAAGATTACATCCGAGCCAGGATAACACAGGGAGTAGTCAGGCTGAAAGACTTAAAATCAAGCGCTAATTGGAAGGCAACCCAATTTTACTTTTATTCTTAGTATTTTCATTCATGATAGTCAAATTATAGTTTAGAATAATAATTAGTATAGAATAAGTTTATTGAGTAGTTATTTAAGTTATACTTTTAAACAATCTTAGCTTTCATGCTTAATTTGCTCAATATTGACTTATTTTCATGTTTACTGATGTTTCAGGTACACTACAAGAAAACCAGGCATTGCCGACGGGCACTGCCATTACCTATGACCATAGTGTCGTCGGCATTAAGGTCAATGGCGACGACAGATGTCGTCGACAAGATCGTCACCCCACAAGTCGTCAGCCCTGGCTCCCGTCGCCAATCGTCGGCATCATTGTCATTACCGACGGGACTCATTGGCGATGGCATAACAGCAATACCGACGGCCATACCGACGGCAAGGCCGTCGGCAAAGACCCATAAAATTTTTGGGGGAAAAACTCATTGCCGACGTCATAACGGTCGGCAATGCCTTTCTAGCCGTCGGCAATGACCTATTACCCATGTCTGTCGCTAGATGCTATTGGCGACGGCTATGCCATCGTCATTACCCCCATCGGCAATGACTACATATATTTTGATTTTTTTTTAAAATTTCAGAATTTCCCTGTTCATTTACAAATATACACCTGTTATAAACTAATAACAACCATTAAATAACAACTATACTTGTTATAAACTAGTAATCCAAATCAAATATATAGATCAAAAATATAATGGTCGTCGGTAAAACTCAAAAACTGTACAAATACATACATAAAACTAAGAATATAACATAAACTAAACTAACTACAACCCGTCGCTTATCTCCATGTCATGGAGTCGGCGGTCATCACCCTGCACTGGAGGAGGCTGCTCGTCATCAACTCGACGGTCATCACCCTGTAATGGAGGAGGCTTCTCGTCATCAGCTCGGCGGTCATCACCAGCACCTCCACCTCCACCTCCACGAGTCTCGTCAATAAGACCCTACTAAATTAAAATATTAATAACAAAATTAAAATGAAAACATATTTACATTATTTTCGTTTGTGTTCTTCAAGTTAGGCGAACGGGACTCGAACTCGGGCTCCGTATATCAGAATTGAGTCCCGTCAGTTGTAATGCGTGTCTATTGCCTATGCGGTACTATTGCATGTGTTCGCATGTCAACTGGACGACCGGGGCGGGTTTTGGGCTCTTTTTTAGCTTTTTGCCTAACTGTTGGCGGGTTTTGCAAACTGGGACTTAACTCGGGCTCCGTATATCAGAATCGAGTCCCGTAAGTTGTATTGCATGTCTATTGCCTATGCGGTGCTATTGCCTATATTCGCGTGTCAACTGGACAACCGGGGTGGGTTTTGGGCTCTTGTTCGGCTTTTTGCCTAACTGTTGGCTGGTTTTGCAAACTGGGACTTAACTCAGTCTCTGTATGTCGGAATCGAGTCCGTAAGTTGTAACACATGTCTAATACCTACGCGGTGCTATGTGTGTGTTTGTGTGGCGTTCGGACGGCCGAGGCAGGTTTTGGGCTCTTTTTCGACTTTTTGCCTAACTGTTAGCGTATTTTGCAAACTGGGACTTAACTCGGTCCCCGTATGTCGGAATCAAGTCCCGTAAGTTGTAACACATGTCTATTACCTACTCGGTGCTATGTGTGTGATTGCGTGGCATTCGAAAGACCGAGGTGGGTTTTGACCCATTTTTTGGCTTTTTGCCTAAGTATTGGCGAGTTTTGCAAATTGGGCGATAACTCAAATTCTGTATATCGGAATCAGTCCCATAAGTTCTAATGCGTTTCTAATACCTACTCGGTGCTATGTGTGTGTTTGCATGGCGTTCAGATGACCGGGGCGGGTTTTGGGCTCTTTTCAGCCTTTTGCCTAACTATTGGCGGGTTTTGCAAACTGGGACTTAACTCGATCTCCGTATATCGGAATTGAGTTTCGTAAGTTTTAATGCATGTCTAATACCTACGCGGTACTATGTGTGTGTTTGCGTGGCGTTCAGACGGCCGAGGCGGGTTTTGGGCTCTTTTTTGGTTTTTTGCCTAAGTGTTGACGGGTTTTGCAAACTGGGACTTAACTCGGATTCCGTATATCAAAATCGAGTTTCGTAAGTTCTAATGCGTGTCTAATACCTACTCAGTGCTATGTGTGTGTTTGTGTGGCATTCGGACGACCGAGGCGGGTTTTGACCTATTTTTTGGCTTTTTGCCTAACTGTTGGCGGGTTTTACAAACTGTAACTTAACTCGGTCTCCGTATGTCAGAATCGAGTCCCGTAAGTTTTAACGCATATCTAATACCTACGTGGTTCTATGTGTGTATTTGCGTGACGTTCGGATGGTCGAGGCAGGTTTTGGGCTCTTTTTCAGCTTTTTACCTAACTGTTAGCGGGTTTTGCAAACTGGGACATAACTCGGTCTCCGTATGTCAGAATCGAGTCCCGTAAGTGATAACGCGTGTCTAATACCTACTCGGTGCTATGTGTGTGTTTGCGTGGTGTTCGGACGATGGAGGCTGGTTTTGACCTATTTTTCGGCTTTTTACCTAAGTGTTGGCGAGTTTTGCAAACTGGGCTTTATTGACTCAATGACGACGGCCCAGCCGTCACCTGTAGAATTTTAAGCCGTCACCTATGACTTTCCCTCTCCCGCAAAAAAAAGCCACCAATCTTAAGACCGGGAAAGGTTATTATCGACGGGACTCATTGACAACGGGTAGGCCGTCGCTATTAATGTCATTCTCAACGGGAATATAGCCGTCGCCAGTACCCCCATCGCCTATGACCTAGTTTCTTGTAGTCAACTAAAAGGCTCATGGAAATGTTAAGGATGCAAGAAATGGGAGAATTCAAGGCCACTAACAGACAATATGCTCGTCGGGGCAGGCCCCTTTAAGCCTATTACCCCAACCCAGGGCAGGGGTCTCAAAATCTCAAAATAGGAAGCATGCCCGCCGGGGCGGCCTCTAAGGCCAATTACCCCCTGCCGGAGTGGGGGTACGGAATCTAAAGAGCATGAAATCGGTAGTTATAATAGTTACCCCCCACTCTTCCACTTCAACTTCCTACCACCCCACTACTCATATACACTTTCCACACACGATTTAGCAATTTAATCAACCCCCCACTACTTCAACCCATAACTAATTACATCAGCTTCTCTCTAGAAAACCATCCATTCACCAAACTCTCTAACCATCTCAATTCATATGTTCAAAGTTAGGGTTCTTTTTAAGTAGATTTTCGCAGCATAAAGGGAAGGGATAATCAATCACTTGGAGATATATTAAGTGCGAGTAATTTGTTTTACAAATTCTCAACACATATCACCATAGTTGAACCAAAATCAATAAGTTTGGGGGAATTACACGTCTTGCACACCAAGTGTTCGACGGATTGCCTGAGTGAAGTGTGGGAAAATTAGTAATTGAAGCTCACCAATTCCAAATCAATGTCACCTAAATCGGCGTCAAAACAACAACGTGGTGAGAGTTCAGGGTCCACACCACCAACGAGGACCTTTGATAGGCAAAAATTCATAAGTACCGCCGCCACCGACTGTTACAACTACCTTGTGACAAAAGCACTCACACCAGAGCGGGGGTTGGCACCTGAACACGTTGACGGTGAAATGATGCAACAAATCTATCAGAAAGGTTGGAATAAGTTCACGGAAGAGCCCGAGGCAACAATCGTGAGTGTGGTAAAAGAATTCTATGCCAACACAGAGGATAAGGCCCCATTCACAGCATTTGTTCAGGGTAGATTAGTTCCTTTCAGTGCTAATGCCATCAACACGTACTACTAATTATGAGTTCCAAGACATTTCCAGTATGCTCACTTATGTGACCATGATCCTGATTACGAGGTTATGTTAAAGGAAATGACAAAGCCGGGTACCACATGGATCAATAACCAAAAAGGGGCAATGTCTTCCACAGTAAGGATCTTTGCTGGTATGGAAAGATATGGTAAGCGTTCGTGTGCGCTAAGCTGTTTCTATCCATACACACGTCAGATGTGACGCCCCCAAAATAGGTATACATCACCCATCTTGAGTCGCCAAATACATGGTACAAAATTCAAATACAACTTAATAATACAACTGTCGTGTAAAATACGACAAAACATAAACAGCGAGTTTTAATACGAATATTATCATCTAGATAATATCCACACTTAATGGAGTCTTCATTACATTTATTATCACACTACTTCACAAAATAGTGAGGACTACTTATGCTATCATCTAGACAGTCACTTCGTTACCCGACGAGTCCCAGCTATATTCTCATTTCCTGAAGAGAACAATGAAAGCAAAGGGTGAGCTCAACTAGCCCTGTGTTAAACTGATAGAATATAATAGACAACAAGTTTAACTGCAGCGGAACAAGCAATCCATTAGAAGAGTCAAGTAGAGCATAAAATCTACTATCTTCTATGATTCAAAAGGTTTATCATCAATTTTATCGCTGAGACTTAGCTTAATAAATAATCCACATCATCGAATCACCTTTGCACTACAGCCAAGGATATTCTTTAGTATCACGGCCATAAATTATTCATGCACTATGGGCCAAGGATATTCGTGTATTCATCAATGGTCATGATCATGCCAACAACTATCCATCAATGCACTACGGGCCAATGATGACTTTTACCACATCTTTTGTAACATTACGGTCATGATTATACCGAATAATCCCTGATCATAATCATACCAAGTCCATCTATGCACTACAGGCCACATATGACTTTCAACATAATATAAGCATGAGGATGATAATAATGATATAAAAATTCAATTAAATGAAAGCAGAGGATAAATTTTTAAAGATTTATAATCTAATTTATCCAGAAATCAATAAAGTCCAAATTGTCAACATGATACTGCTTTGTGGAGTAAAATTCAAGAATAATATTATACCAAAAATGATTTGGACCGAAAACGAATCAATTTTTATCATGAATAGTACCCCAGTTGAATAGTACTCAAGTGAATAGTACCCCATGAATAGTACTTCAGGAATAGTAACCCCGTGAATAGTACTTGTCGACGTCGGGATTTTAGATGTCCCTTTCCGTTACTTGTTCTTTGTTGTTCTCATTTTAGGTGAGATTTGTTTGAAAAAACAAGTGAAAAAGGTCCGACATGTATAATGTCGACGATGGATTGTTAAGAGTCGCCAGTTGGTTTTTTAAATGGTTGTACCAACACAACCGAGAAAAGGTTTGCACATTGACCCAGTGATGTGACACTGCTAAACGGGTCGGTGAAACCGAGATTCATTAGGGTCCGGGAACTTGGTTATTTGGAGGGAAGGTGTTAGGCACCCCCCCCCCCCGACATCCGTGTTACCATGGTGACCGCCTCTTTTCATGAAACTATTATCTGAATGTGTGTGTGTGTGGGTCAATGTGCGGTTATTTGGAAGCAGTGCGAGGCCTCATTCGCACCTATATACACAGGGTTTGAATTTATGTAAAAATTCAATTTTAAGCAAGATATGGCAGTGATGTTTTATAAAAAAGGTTTTTCAAACCCTAATACTCAGTAGTAATTGAGACCTTTTATACTCCCATTTTATTAAGTGTTCGGCTTTATTGATTTTATTTTACAGGTGTGAGGCATCCGTACAAAAATATTGTACAAAATAATGCCGACTTCCTCATGGGTATGGAAACCATCTGAGGAAATTCAGACACCACAGAATAATTTACAAGTTGCTTACAGCTGAAAATGTCCATCACGGGAACCGAAACTAGATCCAATAGGCTGAATCTGTGATCACATGATTCCTAAAGCGCATATGATACCGCAATTTGTATGAAAGCGATGGCGGTATATATATATATATATACATTGGATCACCAACCACGAAGCACCTCCATGGGGGATCAGAAATGTAAATAAAGTTGTAAAAGCTATCAACCGCCACGGAGGAAACTCCAGGCGGGGCGAAACGTAAATAAAGTTGTAAAGCTATCAACCGCCACAGAGGAAAGTCCAGGCAAGATGAAATGTAAATAAAGTTGTACAAAGCAATCAACTGCCACGAAGTCAACTCCAAGCAGGACGAAACGTAAAGAAAGCTGTAAAAGAGATCAACCACCACGAAGTGAACTCCGGGTGGGACGAATATATATATATATATATATATATATATATATATATATATAATAAATAAATGCACCAGATGTAAAATCCATGCTCATCGAACAGAGTTAAACACACAATTCATATATATAAATTTATATATATAAAAGCGAATAAACGCACCGGATGTAAAATCCAGGCTCATCGAACAGAGTTCGACAACAGTTCATATATATAAATGTATTTATATAAAAGCGAATAAACGCGCCGGATGTAAAATCCAGGCTCATCGAACAGAGTCCGACACATAATTAATATATATAAGTATATATATATATATATATTAAAGCGAAACGCCTCGATGTAAAGTCTAGGCTCATCGAACAAATTTTGACACACAGTTCATATATAAATATATATATATAAGCAAATAAACGCTCCAGACCGAAATCTAGGCTCAATCGAGGCATAACTCGATAATGTTAGTCAATATATATAAATATATATATATATATATATATACAAACTTAAATAAAACTACGGACCAAAGTCCGGGCAAACGCACGCATCACGACTCTCAACGTGAAGAAGGGTGTGTGCAAAGATGAAGATAAAGGCTTTCAAGTGTGTGAGAAGGCTTACAGTTGACTGCTAAAGAAGACTTTTATATCTTTAAAGTGGGTAAACACTGGCTTTTGTAGGTACAAAAGTAGCTATATATGAGCTCACAGGTGTTTAAAATGAGAAAGTACACTGTATGGGGTGAGTGCAGAGCAAATTGGGCAGGGCTTCCTCGCCTATTCTCTTGCAAATATGGCCACCCCAAGCCCTCTTTTTATAGAGGGGGGGAGCCGTAGGTGTACCTACTGCAGAAGCAGATGTACCTACGGCTGCCCGGGGTGCCCCAGGTAGTGTGGGTCCCGCTGTATCGACGTACGTGCACTCGGACAACGCGCTGTTCGCTCGGTCGTTCATAACTTTCAATCCGGGAGTCCGATGGAAGCATGCCATACCATTCCGGAAAGCTATTTTTGAGAGCTACACAATCACATAGTATTTGTCCTTTTTTGATTCTAGGAAGATGGGTTCATGACCGAAATGGCATTTTTGGATTTCTGTCAAGCAATCCGTTGAGCCGTTTTGCGTAGTTTGCGCTCGAAAGTTAAGATATAGTTCTTGTGGGACTTCTATTGAAGTAATTTGAGTTGAAATGAGTTGATTTGATGTGAGTTAAAGTTGAGTTGGCAAAATGACCATTTTGCCCCTCCCGTGGTTATCTCCGGTTTCCTCGCAGTTGTAGCAGTCTTTTCTCAGGGTTATCTCTGAAGTTGTCCTGTTGTTGACTCTAACTATCCTCAGGGTTATCTCTGAGGTTGGCTTAACCTCCTGGGGCTATCTCCATGCTTTGATTTTGATACCCCAGGGCTATCTCTGGGGTTAAAGCTGACTTTCCCGGGGTTATCTCCGGAGTTAGAAACTGTTTTCCCAGGGTTATCTCCAAGGTTGGAAATTGGATCTCCTGTGACTATCTTCGAGATTAAAATTGATGTTGTGATCCTCCAGGTCTATCTCTGTAGTGTGAAAAAAGATGCTTTTGCCTTCCTGCATGGTTAGTAACAGGCAAAGAAAATTTCAAATGTCTACAGATGCCCCTCTTTATCAGGTTCATGCAATGCAATGGAATGGACATGATAAAGATTAGTAGACACTTGAAAATATGACAAGATATTTTTAATGATGCAAATCATAATGTAATGATTGTTTATGATGAATGTCAAAATGTTTTCGCAAATCTCAGTTCCCAAATCGCACATCGTATTTCGCACTTCGCACTTTGCTTTTCGCATTTGGCCAAATCTCACTTCGCAACTTGCACATCGCAATTCGCACATCGCATTTCGCATATCACATTGCAAATTGCTTATTACAAATCGCAAATCGCATATCGCAAATCGCAATGTAATGAATGTTATGATGAATGTTAAAATGTTATTGCAAATCGCTTTACCTTTATCGATCATTGTTGATGCCTATCCTGGTGTTGACTCAAATGGTTTGGCATTTAATTGCTGATGATTGTTTGATGAAGATAAGTTGAGATGTTTTCCACATCTCTGATGGGGATGACGTTCTGAAATCACCAGACCCTCCCGATGTATTCGATGGTAGTTTGCAACTGCGTTTCATCCTGCGATCATCGTCAAACTTTTTGCCCCCCACTCGAACGTGGTATATGAAGCTTTCATCGGAAGAATCGCCTTGATGTTCATACCGGATGCCATTGGTTTAGAATATCAGATCTTTCGATACCTTTGTTGAAGTAATATTCCACGGATTACTTCACTAGACTTTGCCTGTTGTTACGCTAGATTGATGACAACCACCAGATGTCTCACCCTTTTTGAGGTGATTTGGAGTTTCCTTTCGCTGTTTGGTGCTTGTGCCCCATTTTCTTGAGCGTTTGATTCGCACGCCGGCTGAACTGATTACTTGAATGCCGCTGACATCTCTGGAGGTTGCAACTCGTTCTTTCGCTGTCCAGATTTGAACTTCGATATAGAGGCCTTAACTTATGAGGACTTGACGAATGTTGATGGTGTAGTTATCATTCGCTAGACCTTTCGTCATTGGCCTTCTGAATTTAAGGACTTCGTTAAGAATTTTCCCCTTCTTTTGATGAGAAGCTTTATCTCGCCATAAGCTCCTTCCATTTCATGGAATTGGAAAAATGCCCCAGTCCTTTCGCATGTTGATGCCGAGGGTTCATATGAGAAACTCTCTTTGTTGATGAAGTCGTGAGTGAATAATATCTGAATCGCCATTGAGATGATGATGGACCATGATGATGGCGCTGACTAGTGCATTTTCCACTTTTGGATGGTTGATAAATGCCCCAGTGTTGAGTTATCTTTCCTTCTGAGATTGCCCCAATCTTGTTGTAAGGGACCCAATATCCGGTTGTCGCTAATTTTGAAATTGCCCCAGCCTCGCTTGTTGTCTGGGATAGTTGCTTTGACAGATGAGCTGATAAGACACCAAGATCACAAGAGGCTTTTACTTCTGTACCATCTGGTAAACAGGTAGTGGATGTGGGCTTTGACGTTGACAGCTCTTTCTGGTATAGATGTCACTTTGTTAGAGAGATAATGCTCTAACTCATAGGGATACCGCTGTTACTAAGTGGGATAGCGCTATATCTTCCTGAGATATCGCATGTAGTTGGCGGTGGATCTGTTGGCTCGTGTAGAAACCCTTGGGCAGGAGACCACATCATTGCATCCTTATTCTGAGAGGGAATCCATGTTGGACTTGATAGCCCGCATATACACTGATTTGTAGATGGGCTTGTATCTTCCTTCACATACTAGCTTAGTTATTTTGTCATGTACAATACACATTGTATATATCCAACAACATTATATATGGCAGGGAAATATATGTTGATTCACTTCCCTTTTAGTTATGCCTTGTTATTTGCTTGATATTTGCTTGTTTCTCTAGGACTTTGTGATCTGGATGTATTCTGAACTCCTCCTTGATGGATGGATAGTGAGATGTCTCAGGATTTTTAGAATGGATCGTCGATCTGTGTGTATTCCCTACCATCTTTGGTGTCTTGGGACTGGTTTCTTTATGTGGTTATGGATAGGAGTGTGTTTATTTTTATTTTTCCTATGGTGAGACCAGATCATATAACATGGCTGCCTGCGTACTCCCGTGTATTGGGGAGATCAGGTCGACGTAGTTCGCCTTGGTGTAGGGCGGATTGCAGATGAAATGTTTAATCCCATGTACAGGATAAATTGAAGGAGTAAAAGGTTTAATCCCTGGTGGGATAACCGAAGTTGTAGGAAATGAAATGAAAACAGGCTGTTGGTTTGCAAAGTGTGTTTTTCCCTGAGGGGCAAATGGGTGTGAAACGAAGTTGTATGTAGTGAAGGGTTAAAGAACCGGAATGACTGGTGATCTGATGATCCAAAACCAGGATGTTCGCTTGATGGTAACCTCAGACATAGTACCATTTCACGGTGTCCGAATTGTTGAGTTGCAGAAATTCATCGTCACTTCCTGTAATCTGAGAGCGCCTCTTGTCAATATCTCCTTGATAATAAACGGGCCTTCCCAGTTTGGGGAGAATTTTCTTTTAGATTGAGCTTGGTTGTCAACGATCATTTTCGAAATCAAGTCGTGTTGTTTGAACTGCCGTAGTCGAACTTTTCTATTGTAGGATCTTCTTTACAAGTAGAGGGCCGCTCATGTGTGGGCCACATAGTCCCCCATGGATTTCATCCATGAGCCTCTGAGCTTGGTCCTCGTCCAGACATCTCAGGAGACCTCGTTCTGCATCTCTTTTGTAAAGTGCATCTCCGTTTAGGTAGAATTTCATAGCAAGTCGATGGATCCGCCTTCTTTCAGTCGGGCTCGCCTCAGCGGGTGTAGATCTATCTTGTGAGTGCTCATTGATATACTGATATCAAAGGTGCTAGATGGGAGGTAGCTCATCCGATACTTCTCCTATGTAATTCCCACAGGTTGGAGCCTTTTGTTGGGCAAATGTGAGGGTTGTCATGTCTTCATTGTCATGTATGTTGATCAAGGAGGCCAAGGTTGCTGACGCATCCGCAAAATCATTCCTATTCCGTGGAATGTGGAGGAAGGATATTTTTTCGAACTCCAAAGCCATCTGTAGAACCTGCCGATGGTAAGGCAACAAATGTATAACCTGTTGAAGAGCTTTTTCTTTTTCTCTATTTTTTTTCTTTTTCTTTTTCTTTTTTCTTTTTTCTTTTTTTTCTTTTTTCTTTTTATTATTATTTTTTTTCTTTTTTTTTCTTTTTTTTCTCTTTTGCATTAGATTCTTGGAAAAGAGCCATATGGCTCACTGATAGGTAGCTCCGACATTGATGAGGCCGAATGACAATCGTCCTTAGCAAAAGGTTCCCGAAGGCGTAATGAATGAAGTTTTCTCACGATCATCTTCAGTAACCATGATTTGATGGTACCCCGCGAAGCAATCAGCAAAGGAGTACATGTCGTATCGAGCTGTATTGTCAATGAGTATGTGGATAAATGGCACGAAAAAGCTATCTTTGAGGCAAGCTTTATTCAAATCTCTGTAATCCACACACACTCGTACCTCCCTTCCTGATTTGGGCATGGGCACTATGTGGGATAGCCATTTAGGGTATGTTGACACCATGATGATGCCAGCTTGAAATTGTTTCATAATTTCTTCTTTAACTTTTAACCTCCACTCAGGTTTTAATCGCCTGAGCTTCTGCCTGACTGGCTTGAATCCCCCTTTGATGGGAAGGTGATGAATGACATCGTCCGTATATAAACCGACCATGTCTTCGTGAGACCATGCAAACACATCCTGGAATAGGTTCAATAGAGTAACCATGTCATTCCTTTGGTTTAGAGTGAGGTCTGTACCAATTTGGATTTGTTTGGGGTTTTCGTGGTTCAAAAGTGGTGGTTTGATCAAGATTAGGCTTGGGTTTTTCTTTGACCCATTCTTTGATCTCCTGAGGTATCTCATAGTCCTCTTGTATTTTCATCAAGTCTGAGTCCAACTTTACATCAAAGTTACAGTCCTTGTGGAGAATAGGCACCTTATCAGAAAGTCTAGGCACATCTAACTTTAGAGTCCTAAACCAGCATGCTCTCACTTGATATATGAAACTGCTCAATCACACAAAGTGTTAGCATGTACTGACAAAAGTAACTGCTAATACTGCACAGAAAAGTAAGCAGTTATTGTTATCTACAGGGCAGAATTAGTTTCTGCACGCTTTACCCTCATCGACCAATGCAAGGAGTGCTGCTCCAATTGTCGATGGCAAAGTACTGATGGACTGCAGTGATGGAGGGGTTATCATCATCCTCCTTCTCCCGAATGATGACCATTACGTCTGGACAATCATCGTCTGGGGTGTATATGTTTGTATGTTCATCGTGGACAATGACGCGTATGCCTGACATCATTCTGATAATGTCTTGTTTACTTCTTCATTCCTCTTCTTCCACTCTGGGGTCTGGAACAAAGACTTCTTTCTCCCTTACCGATTTCGGCTTGGGAAAAAACATAGCCATTACACTGGCTGGCACCTTTACAAGAGGTTGTGCGGACTCAGGATTTGCAGGTGGAGACAATCGTCGTGTAACTGAAGTTGGAGGAATATGACGATGCTTATGTGGATTCATTCGACTGTAACTAGCAGTATCTGGACCTTGGGTTCCTCGTTGTGCAGAGGATTCAGCATGTATGGGTATCCTTGTACCCTGAGTAAATTGGTGTAGTTCTTTAAGCAGAACAGCCAAATCTTTGATTTGTTCACTTAATTCGTTGAATTCTTCGTGAGAAACTGGATTAAGATCAGTCTGGTCAGATGAAGGCATAATTGGATGTAGGCTCGTGGCCTTTTTGGATTTTGACCGGGTTACTGGACCAACTTTCCTCCGCGTTTAGTTTATCAGAGGCTAACCTATCTTAGGTTATTCTTGCGGCTTTTTGGCATGAAGGTTCTCAAATCATCACAATTTACTCAACGAGAATTTAATCCGGTCTTTCAACTAGAACGAATTTGGGTGGTGCCTTTCTTGAGCCTCGGGGAATTAGTCTTCCCACGAGTCTAGTAATCAAACACCGTCGGGATAGCTTCCTGGTGGAGGGACCACACAATATACATTCACATACATCGCATCTCACCATATGATAATGATGACATGTGTGAAGCACTAATATCACAATCAGATATGGTGCGAAGCACTAATATCACAAGCAGCTATGGTGTGAAGCACTAAGTCCAATCAGGAAATGCATTCGTACACATTCATCAAATGTAAATGCAACATCCACACACAAGCAGATAACAGTTTTGAAAAGATTGTAATAACGGCTTAAGTCCTCTTACTGGTTCCCCAAATAGAAGTCGCCACACACGACGCCGGGGATTTTAGATGTCCCTTTCCGTTACTTGTTCTTTGGTGTTCTCATTTTAGGTGAGATTTGTTTGAAAAAATAAGTGAAAAAGGTCCGACTTGTATAATGCCGACGATGGACTGTTAAGAGTCGCCAGTCGGTTTTTTAAATGGTTGTACCAACACAACTAAGAAAAGGTTTGCACATTGACCCAGTGATGTGACATTGCTAAACGGGTCGGTGAAACCAAGATTCATTAGGGTCCGGGGACTTGGTTATGCGGAGGGAAGGTGTTAGGCACCCCCCGACATCCGTGTTACCACGGTGACCGCCTCTTTTCATGAAACTATTATCTGAATGTGTGTGTGTGTGGGTCAATGTGCGGTTATTTGGAAGCAGTGCGAGGCCTCGTTCGTACCTATATACACATGGTTTGAATTTATGTAAAAATTCAATTTTAAACAAGATATAGGCAGTGATGTTTTATAAAAGAGGTTTTTCAAAACCTGATGCTCAATAGCAGTGTGAGGCATCCGTATGAAAATAATGTACAAAATAATGCCGACTTCCTCATGGGTATGGAAACCATCTGAGGAAATTCAGACACCGCAGAATAATTTACAAGATGCTTATAGCTGAAAATGTCCATCACGGGAACCGAATCTAGATCCAATAGGCTGAATCTGTGATCACATGATTCCTAGGCCCACATGATACCGTAATTTGTATAAAAGCAGTAAGCAGGTATATATATATATATATATATATATATATATATATATATATATATATATAATATATATATATATACGAGCGGGATCACCAACCACGAAGCACCTCCACGGGGATCAAAATGTAAATAAAGTCAGTAAAAAGCAATCAGCATACTTGAGGAAACTCCAAAGTGACGAAAACGTAAATAAAGTTGTAAAGCTATGAACCGCCACGAGAGGAAACTCCAAAGTGGACGAAATGTAAATAAAGTCAGTATAAAGCAATCAATCGCCACGGTAAACTCCAGGCATGGCGTAAACGTAAAGAAAGTCAGAAAAGTGATCAACCACCACGAAGTGAACTCTGTGGGACGATATATATATATATATATATATATATATATATATATATATATATATAAGCGAATAAACGCATTCGGATGTAAAATCTGTGCTCATCGAACGAGTTCGACAACAGCTTCATATATATATATATATATATATATATATATATATATATATATATATAAAAGCGAATAAACGCATATGTAATGTAAAATCCAGGCTCATCGAATGTAGTCCGACACATAATTGATATATATATATATATATATATATATATATATATATATATTAAAGTAGTAAACGCCTCGCATCAAGTCTAGGCTCATCGAACAAAAGTTTGACACACGCTTTATATATATATATATATATATAAGCAAATAAACGCTCAAACCGAAAATTCAGCTCAATCGAGGCATAACTCGATAATGTTAGTCAATATATATAAATATATATATATATATATATATAATATAAATATATGTATATACAAACTGAAATAAAACCACGGACCAAAGTCCGGGCAAACGCACGCAGCACGAATCTCAACGTGAAAAAGGGTGTGTGCAAAGATGAAGAGAAATGCTTTAAAGTGTGTGAGAAGGCTTACAGTTGACTGCCAAAGAATACTTCTATATCTTTAAAGTGGGTAAATACTGGCTTTTGTAGGTAAAAAAGTAGCTATATATGAGCTCACGGGTGTTTAAAATGAGAAAGTACACTATATGGGATGAGTGCAGAGCAAATTGGGCAGGGCTTCCTCGCCTATTCTCTTGCAAATATGCCCACCCCAAGCCCTCTATTTATAGAGGGGGGAGCCGCAGGTGTACCTACTACAATAGCAGGTGTACTTGCAGGCCGGGTGCCCCGAGCGGTGTGGTTCATTGTATCGACGACGTCGTGCACTTTCGGACAACGCGTTGTTCGCTCGGTCGTTCATAACTTTCAATCCGGGAGTCCGATGGAAGTGTGTCATACCATTCCAAAAGCCCTTTTCGAGAGCTACACAATGACATAGGATTTGTCTTTTTTTGATTCTAGGCAGATGGGTCCATGACCGAAATGGCATTTCTGGATTTTCGTCAGGCAGTCCGTTGAGCCGTTTTGCGTAGTTTGCGCTCGAAAGTTAAGATATGGTTCTTGTGGGACTTCTATTGAAGTAATTTGAGTTGAAATGAGTTGATTTGATTTGAGTTAAAGTTGAGTTGGCAAAATGACCACTTTGCCCCTCCCAGGGTTATCTCCGGTTTCCTCACAGTTGTAGTAGTCTTTTCTCAGGGTTATCTCTAAAGTTGGCCTGCTGTTGACTCTGACTGTCCTTAGGGTTATCTCTGAGGTTGGCTTGACCTCCTGGGGCTATCTCCTGGCTTTGATCTTTATCCCCCGGGGCTATCTCCGGGGTTGAAACAGACTTTCCCGGGGTTATCTCCAGGGTTGGAAACTGGATCTTCTGTGACTATCTTCGAGATTAAAATTGATGTTGTGATCCTCCAGGTCTATCTCTGGAGTGTGAAAAAGACGCTTTTGCCCTTCTGAATGGTTAGTAACAGGCAAAGAAAATTTTGAGTGTCTACAATACTCTGGCATGAAAAAGTCAAAACTTATCAAGAATGCTCAGAATAATATTTTCATGAAAAGATACTGGATGAAGCACAAATATCAATGATATTCTACTAATTTCATGGAGTATAGAAGCGAAAACTTTAACAAAACGAATATAGAATTCGAAATCTGAAACGAAATAATATTACTTACGTACTACAGAGTATGGAAGATAATATTATTTTATACGAATACTGAACAAAAATAATATCCCTTAACTGGAAAAGAAGAGTATTCCAACTAGTATAAGGGGATATTCTTGAAGAAAACTTTCACTGTTTTCTACGCTCAAAGCTTTTTAAAACTCGAAAGAAATACGCTCAATATTATAGAAGAAGAATTCTCTGATTCTGGTGTGATTTTCAATTCTAACTAAGCATCCTATTTATAGGAGAATGGAATGATACTATTTAAATTTGAAAATCATGGACGCACAGTGGTACGCAAAAAAATTCTGCCGAAATAATTTTCTGACTTTACTATGCAAACACTATGCAGGCACTATGCAAAATAAAATATAATATATTCTATTTTTCATAAAAAATAAAACTTATTATAATATATATAATATATTACAAAAGTAAGTCACGGGTTTTCATCCCCCGTGACATGCATCCACCATTTTCAAATATATATATATATATATATATATATATATATCAATCATTATAATAGTACTCCCCACGATAACCTTATCCCCCCTCCTTAATCATTCATGCCATCTTTATATATATATATAATGAATAACTTTCTACCAGTTATTTTGAAAAATGGATAAATGGGGGGTCCATAAATATAACAAATACTTCATAAAAATCTCATCAATATTTTTAACAACATTTATCATCCTTATTATAATTCGCAATATTTAACAACTAAGTCATTCCCAGTAAAGAGGAGGATTTCCAATAAGGATTTCTCCCTATTGGCGCGCAATTAGGTGACCAAACCTCTCCTTGACAGAACATCTAGACATTGTCAATATTGCAAATAATAATATTAATAACTTTGTCATCTCAATTATTGATTTAATAATATAAAATATTATGCATATGATACTATGACAATAATTGAATAAAACTGAGTGACTTCTCACGTAAGCATCAATAATCAATACCGTGTGCTACTGTGCAACCATGCGTATTACTATACTTTTAACACCGGTTATTTCAATAGTTAACGGTAAAAATTCCGCCCTTATTTTCCTAAAAAGATATTTTTGTCATTTTCCCATTCCGACAATAATTACGTTATGGGGTCCTCCAATGATTGTGCCGTCGTACGAATATTCCCTGTTAAAACGAATATTCCCCGACCGATCGAATATAATATAACAAGTTACGTACTTTGAAAAATTTATAAATATTACCCATAACTATAACATTATATCACATTCACTCCTTAATATTCAAAAATGATATTTATAAAAAATTCATCTTTATTCATAAAAGTTGGGGTCTTACAACCTCCCCTTCTTATGAAAATTCGCCCATAAAATTAGGGTACATACCTGATATGACGAAGAGGTGAGGATACCTTGATTTCATTTCAGATTCTAACTCCCAGGTTATTTCCTCAACATTGTGGTTTCTCCACAAAACTTTGACTTAAGGTATAACCTTAGAGCGTAAAATATGTTCCTTCTTATCCAAGATTTTAACAAGAACCTCTTCATACGTTAAATCTTATGTTATTTCGTCTGGTTCTAACTCAATAATGTGGTTCGGATCTTTCACATATTTACGTAACATAGATATGTGAAAAACGTTATGAACATGAGACATACTTGGCGGTAAGGCGAGTCTATAGGCAACCGTTCCTACTCGATCGAGGATTAAACATGGGCCAATGAATCAAGGATTGAGCTTTCCTCTCTTTCTAAATCTCGTAACTCCTTTTCATGGAGCAACACGTAACAACACATGATCTCCAATACTGAATTCCACGTCCTTTCGATGAAGATCAGCATAACTCTTTTGTTGATCGTGTGAGGTTTTTATACGTTGTCGGATCGTTTGAATCTTTTCCGTAGTCATACATACCAACTCCGGTCCCAACAACATTGCTTCACCCACCTCATCCCAACATACTGGAGAACAATACTTGCGCCCATACAACGCCTCAAATGGAGCCATGCCAATACTTTCTTGATAACTGTTGTTATAGGAAAATTACACCAATGGCAAGAACTTGTCCCAACTTCCTTTGAAGTCAAGGACACAAAGTCTTAATAAATCTTTAAGAGTTTGAATAGTCCTCTCCGGCTGCCCGTCCGTTTGAGGATGATATGCCGAACTGAATCGCAAATCCGTACCCATAGCCTTTTGCAAACTAACCCAAAACCGTGAAGTGAATCTTGGGTCTCGATCAAAAACTATGGATACGGGCATACCATGTAGTCTTACAATCTCATTTATGTATATAGGAACAAGACGTTCAAGTGTATTAGTTTCTCGTATAGGTAAGAAATGAGCAGACTTGGTCAATCTATTAACAATAGCCCAAATTGCATCTATGCCTTGAGAAACCTTGGGAAGACCAGTAACAAAATCCATGGTAATGTGTTCTCACTTCCATTCTTGAATTTCATGTGGTTGCAATAAACCATTTGGCACTTGATGCTCCACCTTGACACATTAACAAGTTAAACACCTTGAGATAAACTCTGACGATCTCTCTTTTCATATTGCTCCACCAAAATATATGTCAAAGATCATGATACATTTTAGTACTCCCATGATGGATTACAAACGGTGTGTTGTGCGCCTCCATCATGATTTTATACTTCAAGTCAGAATCGTTAGGAACACAAAGTCTAGAGTTCACTCGAAGTATTCCTTTTTCATCAATTCTTGCTTCCAGAATAACACCTTCTTGCACTTTCTTCTTCATACGCATTAGCTCCAGGTCTGTAGCTTGAGCAGCTTTAACTTTATCAATTAAGGTCGATTTCTACTCAGATATCGGGCCATCATCACGCGTGGTCTCTCAGGTCTTTATCTCTATCTCCATCCTTTGTAAGTCATACAAAATGGGCCTTTGCATTGACAATATCGCACTCGTACCCGCATATGATTTTCTACTCAATGCATCAGCTACCACGTTTGCTTTTCCCGGATGGTATTGAATTGTATGATCATAATCTTTCAACAGTTCAAGCCAACATCGTTGTCGCATGTTGAGTTCCTTTTGAGTGAAGAAATATTTAAGGATTTTATGATCCGTATAGATCTCCACATTCTCCCCATACAGGTAATGCCTCCAAATTTTAAGTGTGAAGACAATAGCAACCAACTCTAGATCATGAGTAGGATAATTCCTCTTATATTCTTTGAGTTGTCGAGAGGCATAGGCTATGACTTTCCCATATTGCATGAGAACACATCCAAACCCCTTTCCCGAAGCATCACTGTAGATGACAAATCCCTCCGAGCCAGATGGTATTGTCAGAACAGGTGCTGAAATGAGTCTTCTCTTAAGTTCTTGAAAACTCTTCTCAAATTCCTCACTTAAACCAAATTTTGTATCTTTCCGAGTCAGCTGAGTTAAATGGAGTAGTGATTCGAGAAAACCCTTCTACGAATCTTCGATAATAACAAGCTAAGCCGAGAAAGTTACATACTTCGGTCACCGACTTAGGTTGTTCCCAGCTTTGAATTGCTTTAATCTTTATCGGGTCAACAGATATTCTGTGATTTGATATCACGTGCCCAAGGAATGCTACTTCCTCAAGCCAGAACTCGCATTTCTTCAACTTGTCATATAACTTGTTCTCACGAAGCTTTTGAAGTATCAGCCTCAAGTGTTGTTCATGATCTTCATGGTTTTTGGAGTAAATGAGGATGTCATCAATAAAGACGACTGCAAAGTGATCCAAATATTCCTTTAATACTCGGTTCATCATATCCATGAAGGCAGCAGGAGCATTAGTCAATCTAAAAGACATGACTAGGAATTTATAATGCCCGTACCGAGTTTTGAAAGCCGTCTTTGGAATGTCATCGGTTTTAATCTTTAATTGGTGATATCCGGAACGAAGATCAATCTTTGAAAATAATTTGGTGCCTTGCAACTGGTCAAATAGGTCATCAATATGTGGCAGTGGGTACCTATTTTTGATGGTGACATGATTCAACTCCCGATAATCAATACAAAGTCGCATACTCCCATCTTTTTTCTTTATGAATAGAACAGGAGCACCCCAAGGAGACGTACTAGGATGAATATAACCGATGTCTAACAATTTCTGTAGTTGGGTCTTTAACTCCTGAAGTTCAATAGGAGCCATTCGATATGGAGCTTTGGAAATGGGTTTTGTACCGGGTTCAAGGTCAATACAAAATTCAATTTCACGCTCTAGGGGTAAGCCAGGAAGTTCTTCAGGAAATACGTCAGGAAATTTATTAACAATAGAATTATCATTCAAAGCTGACATATTTTTGTTTAAATCAGTGACATGAGCTAAGAAAGCTTGGCATCCATTTTTCAATAAACGAATAGCTTTATAGCTTGAGATGACAGTGATTGATTTTAATGGTTTGGTTACTTGAATTCACATAATAGGTTGGTTAGGAATATAAAAGCTAACAATCTTACGAAAATAATTAATTTTTGCATGATGAGTAGTTAACCAATCAATCACTAGAATTACGTCAAATGCAAGTATTTTTAAGGAAATAAGATCGACAGCTAATGTGAGGGTGCCGATTTGAACCAAACAAGACTTATAAATAGTTGATGTAATGAAGGTTTCTCCCAACAGAGTTTCAACAGATAAATCAAAGTCTAATTTCTCCGGAGTCAAATTTAAACGTTGAGCGCAAGTAGGAAAAATAAAAAAATGGGTAGAACCGGTATCAAATAAGGTATATACTTCGCTAGAGTTTATGATAAGCTTACCCATGATGACCTCGTTCGGGTTCCTTGCTTTCTGGGAGGTCACAAAAAACTCTCTCCCTTGAACTACTGGTTTTGACTTGTCTGGGATGGCATTTGGTGTCACCGTTCCAACTGGACCTGGCTTCCCTATACAACAAAATCTAAATAGGTGACCTTCTCTTCCACAATTATAACACATTTTGGACTGCTGCACACAGTTTGGACAGATGTGTCCCTCCCCTCCGCATTTGAAGCATATGATAGGTAGTCGTTCTCTTTCCTTAACAACGGGTGTTGGTGCTGACGTCTTTCCATCATTGTTGAATCTCCTTTTCTTGAAATGTCCACTTTTACTGTCTTGGCCATGATTACCACTGAAGTGGTTACCATTTCTGGCATGTTGATTCCCTCCACGTTTGTTATCACCGCTTCGATGACTGCTACCACTGATATTATCATTTTGCCGGCTGCTTTATCTTGGTTGGGTTGACTCGTTATCGCGCTCCAATAACTGAGCCCTATTTACAACATCTGAATACAAACACAGTTTGTGAGAAATTAGATATTGACATATCTCGGGTTTCAAACCTCTTAGAAATGTCCGCATCATAATCTCCTCATTATCAACCAAGTGGGACGCAAATCGGGAAAACTCGGCAAACTTATCTTCGTACTACAGCACAGTCATATTGTTCTGCTCCAGCTTGATGAACTCTGCTTCCTTCATGTGACGAATACTTTTGGGAAAGTACTTGTCGTTGAATAGTTCTTGGAACTTCTCCCAAGACATCTTCAGTACGACAGGTTGAGTACGCTTTACCGATTCCCACCAGTAATCTGCTTCTCCTCAAAACATAAAGGTGGCAAAGGGAACCTTTTGCTCTTCGGAGCATCCCAAGACATCAAATATCTTGGTGATCTGCTTTATCCACGTCTCTGCCTTAAATGGTTTTGGATCTCCAATAAACTCCAGTGGTCCCAGCTCTTTGAACTACTTAGCGGTGACCATCCGAGAGTTGCCAGTGTTTCCACCTGCATTTTGGACAGGAGTCTCTCTTGTTTGATGTTGTACGAATTGCAGAAAGCTCCTAAACATTCCATCGTTCACCATTTGGTTGGTGTTGTTGTTTACCTGAGGATTATTGCCTTCCTGATGCACATTATCTTGGGTGTTGATCTATGGTGACTAAACGGTCTCATGTGCTCCATTGCTATTCTCAACATTATCAGATGCCATTTTCAAACACTGCCACAAAACAAGTGTTAATTGACATGCCACATATTATCCCTATATTCTGACCGACCATTTAAATAACAAATAAACTTAGGTAGGTCATACTAGCGAAGGAATTACCCGCCTCTCCCCTCCTAGTTGTAGTCTCACATCTCAGCTAGAGATCATATCTCCAAGCTTTGATACCAACTATGACGCCCCCAAAATAGGTATACATCACCCATCTTGAGTCGCCAAATACATTGTACAAAATTCAAATACAACTTAATAATACAACTGTCGTGTAAAATACGACAAAACATAAACTAAGACTTTTAATGCGAATATTGTCATCTAGACAATATCCACACTCAATGGAGTCATCATTACATTTATTATCACACTACTTCACAAAATAGTGAGGACTACTAATGATATCATTTGGACCGTCACTCCGTTCCCTGACTAGTCCCAGCAATATTCTCATTTCCTAAAGAGAACAATGAAAGCAAAGGGTGAGCTCAACTAGCCCAGTAAGAAATATTATGACTAAGATAATGCAGAATAATTTATCGTTAGCCTTTACAGTGTTAAACTGATAGAATATAATAGACAACAAGTTTAACTATAGCGGAACAAGCAATCCATTAGAAGAGTCAAGTAGAGCATAAAATCTACTATCTTTTATGATTTAAAGGGTTTATCATCAATTTTATCGCTGAGACTCAGCTTAATAAATAATTCACATCATTGAATCACCCTTGCACTACGGCCAAGTATATTCTTTAGTATCACGACCATAAATTATCCATGCACTACGGGCCAAGGATATTCGTGTATTCATCAATGGTCATGATTATGCCAACAACTATCCATCAATGCACTACGGGCCAATGATGACTTTTACCACATCTTTTGTAACATTACGGTCATGATTATACCGAATAATCCCTGATCATAATCATACCAAGTCCATCTATGCACTACAGGCCACATACGACTTTTAACATAATATAAGCATGAGGATGATGACAATGATATAAGAATTCAATTAAATGAAAGAAGAGGATAAATTTTTAAAGATTTATAATTTAATTTATCTAGAAATCAATAACGTCCAAATTGTCAACATGATACTACTTTGTGGAGTAAAATTCAAGAATAATATTGTACCAAAAATGATTTGGACCGAAAATGAATCAATTTTTATCATGAATAGTACCTCGGGTGAATAGTACTCGAGTGAATAGTACTTCGGGAATAGTAACCCCGTGAATAGTACTCCGGCATGAAAAAATTAAAACTTATCAAGAATGCTCAGAATAATATTTCCATAAAAAGATATTGGATGAAGCGCAAATATCAAAGATATTCTACTAATTTCATGGAGTATAGAAGCCAAAACTTTAACAAAACGAGTATAGAATTTGAAATCTGGAACGAAATAATATTACTTACATACTACAGAGTATGGAAGAAAATATTATTTTATATGAATACTGAAAAATAATAATATCCCTTACCTTGAAAAGAAGAGTATTCCAACTGGTATAGCGGGGATATTCTTGAAGAAAAATTTCACTGTTTTCTACGCTCAAATCTTTCTAAAACTCGAAAGAAATACGCTCCATATTATAGAAAAAGAATTTTATGATTCTGGTGTGATTTTCAATTCTAACTAAGCATCCTATTTATAGAAGAATGGAAGGATACTAGTTAAATTTGAAAATCACGGACGCACAGTGGTACGCAAAAAAATTTGACCGAAATAATTTTTTGACTTTACTATGCAAACACTATGCATAATAAAATATAATATATTCTATTTTTCATAAGAAATAAAACTTATTATAATATATACACTACACCAAAAATGGCCTCTAGCGAAGGAAATTTTGTGAAGGAATTTATTCCTTCACATGAGGAGTTGTTTAAATAGCGAAGAACAAAGGAAGGAAAAAGTATAACGACAATATAGTTATTAGCGAAAGAAACATCCTTCACAAATTATATATTTTTCCTCGCAAAATTGGGGTGATAGAAAGATTTTTGGAGCCAATTTATGATGAAAATTTACGAGGAAAAAATCCATTTAGTGAAGAAATTATTACTCACTATATATCATTATTCAAAAGTTTTTTGCGAGGGATAAAATTGATCGCTATCTTGTTCTAAATAATTTTTTAATTAATTGTGGTGAATATAAATACCTTAAATTTTTTACAATAGTAAATTTAATTTTAATAACACTTTTTAAGTAACTTACAATATCAACTATTTATTTTAATAAACTATAAAGTAAATAACTTTACACTATGTTAAACTTTAAAATTTCTCCATAAAAGTTTATTTTATGATCATAATTAAATAAAGTTAAAGTTAAATAAAAATAAAATTAAATAATCCAAAAGACTTTAAATTTTATTTTAAGTATATAATATTAATCCAAAAAGTCTTTTGGAGATTAATTTAAAGTAACTTTATTTTTTAGTATTGTATTTAATATTCAGTTAAATAACAATTTAGGAGGGCTTTAATTAAGAAAGACTTTTTGATTATTTAATTTTATTTTTAATTAGTTCAGTATTAAACCATAAGAAAAAATAAAAAAAACTTAACTTTATTTATTTGAAGCACAGTACTGTGCTTGTTTTAAAAAAGAAAAAAGAAAAAAGAAAAAGGAGTACAGTAGTGTGCGTGACTCATACCGTCGTACGAGAAAGAGAAAAGCCAACGAGAAAGAGGGAAGCTAGCGATCGAGATAGGAACCAAGCCAGATCAGGGTTTCGCTCAATCTTTTGCCAAAATTGAAGTTTCAAAGATGCTAGGTCTCTCAATTTGGTTTCCCCTCGCTCACTTCCTTAGCCATAGTTTAGGCGGGAGAAATAAAAAATTAGTGCCAAATTTTACTTGCCATATTATAATCGATCACAGTCTACAAAAAGTAAGTGTATATACATTTTTCCCATATATACATATATATATATATATATAATGATATTATTTAAAAGATTTTTAAAAATTAATAACGATGTTATAATTTTAAGAGAATAAAATATTTTATATATAAATCATTAATTAAATTACTTGGGTACATAAACCAAAGTTGATAGGTTTATACTAATAGAATAAGTTTTCCAATTCGCTAAAATAAAATTAGATGCATATATAACTAAGTTAATTGCTTTCAAGATGTCAAAATTTATTTCATGATTAAAAGAAAGTTCAATGGATCCTTATGTTTTACTCCTATTAAACTCAATTTCACCCCCTCTCATTAATTTATTTTACTTGAAACAACTTTCACTTATTCTGTCCAAGAAATCTGCCTACCCGACAACATATAAAATGGGGAAAGTGAAAACACTAGTATTTGATCACCAAAAACAGGGCAGTAGGAGACGGGCGGGGTTAGGGTTTCAGTTCACCGTTGCGAATCGAAGAAAAGATGTGGCACGAAGCAAGGAGGTCAGAGAGGAAGGTCCACGATATGATGGACGCAGCTCAGAAAAGTGCTTAGAGACGGGCCGTGTATCTGGCCAAAAGAGGTGGGGACCCGCAGCAATCCATCCAGGTCTCTGGATCTCGTTGCCGCATGTACCGTGATGACGGCCTTTACCAAGCCACCCAGGATCAATAAGGCATGTAAGTTACCTTTATATTTTCTACCCAATTCTGTTAAAATTTGCTATGCACACCATGAATTCCTGAATAAGAGATTCCACAGTTGTTTATAGAGAGGCAGAGGATTTGTGGACATAAGGTAGCCTTTTTTTCATTATCAACCGACTAATTTATTAATATAGGCAATGGATCTTGTTTTGAAGCAGACTATGATAGGAGCTGATCAAATTGCTTTTGGAACAATATTAACCTTAATACATGATGTCCAAGTGTAAATCAGTTCAATGGAACTTGTAGTTGAAGAGAATGCCAAACTTTCTTGAAATTTTGATGTAAATTCACAGTTGTGAAACCCAGTAGTTGCTAAGCTAGATTAGTAATGATAAATGAAAGTCTCATGATTTTTTCCTCTAATAATGAAGTTTTCTGGCTCTGTAAAACAAGTTCAGTCATATAAATACAAACTTCAATTTAAAAAGTTTTTTTTTGGCTTGGAGATGCTCTTGTAGATAAGCATATAAATATTTACAGTAAGAATTAAATGTCACAGCCAACACTATTTTGTCAGTTAGTCTATTAGAATCTAAATTATTGGGTTTCTTTCGATCTTCCGTTCAATCCGTTGTAGAGATTTGTAACTTTTAGATGCATTTATGAATTACTGATAACTAAATCAAGCAATTTAGTTTTAAAGACTCTATTTTTATGGCATTTTTTTTTCTAGACACAGAGAGTAGATAAATGGTGAAAGAAATGAAGCTGAATTGGAAAGTGTGGTGGAGGTCTCTTCTTAAGAACAATCACTGGGTTGTTAAATTAGCAGTCGCATTTCTCTTGGTGGGTCTTGCTTTTAGACTTCTTTCCTCTCGATCCACTGAGTTTCCCAATGTTGCAGAAACCCCTTTTCTTCAGGAACCTCATCACCCAAAACCTCAAGCTTCTTCAAATTTACCTAAAACTAGAGATCAGATTCCTCATAAAGGTACCCAAGAATCAATTTTGAATTTCTGGGTATTATAATTGGCAGCAGCTGCAAATTTTGGTTGATCTACTGATGTTTCCTTAACTGGGTGGCTCTCTTTAAATTTTTAGTTTATACAAGAAAATGCAAATGTTAAGGCTGTCTTTGATTTGATTTTCGTTATGTACTGAGTTGTTGATTTTGGTTAAGCTGAAGATAGTGCAGGAAAATGTGATCTTTCTATTGGGAATTGGATCAGAAATTCGGCAGGTCCTCTTTACACTAATGAGAGCTGCCAATTTATTGAAACTCATTAGAATTGTATGAAGAATGGGAGGCCTGATAAAGGGGATTGAAACTCATCAAAAAATGGACTGCTGCCCATTAACAGCAATAGTCAGCGACAAGGAACATCATTTTCAGGAAAGGTGAGGGTGCAGCTGCTGCCTAATAGCAGCAGCAGTTAGCAAGAAGTGGGAGCTTCAACGTGCAACAGTTGCTGGCCATGTTGTGCATTGTAGTAAGGTGATGTGCTTGGTTTTTTTAACATTTCACATTCCATGCCTGGTATTCATATATGCCTTTGCTTGCTCTCATATTCTATTGTTTTGCATCTGTCATATAGGTTAATTAATAATCACTGGTTTCTTTGCTCTTACAGAGATGAAACGCCAAGAAATAATGGTGCAGGGGATAATAGTATTTGGTTAAAAGAGGAATGGTATCCTGGAGAGGTAAAAAAATGATGTCTTGTAATTTATTTTTCTCTCGAGAGGATGAAAACTTGAAAAGCTTATTATTGTGCTCTCTTATCTTCTTTAGGAAATGAAAAGTTTGATTCTAGAAACCCACACCCACACTGCTAAATTATTATTGTGCTCTCTTATCTTCTTTTTTATATGTAGGTGTTTTTTACCAAACTTGGGGTTAAATTACCTATCCTATGAAAAAGTGTTATTCAAAAGTTAAACAGGAGATCTTGATTATGTGGAAGTCAGACAATTACTTGACATTTGTCCTGTCAATGCATTAGACATGGACTGATCACAAAATCCATCAGTTTGCATTACATGCACAAACTGCTTACAAATTCGTTTGTATGTTGAAACTTTTTGTAATTTGGAATTTGAAATAGAAATAGAACTAAGCATATCTAACTGCAATCTCCTATACTCCATATTTTAAGATTCCGGAAGAAGCACCTCCAGATGAATTTATCTGGTAAGAGTTCATTCTATGTTCTGGGTATTATAAATTAATGGAGCAGTTCACGTGTGCCACACAAGCTTATTTTCTAATGTCACAAAGTATTATGATGTGACTGAGCACTTGATGCATCCATGAGTCAGAAAATTATAGACTCCTAAATTCCTGATCTCGTTCTCACTCTTAATATGAAAAGAGAGGCAGGAAGTAAGGAAAACTCAGTTTCTATTTTTTATGTTATTGACATCTGCGACATATTTTATGAGATAATAAATGTGGCATCCCAAAGATATAGAAATTTTTTGTGGAACCTATAGGAATAGGAATAGGAATAGGAATATGTGATATGAGATAAAAACGTTACAATAAAAGATTTGCCCTAAGCTTAACATGCATGTTTGAGGTAATAAACATGCATTAACATGCTTAGCATGCCTGAGTTCTGGTCTTTTAATATTAACTGCAGGAAATGGGAATATTGTGAGGCTTGTACCATCATTGATAATTTCAGACAAGGAATTGGACCATGCCCTATTTAAATGTTTACCTGTTCTTGATTGGATGATCTCTCAAATAATACTGGGCTTATCTATGTCTCAAATATTAGGGATATAGATTTACTGTAAGACAAACAATGGATCCTTCAAAATCCCCAGTAAAGGTTTTTAACATATCCATGATTTGCCTATAAACATTCATTTTTGTTACGTTTATTTACAATTATAAGTGAACTCGGCTTATGTAGATTGCTGATGTGTTGTATGGGAAATACCACTCATATCAGAGGTGTCTTTCATAAGTTTTCATTATATGGCTTATTTTTAAAAGGTGTTGTAACATTTAAGGATTATAAGTATTTCCTGGATTTTTTCAAATTGTGTGATCAGCATGAAAATAATAGACCTAAGAGGATGAATTTCCAGTTTGTAGAGGAAGGCAAATGGTCAAAAGATGCAGAGATAGTTAAAGGTATTAGTTCCACTGCTTTGCTCTTGATATGCTCCCAGTTAAATATGTTATGCTTATAATCTGTTAATTGCTTTTGCAGAGTCAATTTGGAGTAGCACAAGCCAAAGAGTTAAAAGCTAAGCAAGCATAACTTGCGAGATCCAACTTGATTTCCTTGAAGAAAATGATGATGAAGTGGACTTAACATAATGTACACTTCATTCCTTCTAGCTCGTTGTTATTTTTTAGTTTTCTTATGTTAGTTATTAAATATTGTAAGTAATATGATCCTTGGGAGATCAAGATACAATAACAAATTCTGTACTTATTGTGACTTGAGCATTATTTATTTATATATGGAGTATTAGTTTTAATTTTTGGCTCTTTATGCAGTTTATCAATTAGTTTGAAACAAGTATATATGACATGATTTATGAAAGATTAAATGTAATATTTATTATAGCATTTAATAATAATAATAATAATAATAATAATAAAAAAAATGAAATTAGTGATTTGAAAATTAATTATAATTTGCAATAAATTTTGATTATTTATCAATTAATTTTTTTTTACAAATTTATAATTTGTGAAGGATTTTACTTGAGAAATGATTTTTAATGAAAGATTATTTTCCCCACTAAATCTTTTTTAGTTAATTAGTTAGTCATCAATGAAGGATTATTTCCCTCACTAATTTGAAGATACATTCTCAATTTATAATTAGTGAAGGAAAATTTTCTCTCATTAAATAAATTTGTTCTTCACAATATATTATTTGTGAGGGAATAAAGTTATTCACTAATTTTAAATAGTCCTTAAAATATTATTTGTGAAGGAAACCGATCTTCCACTAAATAACAATATTCCATTACTAAATACAATTTGTGAAGGAAAAAGTTATTCACAATATATTATTCACAAAAAATATTTAGTTACTACTTAGCGAAGGATACCCAATTGCATGGAGGAGTCTAATGCGAAAGACTCGTGTGAAAAATATTTCTTCATGATAAATCACTATGTGAGAGATATAGGGCCTCTAGTGAAGAATTTGTCCTTCACTAGAGGCCATTTTTAGTGTAGTGATATATAATATATTACAAAAGTAAGTCACGGGTTTTCATCCCTTGTGACATGCATCCACCATTTTCAATTATATATATATATATATATATATATATATATATAATGAATAACTTTCTATCGGTTATTTTGAAAAATGGATAAATAGGGGTAGAGGGGGGGTCCATAAATACAACAAATACTTCATAAAGATCTCCTCAATATTTTTAACTATATTTATCATCATTATTATAATTTGCAATATTTAACAACTAGGTCGTTCCCAGGAAAGAGAGGGCTTTCTAATAAGAAATTTTTCCTATTGGCGCGCAATTAGGTGACCAAACCTCTCATTGACAGAACTTCTAGATTGCAAATAATAATATTAATAACTTTGTCGTCTCAATTATTGATTTAATAATATAAAATATTATGCAGATGATACTGTGACAATAATTGAATAAAACTAAGTGACTTCTCACGTAAGCATCAATAATCAATACTGTGTGCTACTGTTCAACCACGTGTATTACTGTACTTTTAACACCGGTTATTTCAACAGCTAACGGTAAAACTTCCGCCGTTATTTTCATAAAAAGATATTTCTGTCGTTTTCCCATTCTGACAATAATTACGTTGTGGGGTCCACCAATGATTGTGCCATCATATGAATATTTCCCGACCAATCGAATATAATTTAACAACTTGCGTACTTTGCAAAATTTATAAATATTACCCACAACTATAACATTATATCACATTCACTCCTTAATATTCAAAAATGATATATATAGAAAATTCATCTTTATTCATAAAAGTTGGGGTCTTATATATATCAGATGTGACCAAGGAGAAGGCATTGCTTTTTATATGTCGTTGTCCAAGATTTTATCATTGATGTCGGGGCTATAATAAATTTTTCCATCCTAATTAAGATGTCTGCGAGGACCATTCTCTAGCGGCTTGCCACGTCATCTGAGACAACATGAGAATTTAGAAAAATTTTAAAATTTTAATTAATTGATTTAAGGTTCAATATTAGAATTTATACAAAAAATAAGTGTATGCGTTTGATATTTTTGAGAAGAAATTTTGAGGATTTCAAAATTCTGTGAAGGATTTAGGTGAATTATTCAGGATTAAGGGAATACGTGAATATGTTCTGTGTATTTGTGTACAGTATGTGGTTAAAGGTCAAAGGTTGATCAGATAAATGATATCTGTAACAAACCCTAGGTATATATTAAGAACGTCAACGTTCGGTTAGAAAATTCTTACGAATTATAAGAAACCCTAAAACCGGTTCTGGAAACCCTAATTTCAATTTCGGGAATCCAGAACCCTAATTCATAAATTTAAAACCCTAATTTGGGAACTTAAAGAATAATTATAATGCTCAAGTGCTATTAATTATAATTTTAATTAGGGTAAAGCTTAATTATATAGCAAACACTAATTTCAAATTTTTAAACCCAAATTTGAATTTTTAAACCCTAATTTATGGATTTGAAACCCTAATTTATAAATAGGGAAAACCTAAGTGTTAATTAAATAATTTTAATGTTAATTAGGAAATATTAATCCTAATTTTAAAGTTATAAGTAATTAGAAAACCCTAATCTAATTACGAAATTTAATTTCTAAATTAGAAAATTATTTTTCTATTTAAAACCCTGATTTTTGGGTTGAAAACCCTAGTGTACAATTTTGACCATAATTGCTAAATTAGCAATTTTAATTAGGAAATGTCAATCCTAATTAGCAAGATTTAAATTATGATTAAGAAATTTTAATATAATTAGAAAATTCTAATTATATGTTAGAAATATTAATTTTTGATTTTTGAAAACATAATTTAAAAATTCTAGAAATTATTTTTAAAACCTAAGGGTTCGAACCCTAAACCTTAAGGGTTCAAATCCTAAACCCTAAGAGTTCAAACCCTAAGGGTTTGCATCAAATGACAATTCTATAATTAAAATTTTATGGAAATGACTATAATGCCCTTTGTTGCATTATTGGGTTTAGCTTGTCAATCTTGCCAAATAAGGGTTGCTCACCAACTACAACCACTCCATGTGACTGAAATAATAGCCAACCAACCAAATTTTTGCAGATCATAGCATTACATCAAGTCATTTAAATAGATTAAGAGAGAGAAAATAGTTACTTTCATTTTCATTTTTCACCAAGCCACTCTGTCTCTATATTTCGGGTTTAAGATTGAGAGGGGGGTGATAAACAAAGTCAGAATCAGTTCTTAGCTAAACAAAAACATATCCGTAGATCAGAATCAAAGATCAAGCATGAATGAGGTATAAACCCTAATTTTTGTAAATCATATGATTTTATGTTAATGATTGGTTAGAGTATCATGGATTTATAACATCTAGCTAGAGGCACGAAAATCAAGTTTTCAAAACTGACCAAGAATCCTAATTTCAAGGCCTGACAGTCATATGGCAGGGCCTTTAGATCCGTGTGTGTTAGATGTTTTCTATGTTTTATGTTTTGAATCTATTCTATGCCATGAGGACTGTGATCTGAAACTGAAAGTAGGGTCAGATCGAGTCTAGGTCTTCAGTTATGCTCGGTCAAACCTCGTTGACCGATCACGAAAAACGTTTCTGGGTAACCCAGAATTTTCCCAAAATTCCTGACAAGTTTTTGCAGTCGCTAGATCTTGCTATGTTTAAGTTGTTATGTGATGTTGTTGGTTTTATCTTGTAGACTGGCATGCGCTCTACACATATTAGCTTTTATATTACTTATATCATGAACAGAATGTAAATTAATCGTGGTCAAACTAGGTTGACCGATCTGTCCGGATGAAGATTCTGGGTAACCCAGAATCTTCAAGAACAAGATCCTGACAAGAAGTTTGACCGACCTAAATCTTCATCAAATGTTGTTGTTAGACTGATCTGAGGCTATAGAGTTGTTCACTGACATCTCCCCTACACATTGGAACCTTAATATCACATTAACCAAGCTCAGGATGCAAGTTTTTAAGATCACAAGTGGTCAGCTTGGACTGTTCTTCATTTTTGGAAACCCCAGAAATAAAGAACAACTTCTGACAACGATTTCTGCAGCATTAATCTCTCTTTCGTGTTAGATTTTGGTCGTGATCTTTGCTTATATTTGTAGTATTACATTTGGTCTACAACATCAAAGTAATTACCAGTCCAGAAACCTTATAACCTTAAATCAAATGATGGTCAAACCAAGCCCCTCAGTGATTGACATGATGTTCTGAGTTTTCCTTAAGAACATTCAAGAACACCTATAACGACGGGACTGTCGCTATAGACCCTTTTTGTAATTATTATTTTTCAAAAATAATTATTTTAATTAAATAAATCGAATTAAATAGTTTTTAATTATTAAAAATATAAAATAAATTATTAAAAATTATTTTAAAGTCTAAAAAATAGTTTTTAATTATTTTGAGTATATTTCATAAATATTTAATATTTTTGGAATATAATTGGTATTTAATTTATTTAATTATAATATTAAATAAATTATTTAAAAATGATTTTAATACATGAAAAATCATGAAAAATAATATTATGGTAAAAGAAAATATTTTAAGTTATTTTCAATGACTTTTAATATTTTGTGATGAATTTCTTTAATTAATCAATATTAATGATAATTAATTTATTTAATGAATATATTAAATAAATTGTGGAAAAATAGATTTAATGATTTAAAAATCATATAAAAATGATTTAAGTGTTATAAAAATATTTTAACTTATAAAATATAACTTTTGATATTTTTCATAAAAATATTAATATTTTAATATTAATCGCAATTATCGGATAATGAATTTAATTGTTTAAAAATCATATAAAGGTGATTTTAAAGTATTAAAATACTTTGATATATTATAAATATATTATAATATTATGACATGTATTTCATTAATATTTGATACTAAATAAATATTAATGATAAAAGAATTATGTGGTATTTAATTTATTTAAATACGATATTAATGATTGAAAATTCATGATAAATGATAATAATTATTTAAAAATTATTTACGAGCTTATGAAAATTATTTTGAATGATAATAAAATTATTTAAGTTAATTGTTAAATGTTTAAAGAGTTTAATTGAACTTAAACTCGAGATTTGTCCGACTGCACCGTTGGGATGATAGATTTGTGTGTCAGTTCAACTCGAGATCACAATAGTTGGACTTGACTTGATCTAAAAGTATTATATTTTTATGTATGATAGGGTTATGTGTTATGTGTTATGTGTTTAGGTTATTTTATGTATATATATATGTAATAGTATTATATTATGATGATATTATTCTAATATTTGAGATCTACATTACAAATATTAGGTCTTCGGATAAAGCGTTATAAATTGCGTAGCAGTAATCAACAGTTCATGCAAGTTTTATTTAACTCTACTTAGAGTTGTTTCATTCAGATATGCTTATGGATAATCATTGCTAATTGCCATTGTAGAATTATACTCTGTACATATTGCATGTATAAGTCAGGTATGAAAGGCTTATCACCTTCATTACCATTCGGTCCAGATATATTTGTTCATGTTTAATACTTGTTCAGTCAAAAGTTTGTTCGTGCTAATTAACAATTATATTGTTGAATTATAGCCAGCTTATTATTCAAATTCTTTCAATCATGATATATCGTTAAATTATTGAACTTAAACTTGCTGGGCAAACTTATGCTCACCCTTGCTATATCATGATAAACATTGCAGATTAAGACGAATACGTCGGATACAAGGAAAGGTTAAAGACAGTTCCAACTTAAAGTTAATGTGTACGATTAGATTTGTAATAGTATTGTATGATAATAATGTTATGTGTTAGACAAGTTATGAATTATGTATAAGTTAAGGTTACTCGACCTTGGGGATAGTGTGTAAAGTTTAATGGATAAACAATTTATGGTTATATCTTCCGCGAATATAGTAATAGTTGTATAGAATGATCGAACCGGATCCGCAGTGATTCAGGACCCGGATTCGGGGCCCTCACAGTTGTTATCAAAGCTATAGGTTATGAACCTTAGGTAGGAATACCTGAGACTAATAACCGCAGTGATTAGGATAAATACTAACTCCAATAGAGTTAGTTGGTTGGTAAGATTCAAAGACGAATCTTGGTGAGTTATAAGATACAGAGTTCCCTAACTCTGATAATAAAGTTGAACAATAGTGGTGAATAGATAGAATCTAAAAGACTAAAAGTGCAATGATAGAAGATCGTAAAACAAAACGATCAAGATATAGAAATGAATCGTAATATATACAATGAGATCACCCCGTGATCAACTAAGGTTATAGTGTGGAGAAGGATCAAGCGAATGATTGAAAAGTTTACAGCAAGATTGCTGTTTGTTTATGAATTGGTACAGATTAAGGAAAGAATTATGAATACGAGTGGAATGGAATTCGTATTGAGAAGGGAGTTAAGATTTAGTGGGGATTTCAATTGAGGATTCAGGTCGGCAGCTAAGTTGTATGATTCTTCGTATTTGAGCTGAATTGTACTTGGTGTAAAAACCACTTAGTTTCTGGCAATGATAATCATTGAAATGTTTGTGTCGCGCTATTTACTATATGCATGTTAAGAGGGTGATTCCTTTCTCATGTGTATAACAGATAGATAGGTTATAGGTAGAGAATAAAAGGTTAAGTACGAGTTCTTAAAACACATACTTATGTGACATTCCTGACTCATAGTTATATGAAATGTTTATGAACCCCTCAACGAATGGACGCCAAAGGTCTGACTAGGACAAGTTCTTAAACGCATATGATTGTGGCAAGTAAATGAACTCATAAGTGTGGTTTGACAAACTGGGTATTGTTGTGTGTAAATTGAGTATTAAATATTATAGGAATAGAAGGATTACTAAGCAAATGATTATTAGTGAAGCTATAGGTTTTTCAAAAGTCCTAGCTATGCTAGACTTTGAAATTTTGACGTCAAGCTAAATACGCACTATGTGCTTTAAAAAAAATGTAGACTCGTAATCATTTTTGAAACGGTTTAAAGTATATTCTATGCTACTTATTCCGGCTAGACGCAAATGATTTGAAATATCAAAATATATTTTATTTATCACTCACGTACCATGTAACCTGGTATAGAGATGATAAAAGTTGATGGAGTTATAAATGCAAGAATACTTAGTTTGAATTCGATCTAAAAATCATTGTTCCACTATTGTATGATGTGTTATGACAAAGTCATATAATGACAGCATCCTCAAACGGACTGTTAATACAGTACAGCATCATAACGTCATTCTCAAAAAAATATTTTCAAAAATTTTAATTTGCCAACGGGGTTTGGCTACACCTAAATAATTCGATTGAATTGAAGTATTGATATAAGTCTACGCTATTCGATTCAGCTAGACTAATGTTATAAAAACTCTAAGTGTTCAATGAAAGAAATTTCCCGAACCAAATTGTTTTGGTGAGGAATCCGATAAGACTGAGGTAAAAATTTTTGTGCCTAATGGCGAGAGATTTAGAAATTCGATCAGACAATCAATGTTATTTAAGTCGATCAGGCATATTTAATCACTAATTACCCACTATGTCTGTAAGTTATAACGGTTTGCGGATGAATTTCCGTAAAACCTTTGCAAAAATGACAGACAATAGTCTGTAAAACCCCTCAGCAAAATTTCAAAATTTTTATTCTTGTGAAGAATGTATTGGGTAGCATGTGATGATGAGAATGAACGGTGTATGGTGTATGGTGTAAGGTGTAAGGTAAATTTCAGGGACGAAATTTTTAGAAGAAGTGGTGAATGTGACAACCCGAGAATTTAGAAAATTTTAAAATTTTAATTAATTGAATTAAGGTTCAATATTAGAACGTAGACAGAAAATAAGTGTATACGTTTGATATTTTTGAGAAGGAATTTTGAGGATTTCAAAATTCTGTGAAGGATTTAGGTGAATTATTCAGGATTAAGGGAATACGTGAATATGTGAATATGTATATGTATTATATGTATGATATGTGGTTAAGGGTCAAGGGTTAACCAGATAAACGATATTTGTAACAAACCCTAGGTATATATGAAGAACGTCAACATTCGGTTAGAAAATTCTTACGAATTATAAGAAACCCTAAAACCGGTTCTAGAAACCCTAATTTTAGTTTCGGGAATCCGACACCCTAATTCAGAAATTTAAAACCCTAATCTTGAAACTTAAAAGATAATTATAATGCTCAAGTGCTATTAATTATAATATTAATTAGGGTAAAGCTTATTTATTTAGAAAACCCTAATTTAAAATTTTTAAACCATAATTTCAAATTTTTAAACCCTAAATTATGGATTTGAAACCCTAATTTATAAATAGGGAAAACCTAAGTGTTAATTAAATAATTTTAATGTTAATTAGGAAATATTAATCCTAATTTTTTAAAAGTTATAAGTAATTAGAAAACCCTAATCTAATTACTTAAATCTAATTTCTAAATTAGAAAATTATTTTTCTATTTAAAACCCTAATTTTTGGGTTATAAACCCTAATGACAATTTTTGACCTAAATTGCTAAATTAGCAATTTTAATTAGGAAATACTAATCCTAATTAGCAAGATTTAAATTATGATTAAGAAATTTTAATATAATTAGAAAATTATAATTATAATTTAGAAATATTAATTTTCATTTTTGAAAACCTAATTTGGAAATTCTAGAAAAATATTTTTAAAACCCTAAGGGTTTCGAAACCCTAAACTTTAAACCCTAAACCCTAAACCTAAGGGTTTGCATCAAATGACAATTTTAGAATTAAAATTTTAAAATCAAAATGACCATAATGCCCTTTTTTGCATTTATTTAATTTAACTTTTTTGTCAATCTTGCCAAATATTGGTTGCTCACCAACTACAACCACTCCATGTGACTGAAATAATAGCTAACCAACCGAATTTTTGCAGATCATAGCACTACATCAAGTCATTTAAATAGATTAAGAGAGAGAAAATGGTTACTTTCATTTTCATTTTTCACCAAGCCACTCTCTCTCTATATTTTGGGTTTAAGAGTGAGAGGGGAGTGATAAACAAAGTCAGAATCAATTCTTAGCTAAACAAAAATAGATCCATAGATCGTAATCAATCAAATCAAATAATAAAAAGGTATAAATCCTAATTTTTGTAAATCATATGATTTTATGTTAATGATTGGTTAGAGTTGTGTATTAGGGTGTCTTTGAATGATCTGGGTTGATAGATCATGGATCTATAACATCTAGAGGCACGAAAATCAAGTTTTCAAAAAATCGACCAAAAAAAAATTAATTTTAAGGTGGCGACGACAACCATATGTCGTAGGCCTCTAGATCCGTGTGTGTTAGATGTTTTACGTGTTTTATGTTTTATAGATTGTTATATGCCATGAGGATCTTTGATCTGAAACTTGAAAGTATGGTCATATCATGTCTAGATCTTCGATATATGCTTGGTCAAACCTCGTTGACCGATCAATCACGAAAAAAATTTGGGGTAACCCGAAACCCCCGAAATTCGATGACAAGCTTTTTTCGATCTCTAGAGATCTTGTTATGTTTAAGTTGTTATGTGATGTGTGTTGTTGTTTATCTTGTATACTTGTATGTAGTTACTACACATATCTCGCTTTATATCACTCATATCATGAACAAAATGTAAATTAATCGTGGTCAAACTAGGTTGACCGATCTGCCCGGATGAAGATTTTGGGTAACCCAGAATCTTCAAGAACGAGATCCTGACAGGAAGTTTGACCGGCCTAAATCTTCGTAAATGTTATTGTTAGATTGATCTGAGGCCATAAAGTTGTTCACTGATATCTCCCCTACACATTAGAACATTAATATCACATTAACCAAGCTCAGGATGCAAGTTATTAATATCACAAGTGGCCAGCTCGGACTGTTCTTCATTTCTGGAAAATCTTGAAATGAAGAACATCTTCTGACAACGATTTCTGCAGCTTTAATCTCTCTGTTGTGTTAGATTTTGGGCATGATCTTTGCTTATATTTGTAGTATTACATAATTTGGTCTACAACATCAAAGCAATTACTAGCCCAGAAACCTTATTACCTTGAATCAAATGATGGTCAAACCAAGCCCTTGAGAAATGGATAATTTTTATGTTTCGGGTTTCCTCAAGAACATCTATAAGCGACGGTTATGTCGCTATAGGGGCCCTTTTAGCGATTATTATTTTCCTAAAATGATTATTTTAATTAAATAAATAAATAGAAAAAATAGTTTTAATTATTAAAATACAAAATAAATTATGAAAAATTATTTTAAAGTCCTAAAAATAGTTTTAATTATTTTGAGTATATTTCATAAATATTTAATATTTTTGGAATATAAATGGTATTTAATTTATTTAATTATAATATTAAATAAATTATTTAAAAATGATTTTAATATATGAAAAATCATGAAAAATAATATTATGGTAAAAAAAAATATTTTAGTTATTTTCAATGACTTTTAATATTTTGTGATGAATTTCATTAATTAATTAATATTAATGATAATTAATTTATTTAATAAATATATTAAATAAATTATGGAAAATAGATTAAATGATTTAAAATCATATAAAAATGATTTAAGTGTTATAAAAAATATTTTAAGTTATAAAATATAACTTTTGATATTTTTTCATGAAAATATTAATATTTTAATATTAATAGCAATTATCGGATAATGAATTTAATTGTTTAAAAATCATATAAATATGATTTTAAAGTATTAAAAATACTTTGTGATATTATAAATATATTATAATATTATAATATATATTTTCATTAATATTATTTGATAATAAATAAATATTAATGATAAAAGAATTATGTGGTATTTAATTCATTTAAATACGATATTAATGATTGAAAATTATGATAAATGATAATAATTATTTAAAAATTATTACGAGCTTATGAAAATTATTTTGATTATGATAATAAAATTATCTAAGATAATTGTTAAATGTTTAGCGAGTTTAATTGAACTTAAACTCGATATTTGTCCGACTAGGCCAGTCGGGATTTTAGAATTATGTCAGGTTCAACTCGGATCTACAATAGTTTGACTTGATACTAAAGTCTTATATATGTATTATATATATGATAGGTTATGGTTATGTGTTTATGTTATAGGTTATTATATGTATATATATATATATATATATATATATATAGTATTATATTGTGATGATATTATTCTAATATTGGAGATCTATATTACTAATATTAGGTCTTCTGGATAAAGCGTTATAAATTGTGTAGCGCGAATCAATCTGTTCGGCAGTAAGTTTTTTTTAACTCTACTAAGAGTTGTTTCATTCGATATGCTTATGGATAATCATTGTTGATTGCCATTGCCATAGAATTGTACTCTATATATATTGCATGTATAAGTCGGTATGAAAGGCTTGATCACCTTCATTACCATTCTTCGGTCCGATATATTTGTTCATGTTTAATACTTGTTCAGCCAAAAGTTTGTTCGTGCTAGTTCACAATTATATTGTTGAATTATAGCCAGCTTATTATTCAAATTCTTTCAATCATGATATATCGTTAAATTATTGAACTTAAACTTCTTGGGGCAATCTTATGCTCACCCTTGCTATATCATGATAAAACATTGCAGATTAAGGCGAATCGTGGGATACAAGGAAAGGTTAAAGACAGTTCCAGCTTAAAGTTAATGTGTACGATTAGATTTGTAATAGTATTGTATGATAATAATGTTATGTGTTAGACAAGTTATGAATTATGTATAAGTTAAGGTTACTCGACCTTAGGGATATTGTGTAAAGTTTATTGTATAAATAATTTATGGTTATATCTTCCGCGAATATAGTAATAGTTGTATAGAATGATCGAACCGGATCCGCGGTGATTCGGGACCCGGATTTGCGGCCCTCACAGTTGGTATCAAAGCTGTAGGTTATGAACCTTTGGTAGGAATACCTGAGACTAATAACCGCACTAATAACCGCAGTGATTAGGATAAGTACTAACTCCAATAGAGTTAGTTGGTCGGTAAGATTCAAAGACGAATCTCGACGAGTTATAAGATATAGAGTTCCCTAACTCTGATAATAAAGTTGAACAATAGTGGTGAATAGATAGAGTCTAAAAGACTAAAAGTGCAATGATAGAAGATCGTAAGACAAAACGATCAAGATATAGAAATGAATCGTAATATATACAATGAGATCACCCCGTGATAAGATAAGGTTATAGTATGGAGAAGGATCAATCTAATGATTGAAAAGTTTACAAAGAAGATTGTTGAGTGTTTATATGAATTAGTGTGATTCGAGAAAGAATTATGAATACTGAGTTGAATGAAATTACGTATTGAGAAGGGAGTTAAGATTTAGTGGGGGATTTCAATTGAGGATTCGTGTCGCGGCAGAATTGAGTTGTATGATTCTTTGTGTATGGGAGTTGAATTGTACTTGGTGTAAAAACCACTTAGTTTCTAGCAATGATAATCATTGAAATGTTTGTGTCGCATTTATTTACTATATGCATGTTAAGAGGGTGATTCCTTTCTCATGTGTATATATGAGATAGATAGATAGGTAGGTAGAGAATATAAGGTTAAGTACGAGTTCTTAAAACTCATACTTATGTGACATTCTTGACTTCATAGTTATATGAAATGTTTATGAACCCCTCAAATGAATGGACGCCAAAGGTCTCGATTAGGACAAGTTCTTAAACTCATATGATTGTGGCAAGTTATGAACTCATAAGTGTGGTTTGATGAACTGGGTATTGTGTGTAAATGGAGTATTAAGATTATAGGAATAGAAGGATTACTAAGAAAATGATTATTAGTGAAGATATAGGTTTTTCAAAAGTCCTAGCTATGCTAGACTTCAAAATTTTGACGTCAAGCTAAATACGCACTATGTGCTTTTAAAAAAAAATGTAGACTTGTAATCATTTTTGAAACGATTTAAAGTATATTCTATGCTACTTATTTTGTCTAGACGCAAATGATTTGAAATATCAAAATATATTTTATTTATCACTCATGTACCATATAACCAGGTACAGAGATGATAAAAGTTGATGGAGTTATAAATGCAAAAATACTTAGTGTGAATTCGATTTAAAAATCATTGTTCCACTATTGTATGATGTGTTATGACAAAGTCATATAATGACGGCATCCTCAAACGGACTGTTAATATAGTATGGCATCATGACGTCATTCTCCAATAAATATTTTCAAAAATTTTAATTTTCCAACGGGGTTTGGCTACACCTAAATAATTCTATTGAATTGAATTATTGATATAAGTCTACGCTATTCGATTCAGCTAGACTAATGTTATAAAAACTCTAAGTGTTCAATGAAAGAAATTTCCCGAACCAAATTGTTTTGGTGAGGAATCCGATAAGACTGAGGTAAAAATTTTGTGCCTATGGTAGAAATAAGAAAAGAAGATCACACCAGATTATACTTTATAATGTATAGGGCATATAGCAGCCTATAATTACCCACTATGTCCATAAGTTATGACGGTTTTGCGGATGAATTTTCATAAAACCTTTGCAAAAATGATGATAATAAGTCTATAAAACCCCTCAAAGACAATTTCAAAATTTTTACTCTTGTGAAGAATGTATTGGGTAGCATGTGATGATGAGAATGAATGATGTATGGTGTATGGTGTAAGGTGTAAGGTAAAGGTAAATTTAGGGACGAAATTTTTAGAAGAAGAAGGTGTGAATGTGACAACCGAGAATTTAGAAAATTTTAAAATTTTAATTAATTGATTTAAGGTTCAATATTAGAACCTAAACAGAAAATAAGTGTATACGTTTGATATTTTTGAGAAGGAATTTTGAGAATTTCAAAATTCTTTGAAGGATTTAGGTGAATTATTCTGGATTAAGGGAATACGTGAATATGTTACGTGTATGTGTATATGTATGTATGTATGTGGTTAAGGGTCGGGTTGACCAGATAAACGATATTTGTAACAAACCCTAGGTATATATTAAGAACGTCAATGTTCGGTTAGAAAATTCTTACGAATTATAAGAAACCCTAAAACCGGTTCTAGAAACCCTAATTTCAGTTTTGGGAATCCGAAACCCTTATTCGGAAATTTAAAACCCTAATCTTGAAACTTAAAGGATAATTATAATGCTCAAGTGCTATTAATTATAATATTAATTAGGGTAAAGCTTAATTATTTAGCAAACCCTAATTTAAAATTTTTAAACCCTAATTTCAAATTTTTAAACCCTAATTTATAAATTTATAAATAGGTAAAACCTAAGTGTTAATTAAATAATTTTAATGTTAATTAGGAAATATTAATCCTAATTTTAAAGTTATAAGTAATTAGAAAACCCTAATCTAATTAGAAAATCTAATTTCTAAATTAGAAAATTATTTTTCTATTTAAAACCATAATTTTTGGGTTATAAACCCTAATGACCAATTTTGACCCTAATTGCTAAATTAGCAATTTTAATTAGGAAATACTAATCCTAATTAGCAAGATTTAAATTATGATTAAGAAATTTTAATATAATTAGAAAATTATAATTATAATTTTGAAATATTAATTTTCTATTTTTTGAAACCTAAAATTAGAAATTATAGAAATTATTTTTAAAACCTAAGGGTTCAAACCCTAAACCCTAAAAGTTTAAACCCTAAACCCTAAGGGTTTTGCATTTGACAATTTGCCATTAAAAATTAAAATTTTATGGAAATGACCATAATGCCCTTTGTTGCATTATTGGGTTTAACTTGTCAATCTTGCCAAATATGGATTGCTCACCAACTACAACCACTCCATGTGACCTAAATAATAGCCAAACAAATTAAATTTTTGCATATCATATATTACATTAAGTCATTTAAATAGATTATTAGAGAAAATGGTTACTTTCATTTTCATTTTTTTTCAAGACCTTTCTCTCTCTATATTTTTGGGATTAAGAGTGAGAGAGAGTGATAAAAAAAGCTCATATCATCTTATCTAAGCTAAACAAAAATAGATCCATAGATCGAATCAAAGATCAAAGCATGAATGAGGTATAAACCCTAATTTTTGTAAATCATATGATTTTATGTTAATGATTGTTGTTTGTTTGAGTTGTGTGTATTAGGGTGTCTTTGAATGATCTGGTTGATAGATCATGGATCCATAACATCTAGATGCACGAAAATCAAGTTTTCAAAAATCGACCAAAAACCTAAAAAAAGGTCCGACGTACGTATATGTCGAGGCTTCTAGATCTCGTGTGTTAGATATTTTTACGTGTTTTATGTTTAGATATGTTCTTCTGCTTATATGAGGACCTTTATGATCTGAAACTGGAAGTAGTGTCGGATCAAGTCTAGATCTTCAGTTATGCTCGGTCAAACCTCGTTGACCGATCACGGCAAAAAATTCTGAGGGTAACCCGTAAATTTTTCCAGAATTCTTGACAAGCTTTTGCAGTTGCTAGAGATCTTGTTATGTTTAAGTTGTTATGTGATGTTGTTGGTTTTATCTTGTATACTGACATGCGTTCTACACATATCTGCTTTGTATATTACTCATATCATGAACAAAATGTAAATTAATCGTGGTCAAACTAGGTAGGTGACCATCGGCTTTGATGAAGATTTTGGGTAACCCGAAATCTTCAAGAACAAGATCTTCGACGGGAAGTTTTGGCCCGGCCTTGAAATCTTCATTGTGTTGTTGTTAGATTGATCTCGAGGCTATAGAGTTGTTCACTGACATCTCCCCTACACATTAGAACCTTAATATCACATTAACCAAGCTCAGGATGCAAGTTATTAAGATCACAAGTGGCCAGCTCGGACTGTTCTTCATTTCTGGAAAATCTTGAAATGAAGAACATCTTCTGACAACGATTTCTGCAGCTTTAATCTCTCTGTTGTGTTAGATTTTGGGTGTGATCTTTGTTTATATTTGTAGTATTACATAATTTGGTCTACAACATCAAAGTAATTACCAGCCTAGAAACCTTATAACCTTGAATCAAATGATGGTCAAACCAAGCCCCTTATGGTATCGACATGATGTTCTTGGGTTTTCTCAAAGAACACCTAAGAACACCTATTATGACGACAGTTACGTCATTATAGGCCTTTTTGCGAATTATTATTTTCTTTAAATTATTATTTTTAATTAAATAAATCAAAATAAATAGTTTTTAATTATTAAAAATACAAAATAAATTTCTAAAAATTATTTTAAAGTCTGAAAATAGTTTTAATTATTTTGAGTATATTTCATAAATATTTAATATTTTTGGAATATAATTGGTATTTAATTTATTTAATTATAATATTAAATAAATTATTTAAAAATGATTTTAATACATGAAAAATCATGAAAAATAATATTATGGTAAAAGAAAAATATTTTAAGTTATTTTCAAGTGACTTTTAATATTTTGTGATGAATTTCATTAATTAATTAATAATAATGATAATTAATTTATTTAATAAATATATTAAATAAATTATGGAAAATAGAATTAATGATTTAAAAATCATATAAAAATGATTTAAGTGTTATAAAAATATTTTAAGTTATAAAATATAACTTTTGATATTTTGTCATGAAAATATTAATATTTTAATATTAATAGCAATTATCGGATAATGAATTTAATTGTTTAAAATCATATAAAAAGGTGATTTTAAAGTATTAAAAATACTTTGTGATATTATAAATATATTATAATATTATGACATGTATTTCATTAATATTTGATAATAAATAAATATTAATGATAAAAGAATTATGTGGTATTTAATTCATTTAAATACGATATTAATGATTGAAAATTCATGATAAATGATAATAATTATTTAAAAAATTATTATGAGCTTATGAAAATTATTTTGAATGATAATAAAATTATTTAAGTTAATTGTTAAATGTTTAGGCAGAGTTTAATTGAACTTAAACTCGAGATTTGTTCGACTAGACTGTCGGGATGCCAGATTTGTGTCGGGTTCAACTCAGACTACAATAGTTTGACTTGATACCGAGTCTTATATGTGTTATAAACTGATAGGGTTATGTGCTATATGTTTAGGTTATTCTATATATATATAATAGTATTATATTATGATGATATTATTCTAATATTGGAGATCTATATTACTAATATTAGGTCTTTGGATAAAGCGTTATAAATTGTGTAGCAGTAATCAACGGTTCAGACAAGTTTTACTTAACTCTACTTAGAGTTGTTTCATTCAGATATGCTTATGGATAATCATTGCTGATTGCCATTGTAGAATTGTACTCTGTACATATTGCATGTATAAGTCGTGTATGAAAGGCTTATCACCTTCATTACCATTCGGTCCAGATATATTTGTTCATGTTTAATACTTGTTCAGTCAAAAGTTTGTTCGTGCTAATTCACAATTATATTGTTGAATTATAGCCAGCTTATTATTCAAATTCTTTCAATCATGATATATCATTAAATTATTGAACTTAAACTTGCTGGGCAAACTTATGCTCTCCCTTATTATATCATGATAAACATTGCAGATTAAGACGAATGTGTCGGATACAAGGAAAGGTTAAAGACAGTTCTAGCTTAAATTTAATGTGTACGATTAGATTTGTATTAGTATTGTATGATAATAATGTTATGTGTTAAACAAGTTATGAATTATGAATAAGTTAAGGTTACTCGACCTTGGGGATAATGTTTAAAGTTTAATGTATAAACAATTTATGTTTATATCTTCCGCACATATAGTAATATTTATATAGAATGATCGAACCAGATCCGCGGTGATTCGGGACCTGGATTCGCGAATGACGACGAGTTTCAGACGATGGGATTGCAAGGAACGGAGGCGACACCAAAGCCCGAAGCTATATCTAGCCCTCAGTTCCAGAGCCTTCATAGACAAATGGATGGGTAAAAAAAGGATGCCCGAAGAGAGATGCGGAGACGCGCAGAGATTTAAGACCATATGTTTGAGGCTATGAATATGTTTTTTTGCCTCATTGAACGCGATGCTCTAGAGTTTCAATCCAACTGCGTAATTCACATACCAGCAGCCAGCCCTGATGCCAAGGTTTCCACCTAGTGATTCAGATGACGAACAACAGACCCCACCACCTCCAGCTTAGAAGATTACAAGGAAGTCCTCATACATTTACTGCTTTATTCTTTACACTGAGGACATTGTAATTTTCTAGTTTGGGGGAGTTAGTTAATTTTTATGTTTGCACGTTTAATTTTATTAGTTAGTTTTGCATATGTGAGTTTCATGTTTAGTTTTAGGATCATTAAATGTTTGCATTCGTGTAGTGATTTAGTTGCATAGTAATATAGGATTGTAAATAGTTTTATTTAGTTTTCACACATGTTATGTTTACCACATATAATATATATATATAAATATTTGTGTTATATTTCATATGTCCAGTAGTTTGATATAGTTCATGTTATTTTGGCCAATGATGAGATTGGAATTAAGTAGACAAGTACGGTATTGATTATTAGAACTGTGATGTAATTTTGTGTTATGAATTGGATCTTTTGCATTTTTGACACATGTATAAAAAGGTTAGCACGTTAATGACACATATATGGACTTAATGACAATTATGTGGACTGATTAGTTCAAATTGATACAAACTTTTAAACCCTAATTTCAAATTTTTAAACTCTAATTTATGGATTTAAAACCCTAATTTATAAATAGGAAAAACCTAAGTGTTAATTAAATAATTTTAATGTTAATTAGGAAATATTAATCCTAATTTTAAAGTTATAAGTAATTAGAAAACCCTAATCTAATTACGAAATCTAATTTCTAAATTAGAAAATTATTTTTCTATTTAAAACCATAATTTTTGGGTTGGAAACCCTAGTGTACAATGTTGACCCTAATTGCTAAATTAGCAATTTTAATTAGGAAATACTAATCCTAATTAGCAAGATTTAAATTATGATTAAGAAATTTTAATATAATTAGAAAATTCTAATTATAATTTTGAAATATTAAATTTTGATTTTTGAAAACCTAATTTGGAAATTATAGAAATTATTTTTAAAACCTAAGGGTTCAAACCCTAAACCCTAAGAGTTTAAACCCTAAAACCTAAGGGTTTGCATCAAATGACAAGGATTTAAGCATAAGTTCTCAATTAGGTCGCATGTGGCGCATATATATATGTCTATTCTATGCACAACTTATACAGTCAAAACCCACATTCACATGCCAATATATTTAGGTGTAAATCTACAATCCTCTTGTCGCTATCATGTAGATTACCAAAATAATCACTAATATCTTAGCGAGAATCATTAAGCACAAATATATTAAACCAAATCATATGGTGCCAACCAAAGAGATAAGACAATCAATTTAAATAACAAAGAGTTCCATTATAACCTTAGAGCAAATATACAGTTCATAGCTATTGAACAAAATACAAGTAGCAATAAAGACAACATTAATGGATTATAAAATTAGAGGAAATAAATGGATAAAAAGGAACTCTGTCAAGGCTCTTCAATCTCCAAGCATTTTGCTCATTTCAAGCTCTCCAGTCCGTGTAGCTCACTGCTCTTGATGGTCCAAAGAAATGCCAGACTTTTCCCTAATCTACCTAATCTATATTTACAGACGTCAACTAAGAGAAGGAAAGAGAAATTATAGAGGAAAACTAATCTAAGCTAAGCTATAAGATTATATGGTCTGTATTATGCTATATCATATCCCATATATCGTTTGCAGAGGTTGGCTTCTCATATATAAGCGTCCCTCCTTCAAGCTAGGTCAAAATCGAGTCAACTCTACCTGGGCACCGGAGGTCGCTACATGCAAGACTTTCGTGTCTGAGGAAAGAAAGCCGGAGCTCGTGTTGCGGTAGCGAGTCCATATAGGTCATTAGCATACCGCGGCACGATGGTGACGTCAGGCTGGACCAGGAGGTGGCGCTGCGACGCAGCCAATAGAATA
>CM035151.1:66873673-66998498 GCA_020205615.1 Panax quinquefolius
TCCCTGTTGCTTTAACTGGGGATTGGAAATAATGACCAGATTTGATGTGTAAGACGAATATGTTAGGATGTTGATGTTGGAGTTATCACCAAATTCCTGTGTTCTTGATAACGACTTGATCTTGATGAGGTACCACTTATGTGCAAGAGATCTGTGGGGATAAAGCTTGGTCTGTTTGAGGATTTGTATAATATATTCCATCATCTATCCTCTTTGATAACATTGACCTCTCCTGGTTGGTATCGCCAGGACATGTCAAGATTCTGTTGGATTTACTAGCAACAACAAATGCTGTCAGAGATGCCTGACCTTCGTTGACATGTATTTCACCGACATATGAATCAACGGCTTAAAAATCCTGTAGGATATACTGTCAAGGCTGCTTGACCTTCACTGACGTGTGAATCAACGACTGAGACTTTGTGAGTAGATCGTCAAGGTTGCTTGACCTTCGCTGACGTGTGAATCAACGGAACATTGCATTGTGACCCCCGCCGGGGATCCGCTGGGGGAATATGAGTAATCGAGCATGAAATCCTCGAATAGCTCTAGAGCTCTGATAGGTTTAATTGCTATCGGCTGAGGTAACGTCAAGGCTGCTTGACCTCCGCTGATATGTGTGTCAACGACTTAAATGTACGTTGTAATCCCCTGCTGGGGCTTCACGTTGTAACCCCCCGTCGGGGACATACGTTGTAACCATCGCTAATGTGTGTAGCAGTGACTGGTCATCGGATGGTTTCAGAGGCTCTATTGGGTTTGCTTCCAACGGTTATCATGATGTCAAGGCTACTTGACCTTCGCTGATTTGTGTCAATGGATGAGCACACGTTGTAACCCCCATTGGGGCTTCACATTGTAACCCCCATCGGGGACTCACATTGTAACCCCCGTCGGGGACTCACGTTGTAACCCCCACCGGGGACTCACGTTGTAACCCCCGTCGGGGACTCATTTAGGGTAATGACCCGGAGTTAGCGGCATCAGACCTGTATAAGGTATTGCCGGATGTGGTTTATAACAAATGAGATCATTGGCAGAGTAGACCTCGGGTTCGAATGACTACAATGAGTGATGTGCAGACTCAAGGTTTTACCGGAGAAGGCCAGGATTGTATGCCGTTTTGCTCAATCGCGTGGCATTTTTATTCTCGATTTGACTTTTCTAGTTCGTAAGAACTCCTTTGCAACTCGAACTGGACCGAGCCGGAGGGGTGGGACCCATATAGGGGTGCCGCAGTGCACTCTCAGCTGCAGACCAGCAGTGCACTCGCTGCTCGTTAGGTGAGCTCGCGGCAACCGTGGATGATAAAATCCAACAGGTTGGTCTCATAAGTCAGTTTCAGCTTTTCGCGTGAAGAGAAATCCATGAGCCTCCTTCAGATCTGCTGAGTTCGGGCTATTTTCTGCAAATTTTGTCACTGTACAAGTGTTCTACACTATCCTGGTAACGTATGCATGTATTTTTTCTAGTTTCTATCTGTTGGATTTTGAGTTATCGCATGAAATGCATCTAAACACATAGTAGTGATTATGTATGCACAAATGACTTGATAACAAATATTCAACATAGTAAATGTTAGTATTAAACCATGCTGAACATAATGATGTGAAAAAATTTGACTTTTGAGACAGTCAAATTGGCACCTTTTTCTGCTATTTTTGGTCCTATTTGAGGTCCAATGAGCAAAGGTAGAAAGGCAAAGTACTCCTGATATTGAGGTTAACCTTATGCATGTATGATTTTGATTTTTAATGCACATATTATGTATATGACTTTTGGGCAGGTGTGCTATTGAATGGCCACCTAGACATGCCTATGTGCATGTGGATAGTCCTATTTTCAAAGGGGACAATGGCAAAAAAAATTCAAATATAGGCATTGGGTAGTCATGCATTTCAACTCTATTGTATGTTAAAGTAAATGCATGCATGCATATAGTCATAAATGCTTTTTAGCAAACTCCAGGCATGGAAAATACCACAACCTTTCTGAGGTGATTTGGAGACTTGTTACCCAGATATTTATGGATCCGGATCAGCCGAGTAGTTCCCATAGGACCACTTCTGGCGTACGGCGGAGGGCTTTTGAAGTGCCTCATCCCCGTTCTGTCAGACAGCCTCGTCGGTTGGCGGAGGCCGTGATACGTCCTGTCCGGGTAGATGTGCCAGACGTCGAGTACAAGGAGGCAGATATTCCGATTGAGGATCCCACTCCTGCTGCACATGTCCCTCGTAGGGAGCTCCTGAGTATTTAGGTGGCAAACCCAGAGCTGCTGGGTGATTTGAGCAGACATCCATCGATGTATTTGCATGCTAACGAGGTATGTCGCTAGACTTTGATCTTCCTTTTTTCCTATTGATGAGGAGAAAAGGGTTTTGATGTTGATCTGTATTTCATGCAGGTTCAGGGTTTTACACAGCCTCGAGGGAACTGGTTCAATATTCACTCCATGTACCAGGCGCATCATCCTGACTATAGAGCGGTAGTGCATAAGTGGGTATTCGGGGCATTCTTCTCCGTCCTTCCACATCGTTGTCCCTGGGGTTACCTCAGGGCATTGTCTAAGCGATGGTTTCATCAGACTCAGTCACTCCATCTACTGGATTACGAGGTGATGATGATGCCTATGGATTAGAGATTTATCATAGGTATGGAGTTTGGAGGGGAGCTAGTGTCTTGCATGACGAATATTACCCCTACTACCGTCCGATCATTGTTAGGAGTTTCGACGGAGGTGCTCAAAGGCGGATCGTCTGTTCGTGTCCTTTTCAAATAGATGCTGCTATGAAATGGCTTTTGAGTGAGCCCATGTCTGATGATGTCTGAATCAGGGATCGCGTTCTGCGGGGATTGTTCCTGATGATCATTCGAGGCTGCTTTATAGCAGATAACTCTTCTACGGTGTCTTTCGCTTTGATCAGCGCAACACGTGATGTGGACCGTATTGGAGAGTATGATTGGGGCTCCTATACCTTTGTCTATTTCCTACGGGGCATGCGCATGCGCTTACAGGCTTTTTCCCGATTTTTGTGGTGAGTATTTCTCTTGTCATTCCCATTTAGAGATTAAGAGTGTTTACTGATAGCAGATATTTTGCCATTGTGTTGGCAGTTTTGGGCCTATGAGAGGCTCTTATGCTTGCGTCCTGTGAGTGTGTTAGGTTTAGATACCTATCCACGAGGACGACGATGTCACCATTGTAATGAATGATTTGTTTGAGTTGTGATTCTAAGGACAGAATCCTTGTAAGGAGGGAATGATGTAACATTCCATAATTTTAAAGTGTAATATTAAATATTTATTGATTTATATAAGTATTTAATGGATATGTTTATTGTTGAATAAATAATTATTCAATTTGAGTTGATGTGGTTTAGTTAATTATTTATTGAATAAAAAATTAAGGAGCTAAGAAAATTAATTGTTATGAAGTTATATACTAATTTAATTTAATAATTAAGTTAGGGAGCTAATAATGATTAAATGAATTATAATATTTTAATTGGAATTTGTGAGTAAAACAAGATGTTAGTGGATTAAATAAAATTATAATTATAAAGAAATTATAGTTTTGTGATAATGATTTATATGTTAAAGTAATTTAATAGTTTAATATTTTAATTGATTAATTAATTAAATAGAAGTGTGACTAATAACCTTGCTATAAAGGAGTTATTAAAATAAATTAAAGGACTTTAATTTAGTTTTGGCCAAACAAATCTTAATGCATATTAAGTCTTTAATCTAATAGTGTTTTATCAAACAAGGTATAAGGATTAATTCAATTGTTTTAGTTAGATTTGCCAAACAAGGCATAAGGATTAATGGGTTTTTTTATTAAGATTAGCCAAACAAGCCTTATGGATTTTAAATTTCAAAACTTACATAACTGATATCTAGAGTTATATTATATAATTAATATATATTATTACTATATATGTTATATTTTATAGTACGTATGTTAGAGAGAAGAAAGAACTCAATTGAAGAAAAAGAGAAGAAGAAAAAGAAAACTAAAGAGAATTTGAGAGAAATCCTAACAGGTTTGAGAAAGGAATTGGAGAAAAGAAGTTTGATAATCAATAGTAGCCATCATCTTCTTAATCAAAGGTAGGAGCTTAACCTTTCTCTTTAAAAGTTTAGTTTTCCTCTTCCCAAAAAGTTCTTTGTGAAATTTTTATAAAGGATAAATTGTTGTTATGTATATAGTTTTGTATGATTATTGATTATAAGGTTATTTCATGAGTTTATATATGATTATAGAGAAATTAATTCATGTATGTATGTGTTTTATGAAGAAAATATATTATAGAGTGTTCATATGAAAAATATATGAGTATGGCTTAGTTTAAAATGAAATTAAGGTTTAATTAGTTGTTAAGTTGATAAATTGATTATGGAAATTGATAGAGTATGTATAATCATAACTATGATGTTTTGAAATTTCTGTTTTGATTGAAAAACAAAATCATAGTGTTGATTTTCATTAAAAATGTCAACAATGGAGTTTTTTGCCAAAAACATTGAAATTGGGTGTTCTAAATTGGATGTTTAAGTTATTTTATGGGTAGAATCATGTTAGAAGTCTTCACAATATGTTTATATGAAGTCTATATGTGTATTACATGTTAATCAGCTATTAGATTCGAGCTTTTAGGCCAATTTGGCTTTTGTTCATGCTTGTTGCCGAGCTTGTCGCCGAAGTTCTCGACTCAAAGGCAGTCATGCCCAAAGATTACAAATCTCATTCCCATGACATATATTGACCATTACCACGCTCATGAGACCAACCAATGGCTCAGTAACTTGAGTCATGCAGTCATTAACTCAAGTAGCCACAATGCTGAAAGTAGCGAGAATGGTCTCGATAGGTTTTAGTTTATTACACGAACTTTGAAAATAAATGTTATGTGTTAATAATAGGAATTTTAAATGATGATTTCAGTAGTATTAAGCTATGAATGAACATGCTATCAAGTGTTACCTATTTGTAACATAGTTGATTATGTGAATCGATAATTTAACCTACATGATGTATATATTTTGTTTATATAGATATAAAATGTTGATAATGACTAATTATGTCATGATGACATATGTATAGGGTATTGATTTAAGTTGTAAGGTTTAGCTTGTGTAAAAGGCAAGTTCTCTAACTCAAAACTTCATTGTGCGAGTTTTAATTTCATTTGGTACATTATTGTTTTCAAATTCAATTACAATTGTTATAAGTTGCTACCTCTACACTTTCGTAGAGCTAGGTTGCCTATTATTGAGTAAGTCATTGTATCTAGTTGCTCATGACGATACAAGTATCCCAAATCTTATAGTTTAATCTTGAGCAAGTTTTCTAATCTATTATCTTGTTAATTAAATTACTGTTTTCAATTCGATTACAATATAATGATGTAAGTTATTTGGAGCAAGTTATTCCTGTATTTAACTTGTTGTTTAGCATGTACCACTATATATGCTATGCATGCTTATTATTCAATTCTAATTAACCTTGATTGTTCTCAGATACTGATGGCCTAATTCCTTGCTCTGGTTCCCTTCTGAATATCAAGACACTTCAGATTTGTGGCGCGTCCAGCTTGCTTTTTCCTTGTGTTCTTTCGCTCACTTATCATCAATGAACTCACACTGCACTTAATCACTTTAGCCTTGCTCTTCAGAAGCTGGCCAGTATCTCGGTTCACCTTCCATCAGTTCCTTCTCTGTTTGGAAAACACTATGATCTTGGTTGCTTCCATGATCATTGTCTTCTGTTCACTTGATAGCTACTGCATAAGCTGACTTTCCTTAGTTAGCTTTTGAAGTCTTCTTTAGATCTCCTTGTGGAAGACTTCATCACGAATGGCCTTTCACCTCAATCTTAATGCTGATTGGGTTGGTGTTGAGATCTTCTGTTAGCCTGCATGTCATTCGTTGAGTGCTCTCTGGTTTCCTTGGATGTAGCTTGCAGCTTGAACCAGAGGCTTCGTTCCTTTGGATATTCTGGGAGTGATCATATGTTGAGAACCGTATATGCTCTACGATTCTTCCTTGGCACTATGAGCACTTCTTTTGAGGTCGTAGTTCTGCACTCTACGATTCAGCTTCGGCTGGTGGAGACACTACGATCCCGAGATCAGATCTTGACACTCTACTATTTCTGCCTTGCTTGTTGTCTTCATCTGATCTTTCTTGACTACGTTCTCTACATGTAATCAATAGACTCTACGAACTTAGAGTGTGATCTACGATCCTTGACTTGGCTTTGGCATCAGTAGACTCTACGTATCTATCTTGGCTTCGGCAGATGACCGGTCGGCTCGTAGGCTGGATGTCTCTACGATTCTAAACATGACTTCCTCAGCACACTACGATCCCGAGGAAACTCTACTCGATACACTACGATCCTTCTTCGTTTCCCCTGGCAGTCTATGAACTCCGAGATCTACTATCTTGCATACTCCTATTCTGCCTCGATATCGCTCAAGTAAACCTTGATTCACCTGGCAGACTACGACTTCTGGTGTAGTGCTCGACGATCAGACTAGCTTATCTATTACATCATAAGATCAACCAAACAAGCTTGATCTTTCTATATTTATAGTCCTTGTACATCATTTCTTTTTAAGGACTTTACAAAGCTGTTTTGCTTATGTAGGATCAACCTAACATATTTGATCAATTTATTCTAAGTCCTTGTACATATATTTCTATTATCTATTAAGGACTTTACAACTTTTCTTAATGCAAGCATACTTGCATATTCATTCATATATATTATAATCAAATCATATATTAAATAGGAATATCATTCACATGTTTATTCTTGACAATCTCCCCCTATTTGATTATGACAAAACACTAAGTGCATATGCATGTTATGAATGAATCTTATATACAGTGAGCAGCTGTATTTCTAAACAGATAATTATGAATGTCATTTATATTGATATGGCAATTTATGTATTAAGACATTCTACATCCTGGATCCAGAACATACCTAACAGTTTAGAGATGTACCTCCTTGGCTTCATGTATGTTTCCAGGATGCTTGTTGTTCAGCTACTCATTTATTTCTTCTTCTTGCTCTTGCTCCCCCTGGGATGATGACCTTTTGGCTTTGCTTGGCTCCCCTTCATCATCTTTCTGATCACGCTGCCCCTCCGACTCTGCGATCTTGTTATCATCATCTTCTGGCTCCCCCTCAGATGAGGATACTCTTTTAGCAACTACTATCTTCTTCTTTGACTTCTCTCTTGTCCCTCTGCTCTTCTTCGAGTGCCTCTTGTTCCACTTCTTTCTATGCCTCTTTTTCTCCCCCTTTTTGTCATCAATCATTTGAGAGAGCTGCTCCATTAGGTAGGAGGTGTTGGCAACTTCAAACTTGAGTTCCTGTTGGCCTAGCTCAAGTTGCACAGAGAAGGACTGCTTTAAGTCGTCAATCTTGTCAGAGAGGGCTTCGATCTGCTTTGCATTTGCCTTTTGAATTTGTAGGACTTCAGCCTTTTGATCTTGGATGGCCTTCTGATAGATGTTATCTCTCTCTTGGAGTTTGAGAGATACATCACCAAGATATAACGAAGCTTGTCTTTGGAAGGAATCATCTCCTCCGTCATTGCCCCGCTTTTGTGATTCTTCAGTGAGCATAGATATCTTCTTGCTTAGATCATTAGAACTCTTCAGTAGTTCTTGCTCCAAAGTAATTTGATTCTTTTAGTTCGATGCTTCAAGTTGAGCAATGGATTGGACTCTACAATCGTCATCTTTGGACAGATTTTCAAAGGTTTGGATAATCTGAACAATCGTGGAGTACCAATTGCTTGTGGAGGTTGAGGATGAGGGAATATCTGATAGAAGTGCTTGGGCATAAGGAGGCTTCTGGTTTTGAGTTTGAACATCATCAGCAGTAGAGTGAAAAGACTCTACGATCAGCTCCTTGGTCATGACTCTTCTTCCTTCAGAATCCACTCTACGATCGTAGGGGATATAGATATTTCTAGCTTGTCGATAGACCTTGAAGTGAGGCTAGTTTGTTATCATCTTTGTGGCATAACTTTTCACCCTTGGGAAGTTTTGGGCTACCAGTTCTATGCTTGGAAATGTCTTGTAACACCAACTGAGGTAGCTTTCATCTCCATCAGTAAAGGCCTTTAGCCATGGCATCCACTGGAAGAACCATCTCTCTGGTGAAGCATCTGTTAGATCATTTGACACTTCCTCTATGATACTTCTGCTAAATCTTGCAGAAGAGGGAACTGGATAATCTTCTTGTTCGTCTGCTTCCTGAGGTGCAAAACCAGAATCTTCTTCAATCTTTTCTCTTTCGGAGCCCGAACTTTCTTGATTATTTTCAGCAGGGAATTCCTCTAGCTGCATTTCATTCTCAGAACCTTCTTCAGCCAAATCTTCTTTAGATTCATCTTCTTCATTGCTGGTTTCTTCTTCAGCATTTTCTCCCTGGAATACAGACTCATCATCACTTAATTCAATGATAGCATTTGATTGGCCACTGCTTCTTTTGAAGGAAAACTTGGCTTGCAGTCTGTAGCTTTTGCTTCTTCTTGGAGGTTCAGGTATAGGAGAGTGAGACTCTTCTTCTTCTTTAGACAAAGACTTCTCTGATTCAGCAGACAGACTTCTTTGAGGTTCAGCACTGGCATAAGTAGATTCTTCTTTCTTGGACTCATCACTTTCTGAGACATCGTGAGGGCTTTCTGGATTGGAGGGGACATTCTCTTCTTCTTCTTGAACTACATTTTCTGACCCATTCTCTTGGCTTGTTGGGGCAGTTGCATCTGGGGATGCATTTTGGTCATCTTGATTTTCTCTTTCATCATCAGAGTTACTGCTCTGAGGATTGGCCATGGGACTTGAGCATTCTTCTTTGTCAGCAATTGCTGCACTTTTTTCCATCCCATCAGCTTCAATTTCATTGTTGGACGCTGACTGTGGGGACTAGACCTTGGCATCTATTTCCTTTTCTTCTGCTGACTCTACGTCCCTTTCTTCAGCAGATGTACTGATTTGGGAAACTAAGGTTGGTTTGTCTTCCACCTTAGCTTTCTTACTGACTGGCCCTTGAAGCAACCTGCTGCTTCTTCTCATTGTTGTTTCAGTAGTTAGGACCTTTTCTTCTTTGTCCTTGTTCAGGGAGGAGACTCTCCTTGGTGTGGCCTGGGCTTTCTTCACATCACCAGCTTTTTTCACAGCTTTTAATTTCTTCCTTGCTGGTGTGATTTCTCGCGCTTCGTAATCATCGCACTCGTGGCTCTCTCCTCTACTATCTTTCTCTTCTTTGCAGAGGTTCTATTCTTTGCTCCCAAATTTGCCACCTTTTGTTCTCCTTGGGGTTCTTCTTCCAGCTTCAAATAATTATGGAGACATCACTTTATGCACATTCAATGTTTCTCCTTCATCATCCTTGATTTTCCTCCTAGTTTCTTCTTCAAGATAATACTCAAAGATCCTTCCATGAAACACCTTGGTTAGGGTTTTTCAAAGGTTTCTTCTTCTCACCTTCTCTACCCATTTGGAGATTTGATCGAACAAGATAGCTCCAAAGTCAATTTGTTTCTTCGTAACTATAGTGACATTATCTTCAATTATTGGTCAATCAACTCATCATCGTATGTGGTTTTTTGCACAAGATGCACTTTCCAACAATTTCACTAGAAACTCATATTCTTCAGAAACTCCTTCTTCTTTATGTCTTTGAAACTAGGGTTCCTTTGGTACCCCATCAACTCCTTTTTGCTTGTTCAAAGTTCGACATCTTCAAGGTTCTTCACCCTTCGTTAGGAAAACCTAGACATTGATTTAGGTCGGAAGATTTCAAACAGAGTCCGACCTTTAACCTCGGGTCGACGAGTTCGGAGTTTATGGAGACGCTTTGAGTAGAACTCTTTAACTAGGTTAATGTACACACGAGTACTTGCCTCAAGGCATTCTGAAAACCCAGCTTTCTTCACGAGTTCAAGTATGTCCTTGAACTTCTTCTCAGATTTCTCTAACGATTTGGTTTTGAGCTGAATGTCGGTGATAACTTGGCAGTTCTCCATTTGAATAGTTCGAAGACTGTGGGTGTTTGATTTAGAGAGGTTTATGAGAGATGATTGTCTGTGATTTGGTAAGGCTCAGAAGGGTTAACTGATTTTTCTCTTGAAAAGCTTTCTAGGGTTTTGAAAATTGGAGGGAGAAAGGTTCGACATCTTTTGGTAACTGTTTGCAGATTTGAAATTGTCTTTATGTCAGTTCCTTCTAACTCTGTACACTCAGTGATGTGTTAACTGTCCATTGGTTGAACGTTGCCCAGTAATGAGCTGTAACTCCACATAACTTTTCAATTATCAGAAGAATGGACATTTAATTGACGTGGCTTTGACCGTTGACCTTTTGATTCATAGAGTAGCATGATGAGGCAACTATAGACTCTACGATTTCCTTTGTTGACTCAATGATCAACTTCTGAGAGATGCTGCAGTGGATGGCTTTATCTTTCCTCCTTACTTCGATGCAGCATAACTCAATCACTGATGTATTCGAACTTATCTCCTCAACTTGAATGGCTTAGCAGATGTCTCATTCTTCCGGTTCCTTGTGAACTGGTGTACCCTTTAGTAGGACTACGATCGTTGAGTTGTATTCTACGATCGCTGAGGTTGCACTACGATCGTTTAGTCCTCTTCAAACTCAACTCTACGATCATTGACTGACTTGGTTCTTTTGAGATGAACTAGATCAAGCATTCCTTCTGGGATAAGGTAGCTCAGGAAGGGCCAACCTCTTAGAGTGAGCTAAGGGTCAGGTTTATCCCTGAGGCGTTTTCCAGATGAAGTGCTATGGAAATGATTTGCAATAACATCTCAATAAACCTTTTCTGGTGGGGAGGTCTTCTACCAGCTCTAGATATCTGCATTGCTGAAATCGTAGTGTCATCCTGCTCTTACGCTACGATCATATGTTTGATCGTAGGCACTTCACGATTATGGATTGGATGGCTGAAGGGTTATCAGTAGTACATTTTGAGACGTTCCTACTGACTATGGATCTTTATTTGGTTCATCAGCCACAAAGTTTTGGGACTCTATAGCTGGTACATCTCTTCAAGGTTTATTAGTGTCATTATTCCTTAATGATCACCGCTCCCCCATTGTTGATCTTTGCCTTCTCGTATATATGTGATTCCTTCTCCTTCATGTTCATTTGAAGGCTGCCCAACATGTCTCCTTCTGACTGGAATTATCATCATCGCTTAGTTTTTCCTTGTATCGTCGAGATGAGTATTTTCAGGATTGATCACTCTACGATCATTTGACAGCACTACGAACGTAGTCTCCTTTGAAAGTCCTGAGATTGAGAAGTTCTACTTCTTAATGAACTCCTTTTGTCTTAAGCTCAATGATCTTCTGTTGTGAGCTTCCCTTGAGGATCCTTTTCATAAAGCATGCCTTTCTTGATATGAGCATATAGAATCCTCTTTATCTTCCTCTTTGCATGGCATGCTCCCATATACGATTTGCGACCATGAGAGCTCCATTCGTTAGCTCGTAGGGTCTTCAAGGACGTGCTTGGACATATAGGAACTTTATCGCACTCATTTCTAATGCGGGTCCTTAGCCTTCTGCTGGTTGAGTCTTCTTGAATGAAGTCTTCTGCTTCAGCATTCCTTAGTGTGGTCAGACTAACCAAGTACCTGCAGATTTAAATATGTTTCTATTTTTGGTACCAATAGTCAAATGGGTCCTGCTAGGTTAGTTTTCTAAACCCATGTTCCTCTTATTTGGATAATCATCATATTTATCACCAACAGACATATTCATGCATGCAACTATCTTATGATAATACATTTGAGATGCATGATGGTGAGTGTGTGTGGGATTTGGAATCTAATAACACACTCTTTATCTATGATGGTTTCATCATTTACTGGATTCTGTTCACAGTGTTTAAGTGTTCAGAGTGGGAATCAACTCTACGATTTTATGAGTATCTAGTTGATCCATGGAGGTGATCAATTTTTACAGATCAGCCAGATCCTTTTGTAGAACTGATCATACTCTGTGAGTTGTCAAACACTTAGAACATAGGTTTGTACATACATACTAACCCACCAACAACGATTACTTCACATAAAGTTTATTAGGCCGGTGATGTTCTTATGACATATTTCAGATTTCCTTCAAGATGTCATCTTCAACCTAAAACTTGGATGGAGAGAAAGTTTATAGTTATTTGAGTTTTCATCCTCAGGTTACTTTCTCTCTTCACCTTTTTAGGTAGATTATGACTTCTTGACAGAATCCTGTTATAATTCACAAGGAGATGCAATTATGATCTATGCAATTATAATAGTGAGGAACCGTATTTTTTATCGTCGATTAAAATGAATCATTTTATCATGGATATACCGAGTTTAGGTATTGATGAGTATGGATTTACTTTTGCTCCTCGATGACTTTATTGCTCTTGGCGACCTTTAATCAATCGGAGAGTGGGTCATGAAGATATAAAGCCAAGAGAATCTCAAAGATAAGATCTTTGACATCCTTTAGTCGACAGAGTTTGCACCCAAATTGTTGGTTGGCGCTGACATAAGTTTGAGAAGATCTTCTTTCTTCTCTCGATAATCATTTCTTAGCATGTATGGCTTCTTCATCTTTCAGACTGGAGGGGGCTTGACTTTTTGTCATTGACGTCTCTTGAGTGTTCTCGTCTGGTCTTAGGACTACAAGATTGACTGCAGGCTAGGATTGGCCTTGTTGATGTATCAATATAGACCATGGACTAATCTGAGCAGCTTCAGGTGTATATACACATTTAACCTATACACAATATTTCCAACAAGTGAGCTCATCTGCATATAACAAGTTACTTACTACTAAACTAAGTTTATAACAATGTTAGTGCCTGGGATCAGACTCAAAGCGATTAGCTTTTTAATATAGCATGAGAACCTGCTCTGATACCAATTGTTAGTTCCCAGAGGGCACAATAGATCTAGAAGGGGGGGGGGGTGAATAGATCCTTTTTATTTCAAATACTTTTCTGGTTTATATTATTTTGTTCATAATTAACATATGACAAACATAAGAATCTTTTCAAGCACAGCGGAATAAGTAAAAGATCCCCTTCATTGATATATCGATAATCATACATACATTGTTCGTATAGTAAGTTTAGTTGTAAGCAGTTAAAACATACATAGCAGTTATAGCAGTTATAGTACATAATGTAAATGACATAATGTAAAAGACACAAGGGGTTTTAAGTGGTTCAGAGACTCAAGCTCCTAATCCACTCTTCTGCTTTCAACTAGCAGGATTTCCAATAAGGAAGGGCAGCACCCTGAATCACTAAGATTCCTTCAAGGCCATTAGCTTTGGAACTTCAGTTCACTAAGAACTCTTCAAGGCCAGCAGCCTTGGGACTCCTCTAGTTCCCTAGGAATTCTTCAAGCCCAGCAGGCTTGGAACTTCGTTTAGTCCCTCCGGACAAGGACCCTTCAGGCCCTGCTTCATTTAGTACCTTTGGATAAGGACCCTTCTGGCCCTAGCTTTGTTGAGTTGTTTGTTTGTTGTTGTTGGAGTTTGTCTTTGAGTCGCTAAGATGTCTTCATGCTCGAACATCTTCTATACTTAGCGCACTTGGCTTAATCATCCTTGAAGTGCAAATTGAGTGTTGCATGATGCTCAGCTTCTTAGGTTGCTCAACTACTCCGGATGACCCCTTGATGAACTGCCTTGAAGATCATTCTCCTTGGTACTTGATGGCTGTACATGAAAGGCTTCTAAGATGACTGTAAGCACTTCTGTTAGGTACTTAGAAGTTGTCTCATGCTTGACACCAAGATGGCTTTTGTGATCTCCCTTCTTGCTACTCGGTGCCTTCTCATGATGGACTTGCTAAGATGACCGTAGGCTCTTTTCTAATGTACTTAAAGTCTTCCCATGATGGACATCTAGATGGCATGATGCTCTCCTTTCTCTCGGCAGTTCAAAACACTCTTCATGTAGTAGAACTCTCACTTCTACATAGTAGAACTCACACTTCAACTTCTTTCTTGATCTGACTTCTGAGTGTTCTTGGTGGATCATAGAGTAAGCCTGAGGACTCAATATCGCATGGTTAGATCAGTCCACCTTCTCTCCAAAATCGACAACTCCAGCAACCTTTGATCTTTGAAGCTCTTCCTTATTTATACTCCTTCCCAATCCTTCCGTTGGAAAGTAGCCGTTGAAGGCTATTCAAATCTCTTCACAGATCTCGAGTTGCTTCAGGTAGACTGCTTGATGTGACTTGTCATACTTTTTTTGATGCTGTAGTCTACTGTTTAACCTACCCTGTCAGATTTATCACTTTACTGTCTTTAGCAGGTTGAAGACTTTATTTCTTCTGATTTCTTGATCAGAGGTTGTCCTTTTGCATCAATGCTCTCAATAAGCACTTGTCCGAATATTACCCTTCAGATTAAACCGTTGCTAGTGCTTCAGTCTTCAGCTATTCGAACTCTATAATTCTAATGCACGTCTTCAAGGACCTGATCATAGTGTCTTGTTGAGTGTTGCTCGTTAACTAGTAGAGTTAACACTACGATCCTGAAGAGTGTTGCTTGGATCTTCACTATAGAACACCTCTTCCTTATTTTGTGCAGTGCTTCAATACTTCTATTTGCTTCGACTGTTCTCAGATACTGATGGCCTATTTCCTTGCTCTGGTCTCCTTCTGAATATCAAGACACATCAGATTTGTGGCGCGTTCAGCTTGCTTTCTCCTTATGATCTTTCGCTCACTTATCATCAATGAACCGACCACACTTAAATCACTTTAGCCTTGCTCTTCGGTCGGCCAAGATCTCTGCTCACCTTCCATCGCCTCCTTCTCTGTTTCAGCAAACACTACGATCTTGGTTGCTTCCAAGATCGCTGTCTTCTATTCACTTGATAGCTATCGCATGTCGACTTTCCTTAGTCGACTTCTGAAGTCTTCTTTGGATCTCTTTGTGGAAGACTTCATCACGAATGGCCTTACACCTCAATCTTAATGCTGATTGGGTTGGTGCTGAGATCTTCTGTTAGCTTGCATGAAATTCGTTGAGTGCTCTCTGGTTTCCTTGGATGTAGCTTGCAGCTTGAACCGTAGGCTTCGCCTCCTTGGATATTCGGTGCTCATATGTTGAGAACCGTATATGCTCTACAATTCTTCCTTGGCACTATGAGCACTTCTTTTGAGGTTGTAGTTCTGCACTCTACGATTCAGCTTCGGCTGGTGCAGACACTACGATCCCGAGATCAGATCTTAACACTCTACTATTTCTTCCTTGCTTGTTGTCTTCATGTGATCTTTCTTGACTACGATCTCTGCATGTAATCAATAGACTCTACGAACTTAGAGTGTGATCTACGATCCTTGACTTGGCTTTGGCATCAGTAGACTCTACGACTCTGAGTGTAGTCTACATATCTGTCTTGGCTTCGACAGATGACCGGTCGGCTCGTAGGCAGGCTGTCTCTATGATTCTGAACATGACTTCCTCAGCACACTACGATCCCGAGGAAACTCTACTCGATACACTACGATCCTTTTTCGTTTCCCTTGGCAGTCTACGAACTCCGAGATCTACTATCTTACATACTCCTATTCTGCCTCGATAGCTCTCGAGTTAACCTCGACTCACCCGCGGACTCACGACTTCAGTGCAAAGGTTTCAACGATTAGACTAGCCTATCTATTACATCATAAGATCAACCTAACAGGCTTGATCTTTCTATATTTATAGTCCTTGTACATCATTTCTTTTTAAGGACTTTACAAAGTTATTTTGCATATGTAGGATCAACCTAACATATTTGATCAATTCATTCTAAGTCCTTGTACATATGTTTCTATTATCTATCAAGGACTTTACAACTTTTCTTAATGCAAGCATACTTGCATATTCATTCATATATATCATAATCAAATCATATCTTAAATAGGAATATCATTCACATGTTTATTCCTCGACATATATATATATATATATATATATATATATATATATATATATATATATATATATATATATATATATATATATATAAGCAATAAACACAATGTAAAATCCAAGCTCATCAAACAGAGTTGACAATTGTTCATATATATATATATACAAAAGCAGAGTAAACGCATTCTGATGTAAAATCCGTGCTCCTCGAAATGAGTCCAACCACAGCTCATATATATATATATATATATATATATATATATATATATATATATATATATAAGCGAGTAAACGCCTCGCATCAAGTTCTAGCTCATCGAACAAAGTTCGACACATAGTTAATATATATATATATATAAAAAGCAAATAAACGCTCCGGCATCAAGTTCAGGCTCAATCGAGGCATAACTCGATAATGTTAGTTAATATATATATATATATATATATATATATATATATATATATATATATATATATATATATATATATAAAGTCGAACCAAAACCACGGACCAAAAAAGGCAAATGCGCACAAAGACGACTCTCAACGTGAAGAAGGGTGTGTGCAGAGATGAAGAGAAAGACTCTAAAGTGTGTGAGAAGGCTTACAGTTGATTGCCAAAGAAGACTTCTATATCTTTAGAATGGGCAGCCCAAGCCCTCTATTTATAGGCAATTTAGCCGCAGGTGTACCTGCGATTGAGCCGCAGGTGTACAAGAGGCAACCTGGGTGGACCCAGGTTTTCAGGTCGGGTCGTCTTGAAGTACGTGCACTCAGGCACTGTAATGTCCACTCAAACTTTAAGAAGTGCAATCTGGGCATCTGTTTGAGGTATACAGGACCTATTTTGGAACGCCGTTGTCGAGAGTGTTACGATGGCATGGGACTAGAGTTTGTACGAAGTCAATGAAGATGGGACGATGCCCTCCGGTCTTCAAGCTACAACTTTCATTCATTACCCCGCACAATAGTCACTCGGGATTGGTTAGTCTTGTGGGACATCATTGCGTAGAGATGTTGAGACGACATGGCATGGCATTGCGTTGGCTAGATGATGATGTTGCCCCTCACCGGTGTTATCATTGGATTGGGCTAATAAAGCAGATGTTGCTCAGGCTTCGCTGAGATTGGACTGCTGTAATTGTTGAAGGTCCTTATTATTATCTTTGAGGTGTGCCTGTCTTCCTGATGTTATCACCGGGTTGGTACAGTGTATCTCATTGTGAGCGCCGAGATTGAAGCTGGTCGCTTTTGAAACAAGCATTTCTGGGGTTATCGCCGAAACTGCATTCCTTGGGGTTATCACCAAGGTTGGTGGCTATTCCCATGGTTGGGACTGAGACTGGATACCTCGGGGTTATCTCCGAGATTAATCGGTCTTCCCCGGTGTCTGTTCCAGTATTGGATCTGCACGCCTCGAGGTTATCTCCGAGGTTGGAATTGTTACTCCCAGAGTCTGATCCGGGGTTGATGATGAACTTCCGGTAGTATGGATATGGATTGTCTTTCAGGGTTCCCTCTTAAAAGACGAATCTGTCCTCCTGCAATATTAGGGACATTGGTACAGAAAATTTCAAGTGTCTACAGAGACCAACCGTATTAACTAAGCATAGCTCAAATAATTTCGCACAGTCAATTGTTAATACCAATAAGCAAACTCCGCAACTTAAACATTCAACAAGCATTAAGAATAAGAGACGCAAGTGTGCGAGAAAAGATCAAAAGACTCTAGCATGATTTACGAAAAATCGACTTTGACAAATCCTTAATTTCCTTAGGCTATTCAGAACTACCCATGAATGAGCTTTTGATCAGTCACTCCCAAGCTAGACGACTTTTGGGCACTTGGTGTAGAACACCCCTATAAATCTAATAACTCGAGCAGTAAATGCCACGTAATCAATATAAATAAACTGAGACTTTACAACAAAAATGAAGATTATTTAGCGAGTGCATTTTATACTCCATCTCGATATCAGTCCTGCGTTTATGGGCGAGTGTGTTTTACGCTCCATCTCGATCCACCGCAAAACTTTCGATATTAACACTTCTTTTCTATTTTTATTCTCATTACAATCATTTTTTTATTTTTTTATTTTTTATATATGTCAACATGCCAGAAATCAAGATCCAAAACTGTATAAACGTCTAAGTCTTTTATTACCTTGCAAAAATGAATGTTTATAAGAGTGAAAAAACTCATAAAGCAATAAACACGTGAACTAAATTAGAAAAAAATTAACTCGTTAACACAGTTGGTCGGTGCTTGCTAAGAAGGACAGATCAATAACAGTTTAAACTTATCGATTAAACAACCCCTAGCTCATACATATTTGACACTACTTTAAGAGATAGACATAATTACTTGGCGCTTGTCATCAGCCACAATAAAAAATTAATGAAAACTATAACACCCTTGCTAAATAGCAACTCAAAATAGGGTGAAAAGGCCATTCACATGGCATAAGCATCTAAATCTGTATAAGCCCCAAAAAGATGGCTAAAAACCACAATCATGCTAATAATAATCGAAGCATTAATAAATAAAACCAAACACAGTTCATGGCATCCATAATGATAAAAATCCAAGCATAATGCCACAGTTCAAAATGACTGCACCATAATACTGATAATAAAAACATAACAAAATACTAAAGTATGGCAACCTAACATGGCAGTACAGAAATAAACATATAATAGCCAAAACACCCCCAAACTTAAGGTGAACAATTCCCTCACTACTTAAACATAATAAATCGATACAAGAGGGCTACCCTGAAGATCGCTCTCCTCAGCGGCATCGTCCTCGTCAGCTTCGGTGGGCGGTGATGGTGGAGGGTATGGTGGGAAGACAAGAGGCTCTGGGAATCGGTATGGCATGAACTCAGCATTCTCGCCACAATAATCAGTGTAGATGCTCTGCATAGTGTTTTACTAGCTCAGCCTAGTACTGCATAGCTATATCCTGCCTCTGAGCCATTGCTGCTATTTGCCTATGTTGCCTCTACGCCTCGGCGTCGTGCTTTTGATGCAGCAGGGTGAGGGACGCCATAATTTCGCCAAGAGACCACAATGCGGTTGGGCTCACGCCTACTACTCTGCTCATTGCAGTAGGAGGTGGCGCCAGAGGGTGGCCCGCACCTTCACCTTCAACATGAGACTCTACCCCGCCCCACATTATAGCGTGCGATAGTCTGATGGTCAATGATTTCCATGGGTGGCAAGGCTATCTCCTCTGCCCCCCACTGAATACCTTCTTGCTTGCACAAGCGGGTGATCAATGATGGATGTGGAAGTCCCGCATCGACATTACTCTTGATTGCCTTTAGAATTGACTCCTGAATGAGAACTCCAATATCCAAATGCAGACCCATGATAATGGTGAATGACAGAATTGCCTTATCTTTAGTCACGTTGCTCAAGTGACGGGTTGGGATCATGCTGGCATAAATAAAGTTGAACCACGCCTTCCCATAGCGACTGGGTGTTGAAGACGGGAAGCTGGTCTTTTCACCCGTGTAGTCATTTTTCTTCCATGTCGTTCCAGGCTTGCAAAGCCTCCTGATGATATCCTCAAGGTCATAACTGCGGAGTCCCAACTCCATATAATCCTTGCCCTCATAGTTCAGTGCCGCAAACATTTCATTGATGGCTTGGGTTCCAAAATCCACTAACTTCCCCCTAACTTGGAAAATAATAGGACCGTTGAGATTAGCGTTTGCATAAAACTCCCGAACCACAGATACAATAGCTGACCCGGGTGGTTTTGTGAAGTGGATCCACTTACGTTCAAGAAACATGGTTGTTAGCTCACCATCCTTTTTGTCCGAACTGAACCCCCGCTCAGGAATCAAATTTTGTGCGACAAATGGGGTTTTGTACCTTTTCCAGGCCTCCTTATTGATGAACTTGGTGTTGTCCCAAGCCGTGGGTGGTGCCGCGGATGACGATCCTCCCATACTAAGGCGTTGCTTCTTTTGTGCCATGTCAAAAAAAACTCAGTTGGTTTGATGCAAAAGTAGACCCTAAGCAGTGCCAAAATTCCCCCAAACTTAGGCTAAATAAACCCAAACAATTGCCAATGCCAAACAACCTAATTCAGTTAAATTTTTGGTTCAGACAATTTCTCAAACATCTTGCAGGCGTCCTTAAGACCAAACTTGGACAGCCTTTGGTAGCAGTGCTCTAACCCGATTTTTTTCAGTGGAAATCACCCCAATCAACAAAGACAAACTAACCCAGATATCGAAATCAAACAAAATTATAAATGAATCCCAGAATACCTTTAAGTGGGAAACCCTAGATTGACTGATCTTCTTTTATAAATGGGTAACTAGTTTACTATTGGGTGACTGATTTGGGGTCTTATGGGAAGCGATTGAAAATTGTGGAGCAGAAAAAAAACTGGAGTGTTTGTGCAGTTGTGTTGGAGAATGAGGGTTGTTGTGTTGCTTGTGTGCAGGCTGCCTTAGAGATGTCGAGAGAATAGGGGAGTAATGGGCTAACTTCCTTGCTTCAGTGCATTTTTAAAAATTGAATCTGGCATGTGGCACCGCTGACACTGGCAGCGGGCTTGCCCTTTGTTGGTTAAGCGTTCACGCACACTAGTTAGCGATGGGTTGGACTCCTAGAGTGGCACCACCACGCCGGCCCTCGCCCTTTATTCCATGGCACTGCGGCGCGAGCCAGGAAAGTTTGATTTTCATCATGGCGTTGTGGCGCGAGATGTGGTGTAGATGTTGGTGCCGCGTCGCGAGCCTTGTAACTCAGTTTCTCCTTGCAAAAACTAAGCCATGTTTTAGCCAACATAAAAAGATACACACACACACACACATATATATATATATATATTAACCCACATACTAACTAGCATAACGATATTACTATATATAAAACAACAATACAAAATGAAAACATGATGTCTGCATTTTATAGCCACAAAAACATGCATCTGACATTATAATTAAAATGGCAGCAATGCGAAAACACTAAAGCAAAAAGACTAAATATAAACTAGACATAAGTAAGGAAAACAGATATAATTTGATATTGAGATGGAGGTGCCTCCCCACCAAGCGCTTGTTTTAAAGTCGTCGGCTTGACTGTACCGATGCCGCCCAATCTGGCTCATAAGTGAAAATGACCATTTCATGCCGACTATTCGTCAATTCCTCTAATTTTTGGCCGAAATGGATGATTGCACATTCTTATTTCCTACATCCATCCAGTCATCCATCGGCACAAAGAATCTTTTGCCACTAGAATTATCCACTAATTTGCCTATTTCATTAAATTAAAAGCGTTCTTCATGCTCTAGTGGGCCCTCCAGGGTTTCCACAGTCGTGAGCGTGGTTTCTGGTTATTGATCAGTTTTAACTATACAACCACTATTTATCCTTTTGTCTCCAACTTCATACTCCACCGATTGGATAGTTTGCACCATGTCGTCTCCTTAGAAAACTGTGCGAGACTCATCGCCTTCTCCTTGTGTATCCACCATGCAATGCTCTATAGCTTCATCGTCTGTAACGCCCAAGAATTTTGAATTTTCAATGAATTAAATTTTTATTTGATTTTGTGGATTAAATGAATTTAATTGAGTTATTATGTGAGTAGGATGTTCGAAGGTCGTTCTATTACCTAGAATGTGTAGATGTGGATAGTATTCTGGCTTTGTGCTAGAATTAATTGTTGTGAATTATCAAGACGAGAACGAAGGTTTTCTGAGATTGTTTCTGTAAAAACATTATCCATCCAATGACGTTTGGAGCTAGGGTTTGAAATTCTGAGAAACGCGTAATGTTAGAATATGACGATATTATGGAAAATCCAATAATATTACCGTTATGGCAAATGAAGTTTTTGCCTGTGAACTTAAAACCTAAGGGTTTGTGAAAGAGGTTTCCGAAAGGGAAATGTAATGCGTATAGTCGTTTCGATTATTAAACGTAAAGAATATGAGTATTATACTAGTATGTATATGAGTATGATATGAAGAATAGTACGACGTATAATACGAGTATTATATGAATATTATACGAAGAGAATATGTGAATAATACGCGTAGAATACGAAATGTATTATTAGAGTATGAGCTAAGGATTTTATCCAATCCAATTGGACTTGGATTAATAAATAAGCCCAATGAATTAATTATACAAGACCATGTTGAGGCCCAATATTAGATTGGTTAAAGCCCAATGTTTTTATGTCAAATCCAATCTAAAAAGTAAACTGCGGGTCGAACCGGTGGATCAAGGGATGGGTAAAACCCATGGGGCAACCCATGGGGATAACCCATGGGCAAGGTGGGCCGGCCACTTGGTGTGCAAGGGAAGATTAACACTTGGTCACCAAGTACTTTACTTGGTGATAACGTGGTAAATAAGTGAGGAGGTGGGGAATTGGACTATTTTGCCCCTCATTTGCTTTTCTATAAATATAAGGCTTATGTTGGCCATTTGGTGGTTTTACAAAGTTTGTCCAACATATTTGAAAGAGAGAAAAGAGCTAGGATCCTATAATCCTTCTACTTCCAAGCAAACCAACAGACGTTTATCAAGAACGTTAACTACTTCAAAGGTAAATTCCTATAAACCGTAATCTTCATCCTTTTCGATTTCTTTCTCATAGAAGAATCGTAGATGAGTGGAGAGCGTTTATTGAGATGGCCTATTAATGACCAAATCATGGATAGGTCTTGACCAAATAGAAATTGTAAGTGTTTACGGAAGTAGAAAATGTAGAAAGTCTTGAACGTGAACTTAGTTATAATTGAACGTTTTGGAAATCGTTGTAGCTAAGGTATATGCATCTTGATTTGGTTAGGATGTAGATATGAAGTCCATGGATTATTCCATGTGATTTGGCTTAGAGAACATTACTGCAGAAGTTATGACGGATTTTGCAGAAATAGACGTTAAACGTCGAAAACGTATATAGTCCGGATTAAGGGTCAAAAGTTGTTGAGTAACTTGAAAACGTCGGTTTCCAATGTCAACACTTGAGATAAGGTAATTAAGAGTCGTTGGCAAAAGAATCGTCGCATTCCGACTTATAACAAAGAAAACGAGTATTAAACATGCGAAAACGTTAAACGAATGCTTAAAAACGAACTTAAAGTTGAATTCCAAGTTAACGGATTCAAAAAGGTGAAATTCTTATACGAACACGTAAAGGATGTAATTTGTGACTTGTAGAAATTCGAGTGGGTCAATTCGGATGTAAAACGAACAAATTAGGAAGCCAGGAGTTTCGTTAAGAAACCAAATCTGTTTTGGCTAACTGGTGCACAGACTTAAATGCAATGACCAAAACCAAGACAAAGTGGTGGCCTCAGCAGCGCTGGACTTCGGTCGAGTACCACTCACTAACTCAAATATGCAAATACCACTAAAATTCAAAGGATGTCGTCTTGCAGTGGTTGCAGTGAGTGGGAAAAAAGTTGACTAAGTTAGGTTTAGTTCCATTTTGAATGTAGACCTAAAGTAAGATGTTAAAGGTATGTAGACACTCGAAAATTTCTGTACTACTGTCACTAACACTGCAGGAGGACAAATTCGTCTTTTAAGAGAGAACCCTGAAAGACAATCCAAATCCATACCTGATACTACCGAAAATTCAGCATCAACCCCGGATCGCAATCTGGGAGTAACAAATCTAACCTCGGATGTAAGACCCCAGCTTTTATAAATAAAGATGAATTTTCTATAAATATTATTTTTGAATATTATGGAATAAATTTGATATAATGTTATAGTTGTGGGTAATATTTATAAATTTTGCAAAGTAAGCAAGTTGTTATAAAATATTCGTTTGGTCGGGGAATATTCTTTTTATCGGGGAATATTTGTACGACGACTCAATCATTGGTGGACCCCACAACGGAAGTATTGTCGTAGTTAGAAAATGACAAAATTATCTTTCTATAAAAATAACGGCGAGAGGTGTTACCGTTAAAACTGTTGAACTACCCGTGGTAAAAGTACAAAGAATATCGGCGTGGTTACATAAGTAGCACACTGGTATTGATTATTGATGCTTACGTGAGAAGTCACTTAGCTATACTCAATTATTGCTACAGTAATTGCTGCATTATATCTCTTATATTATTGATTCAATTATTGTCATAGTATCATCTGTATAATATGAGACGACAAGTTATAAATGATTAATAATTGTTGAAAGATTAAAATGTGTTGATTAAAAATAAAATGATTTGTGGTAATATTTATTCAATCCTTGATGTATATAAAGAGTCTCATGAGACGTTTGTGGTAAGTTTGATTATTTTATATGGGGCCCATATGTCATCATCTAAGAGTCTCTTCAATCGAATAGTAATTACCTTCTTAATAGTATTTACCTTCGTCAATTGTATTTACCTTCGTCGATAGTAATTACCTTCTTCAATAGTATTTACCTTCATCAATAGTAATTACCTTCGCAATAGTAATACCCCTTCGCAAATAGTAGTTGTCCCTTCAATATTACCAAGAGTTAATCGCCTCTTGATTGTTCCAAAGGTTAATTACCCTTCATGAAATAGTAGTTGTCTTTTCAATATTACCAAGAGTCATTTTGACCCTTCATTAAGACCAAGAAGCCACCCTCGGTTTTTCTATAAATAGAAAGCTCATTCCTTCATTATTTCTTACGAATTCATTGAAACTCTAGAGAGAGAAACTATAGATAGAAAGAAGAAAAGTATTCTGCTACTTCACTTTTCCAATATTCATTTCTTCTAAGGTAGGGAATATTATTTGTTGTACTCGTAAGGGGTGTTATTCTTTCTTATTTATGAAGAGAACTGTTGTTATTCCATTGCTTATTATTCTGTTGGAATAACTCAGATACGCTGTGCTTTACCTATACTTGGTGACATTCTTCTATTATTCTCGCTGGAACATCATATACATGTGTGTTTTACAATCGGACTGGTTCCATCTTTATTATTATTTTGTTGGAACATCCATGTCATGTGTTTTACACCGGACTGGTTCCGCTCTTTATTATTATTACATTTGGAACATCCTCATGCATGTGTTTCTACGCCGGACCGGGTTCCATTCTTTATTATTACATTGGAATATCCCGTCACATGCATTTTACGCCGGACCGGTTCCGTTATTAATTATTCTGTTGGAATAACTTTGGTACGTGGGTCTATCGCATGAATGGTGATTTCTTTTGTTATTCCATTCTTTATTATACCTAGTTGATTAAAACTTTGACTTCTATACTCCATGAAATTAGTGGAATATCCTTGATATTTAGCGCTTCATCCAAATCCTTTCATGGAAATATTCTTCTCAAGATTCTTGAATTTTACTCTACAAAACAATGATCATGTTGACAATTTGGGCGTTAATAATTCTGGATAAAATAATTCTTGAACTTGTTTTATTGAATTCTTATATCATTGTCATCATCCTCATGTTTATATTATGTTGAAAGTCATCTATGGCCTCAGTAGTGTATAGATGGACTTGGTATGATTATGACCGAGACTATTTGGTGTAATCGTGGCGTAATGTTACAAATGATGTGATAAAAATCCTCGATTAGTAGTAGTGAATTGATGGATGCTTGTTGGCATGATCATGACCATTAATGAATACACAACTATTCTTGGCCGTAGTGCATGAATAATTGTGGTCGTGATACTAAAGAATATCCTTGGCCGTAGTGCAAGGGTGATTCGATGATGTGGAATATTTATTAAAGCTGAGTCTCAGCTATAACAGTGATGAAAAACCTTTTAAATCATAAAAGATAGTAGATTTTATTTTCTACTTGACTCTTTTAATGGATTGCTGGTTCCGCTGTAGTTAAACTTGATATTCATTATATTTTATCAGTTTAACACTGTTGTAGGCTAATGATAATTTATTCTGCATTATCTTAGTCATAATATTTCTTACTGAGCTAGTTGAGCTCACCCTTTCTTTCACTGTTCTCTTCAGGAAATGAGAATATAGCTAGGACGAGTCGGGGAACGGAGTAATGGTCCAGAGGATAGCATTAGTAGTCCTCACTATTCTGTGAAATAGTGTGATAATAATTGTAATGAGGACTCCTTTTGAGTTTGTATAATATCTAGTAGACAATATTTGTATTCAAACTCACAGTTTATGTCGTATTTTACACGACAGTTATATTAGTAAGTTGTATTTAAATTACATACCATGTGTATCTGACTACCCAAGATGGGTGATGTATACCTAATTTTGGGGGCGTCACAGTTTGGTATCGAGCTTAGGGATATGATCCCCAGCTAAGATGTGAGAATAGTACTAGGAGGGGAGAGCGGGAATACCTTCATTAGTATGACCTACCTAAGTTTATGTGCTATTTTATTGGTCACGGTCGAAATATAGAGATAATTTGTTACATGTCAATTAACCTTTTGTTTTGTGGCGATGATCAAAAATGACATCCGAGAATGTTGAGAATAGCAATGGAGCACAAAGCGATCGTTGATTCACCACATATCAATAATCGAGGATAATGTGCATCGTGAAGCGCGATAATCCTCATGCAAATAACAACACCGACCAAATGATGAATGATCAAATGTTCGAGGCTTTATGCAATTTATGCAACAAAGAAAGCAGAGCGATTCTCTGTCCAAAACGTAGGTGGAAACACGGAAAACTCTCTCGGCGGTCATCGCTAAACAATTCAAGGAGCCGGGACCACCGGTGTTTAAGGGAGAGCCAAACCACTTCGTGGAAGCATGGATAAAGCAGATTACCAAGATATTTGATGTCTTGGGATGCTCCGAGGAGCAAAAGGTTCCTTTGCCACCTTTATGTTGCGGAGAGGCGACATCGTGGGAATCGGTAAAATGTACTCAACCCATCGTCTTCAAGATATCTTGGGAGAAGTTCCAGAGAGTCATTCAACGATAAATACTTTCCCGAAAGTATTCGCCATACATGAAGGAGGTGGAGTTTATCAAGTTGGAACAAAAATAATATGACCGTGTCGCAATACGAGGAAAATTTTATGGAGTTATCACGGTTTTGCGTCCCACTTGGTGGATAATGAAGAGTGAATGGGCGCGAATGTTTTTAAGAGGTTTGAAGTCGGCGATACGTCAACATCTTATTTCTCATAAACCGTGTTTTTGTATTCAGATGTTGTAAATAGGGCTTAGTTAGTGGAGCGCGATAACGAGTCAACGAACTAAAAGAGAGAGCGGTAATTTCAAAAATTATAATACCAAATGAGAGTAATCATCAAGCGGTGACAACAAGCGTGGAGGAATCAATGCGGGCCATATATGGTAACCACTTCGGTGGTAATCGTACAAAACAATAAGAATGGACATTTCAAGAAAAGGAGATTCAATAATGATGGAAAGACGTCAAGACCAAAGACCACGTTGTTAAGGAAGGAGAAAGACCACCTATCATATGCTTCAAATACCGGGGGAAGGGACACATCGGTCAAATCGCGCCGTGCCATCCAAAGCATGTTATAATTATGGAAGAGAAGGTCACTTAGCTCGATTTTGTCATTTCATCAAGACAAATTCAACTAGGATGGAGGCACCAAAGGCCGTTCCGGAAAAGTCAAAACCCAGAAGGTCAAGGGAGAGCGTTTGTTGTGACCTCCCGTAAAGCAAGGAACCCGAATGAGGTCATCACGGATAAGCTTATCATAAACTCTAATGAAGTCTATACTTTATTTGATCTGGGTTCTACTCATTCTTTTATTTCTCCTACTTGCGCTCATCGATTAAATTTGACTCCGGAGAAATTAGACTTTGACTTATCTGTGGAAACTCCGTTGGGAGAAACCTTCATTATATCCACTGTTTATAAGTCTTGTTTGGTTCAAATCGGTACCCCCACATTACCTGTCGATCTTATTTCATTAAAAATACTTGCATTTGACGTGATTCTAGGGATTGATTGGTTAACTACTTATAATGAAAAAATTGATTGTTTTCGTAAGGTTGTTAGCTTTCATATTCCCAATCAACTTATTATGTGAATTCAAATGACCAAACCATTAAAATCAATCACGGTCATCTCAAGCCATAAAGCTATTCGTTTGTTGAAAAATGGATGTCAAGCTTTCTTAGCTCATGTCACAGATTTAAATAAAAATACGTCAGTTTTGAACGATATTTCTATTGTTAATAAATTTCCTGACGTATTCCCCGAAGAACTTCCTGGCCTACCCCCAGAGCGTGAAATTGAATTTTGTATCGACCTTGAACCCGGACAAAAACCTATTTCCAAAGACCCATATCGAATGGCTCTATTGAACTTCGTGGAGTTAAAGACCCAACCGCAGGAATTGTTAGACATTGGCTTTATTCATCCTAGTACTTCTCCTTGGGGTGCTCTGTTCTATTCGTGAAGAAGAAAGATGGGAGTATGCGACTTTGTATTGATTATCGGAGTTGAATCATGTCACCATCAAAAATAGGTATCCATTGCCACGTATTGATGACTGTTTGACCGATTCTGAGGAGCCAAATTCTTTTCAAAGATTGATCTTCGTTCCAGATATCACCAATTGAAGATTAGAACCGCTGACATTCCAAAGACGGCTTTTAGAATTCGGTACGGGCATTATGAATTCCTAGTCATGTCCTTTGGATTGACTAATGCTCCTGCTGCCTTCATGGATATGATGAACCGAGTATTCAAGGAATATTTAGATCACTTTGTGGTCGTCTTTATTGATGACATCCTTATTTATTCCAAAAGCCGTGAAGATCATGAGCAACACTTGAGGCTGACACTCCAAAAGCTTCGTGAATATAAGCTTTATGCCAAGTTGAAGAAATGCGAGTTCTGGCTTGAAGAAGTAGCATTCCTTGGGCACGTGGTATCAAGTCATGGAATATCTGTTGACCCAAAGAAAGATTGAAGCTATTCAAAGCTGGGAACAACCTAAATCGATGGATGGCAAGTACGTAGCTTTCTTGGTTTAAATGGGTTATTATCGGAGATTCATGGAAGGATTTTCTCGAATCGCTACTCCATTGACTCAGCTGACTCAAAAAGATACAAAGTTCGGTTGGAGCGAAGAATGTGAGAAGAGTTTTCAAGAACTCAAGAGGAGACTTATTTCAAAGACTGCTCGGCAATACCATCCGCTCGGAGGATTTGTCATCTGATGAATGCTTCGGGCAAAGGGTTGGGATGTGTTATCATGCAACATGGAAAAGTTATAGCCTATGCCACGCGACAACTCAAAGAATATGAGAGGAATTATCCTACTCATGATCTAGAGTTGGCAGTTGTTGTCTTTCCACTTCAAATTTGGAGGCATTACTTGTATGGGGAGAAAGTGGAGATCTTTACGTTCGATGAGCCTAGACTTGATGCAGTGCGTTTACTACTTTATTATATATATATATATATATATATATATATATATATATATATATATTATTAATAATCGTGTGTGTAACTTTGTTCGATGAGCCTAGACTTGATGCAGTGCGTTTACTTTTATATATATATATATTTATATATATGAATTGTGGTCTGGACTACATTACGATAAGCCCGGATTTTACATCCTATGCGTTTACTCTGCTTTATATATATATATATATATATATATATATATATATATATATATATATATATATATATATGAAGCGTGGTCGAACTACGCTCGATGAGCCTAGATTTTATATCCGGTGCGTTTATTCGCTTATATATATATATACTTATATATATGAACTGTGGTCGAACTTTGTTCGATGAGCCTGGTTTTCACATCCGATGCGTTTATTGCTTATATATATATATATATTATGCCATCTGGAGTTTACTTCGTGGTGGTTGATCGCTTTTACAACTTTCTTTACATTTCGTCCTGCCTGGAGTTTACTTCGTGGCAGTTGACCGCATTTACAGCTTTATTTACATTCTGTCCCGCCTGGAGTTTCCTTCATGGCGGTTGACCGTATTTAAAGCTTTATTTACGTTTTGTCTCGCCTGGAGTTTCCTCCGTGGTGGTTGATAGCTTTTAACAGCTTTATTTACATTTCTGATCCCCCATGGAGGTGCTTCGTGGTTGGTGATCTTGTCTGTATATATATATTTACATCTTTTATATATATACCTGCTTACTGCTTTCATATAAACTGCAGTATTTTACGAGCCTAAGAATCATGTGATCACATATTCATCCCATTGAATCTAGATTCAGTTCCCGTGATGGGCATTTTCAGCTGTAAGCAGCTTGTAAATTATTCTGCGGTGTCTGAATTTCCTTAGATGGTTTCCATACTCACGAGGAAGTCGGCATTATTTTGTACATTATTTTCATACGGATGCCTCGCATTCGTAAAAAGAAAAATCAACCAAGCCGCACACTTAATAAAATGGGAGTGTAAAAGGTCTCAATTACTATTGAGCATCAGGGTTTGAAAAACCTTTTTATAAAATGTCATTGCTATATCTTGCTAAAAAACTAAATTTTCTACATAAATTTAAATCCTGTGTATATAGATGCGAACGAGGCCTCGCACTACTTCTAAATAACAGCACATTGACCCACACACACACATTCAGATAATAGTTTCTTAAAAAGAGGTGGTTACCGTGGTAACATGGATGTCAGGGGGTGCCTAACACCTTCCCCCCGCATAACCAAGTCCCCAGACCCTAATGAATCTCAATTTCACCGACCTGTTTAGCAGTGTCACATCACTGGGTCAATGTGCAAACCTTTTCTCGGTTGTGTTGGTACAACCATCTAAAAAACCAACTGGCGAATCTTAACAGTCCATCGTCGACATTATACATGTCAGACCTTTTTCACTTGTTTTTTCAAATACATCTCACCTAAAATGAGAACACCAAAGAACAAGTAACGGAAAGGGACACCCAAAAATCCCGACGTCGATAAGGTACTTAAAGTACATAATGAGACTTACTTAAAAACACTTATAAGATGTTAATGTAAGAAGAACGGGTAAGGTTTAATGGAAATTAAATGAAGAACACCAATACGTAATGAGTGAACCGTAAACGACATTCAACGTTGGTAATTAACCATTAATGCTCGAATGTCGGCTAAGGACGTAAGAACATTAATGAAACATAACGAAGTATAGAAAGTCGAATCGACTTTAATAACGAAGTTAAAGCAAGTAAGACATAGAAGAGAAAGAAGTTGGTTAGAACCGTAAAGATAGTTTATGTGATAACATATTACAGTGTGCTATGTGAATATCTCATGTAGATCCCGTAAAGACTGAGAATAGTTGAAATATATATTCGAAGACGCTTGAAGGCAAGTCTTTCTTAACTCTTGTCTGACATTTGTGTTAGCCAAGTTTTTACGTGATGCATGATATACAATGCATGAATGGTAAATAGAAAAAGAGTCGATGCCTGTTTTATCCGGGCTAGACAAGTATTGAAGGATGATTGAATTGTTTACAAGTGTGTTGATTTAGAACTTTTAACGCTATCCTATGCCAAGTATTTGGTACGGATGAGAAGGTAAGTTTGTCTATATACAAACAAAAGTATTTTTCATCGATTATTCGATGGGCACGTGAGGTTGCCAAATGTTAAACGTAAATACGTTTAACGTAAGAGTGTGATCAACATAGAGTACAATAGGATGATCACCTAGAAGTGCTCGTAAGTAAAGACGGGTGGATGGCCTTGGTGCCGGATATTCTTTTCAAGTATAAAAATGAAAAGAGTATGTTCATGGTCTATTGACCTGTTCATCATTCCTAAGCTATTATTTATGCTATGGAATTGCTGTATGAGAAGTATTAGCAAAATGTTTAATAATGCTTCATAGATAATTGTTCAGATATAGAATTAAAGCATGTATTTGTTGAGGTGATATTCATATGATTCGTTGTTAAGACTTGCTGGGCTAGTTAAGCTCATTCTTTCTTGAACCATATGTTTGCAGCTAAAGCCGAACGAACAGAGAGTTCTAAGAGAGATAAAGGCAAGGCTAAGATGGACAATTAATCATCCTGTAATAGACTAGTATATTTGTATGTAATATACTTATGAAGAACAACGAATGTATTCGGTTATGAACCTGGGAAAGGATTTATTACAGATGTAATACAAAGATAGTAATTACACTCATTTTGTTGTTATTTCAATGGAATGATTGTATAAAATGTAGTATCGTGGAGCACCATCTGTAGGGTTGGAAGATATCTGGATTTGGCGGCGTCACAGGTTGGTATGAAAGCATTAGGTTATTAAACTTAAGGGGGGAAGAACCTTAGGCTAATAACCTCGTAGGAAAGGAAGAGTCCGAAGAAAGTTAACTCGAGTCAAATGAGGTAATAAGGTATTGAGGAAACTCAGTACCAAAAGATTTAAAAGATGGAAAGTAACCCAAAATGGATTAAATGTGATTTGTGCTTATATTATTGTGTATTATGTACTAATCAATTTGTTATGTGTTATTGTAGATGTCGGTTGATAGCTTGTATTATACATGTGATCAGCGAGGAGTCCGTGAACCGAGTTGAGACAGTACATGTGCCTATAGCAGACATACCTGTAGTGATTCTAGAAGAGTCAAAGCCTGAGGAATATTACTCGGAGGAGGATTATTCGGAGGAGACCATGGGGATAGCATCATATTTGAATATGATGATTGATGTGGAGGATGACATGGAGGTAACATCGATTAATACGGTGATGCATGCCCTAGAGTCTACACCTACCGAGACTACTAGGAAATGTACCTCTCGAAGGTGCTTGGCCAGTAACATCTGTTACACAATAGTGCGCACACCGGAAGGAAGAGATTAGTTATCTCTATGGGGCAAAAGAGTTTGCAGAGTCAGACTATGAGATAGAGCACGATGAGAAAGTGCTTATGACTGACAAGGCCCAGGACTATAAGAATGAGGTCATAGAACTTCGCAAGAAACTAGTTGAAAAACACCAGAAGATAGCACGAATGTCATATATAAATGACAGTGCGCACGAGGATTTCAAGCTTAAGATAGCTTGTTATTCTATTGAGTCGGGACAGACTCGACATACTATAAGTAAAGATATTTTGTCGATTTTGGCAAACCAGAAGCATGTGAATGTTGTTAGGCAGTATTAGGAGTAGTATGATAAGTACTTTTGTGTAGTGACGTAAAACCCTCTTTTGTATAATTAAAGGGTAGTCTTTTTGTAAATCCCAATTTTTGTAGAAGTCAATCGCGGGATGTATATGTAATAGCTTTTGGGCTATGTAAAGAAACTTGTAAATAGTTTTGAACTATGAAAAAGCATTTTAATATAAGGAAGTTTTTATTTTAAATTTGCCTTGTTGTGTATGAGTTATTGTCCAATTGTTTGACGACTAATAACGAAGTAAGTAAATAAGTAATAACAGAACTTTATTTATTTAATCAGAAATGCCGCCTAGAAGAAGACAATGAAACCAAGAGGCGGAATCACAAAATGAGAACGAGGGGGGGGGGTCCTAATAACCCAATGCAAGAGTTCGTTAATTTATTAACGGTTGCATTTAACCAAGCCGGAGGTAGAGCACCCGCAGGACCTAGAGTAGCCTGAACGACTACTTTTAAGGAATTTAAAAGTGTAGGTCCACCCAAATTTAAGGGAACAACGGACCCAATGGAAGCCCAGACATGGGTCAAGGAAATAGAGAAGGCGTTTGTTATTACAAACGTAGATGAGGCGCAAAAAACCTCTTTTACGACCTATATGATGAAGGGGGAAGCCAACTACTGGTGGGAGGCTCACTAGGGTGGGGCTGGAGCGAAAGCTGTTATATGGGAACAGTTTAAGAAGGTATTCTTCGAGAACTATTTCCTTACTAGCATGCAAGGGAGAATAGAGATTAAGTTTTTAGAACTTAAGCAGGGGGACATGACTGTTCCCCAATATGCAGCCAAATTTAATGAATTGGCAAGGTTCGCTCCACACCAAGAGGACACGGAGGAGAGGAAGGCTCGTAGGTTTGAGCAGGGCCTAAAACCCTGGCTCTATAGTTGAATATCTGTGTTTCAGAGTGCTTCTTAAGGGACCATTCTTGAAAAGGCGATAATAGCGGAGGGTGGTAGCGAGGCGTTGACCCAATACCACAAAGATAGGAAGAATAAGAGTAAGGGAGAGGGAGGAAATAAGGCAGAGGTTGCTAGTGGAAGTGGCAATATGCCTAAGAGGAAGAATTTTAACCCTGGGAATACTGGGGCAAAACAAGGGGATCCTAAGCAGAGGATGGAGGCATGTAAGATATGCGGTAAGACTCATCTGGGAGTCTGCCTGAAAGGGAAGACTGGTTGTTATAAAGAATACACAATGTGTTTTACGTGTCTGTGTTGCGTCCTTATAAACCAGACTATAAGCATGTAATAGAGTATGAGTCTATTCAAGTAGAAAAAGACTTAATGTATGAAGAACTTCCGATTCAGATTATTGATAGGAAGGAACAAGTCTTGAGAAATAAAGTAATACCTTCCGTAAAGGTAATTTGGAGTAACCACAATGCTGAAGAAGCAACGTGGGAGCTCGAAAGTAAAATGAAAGAAAAGTTTCCTCATTTGTTTATGTAAGAGTAGCGAGATTCTGGGGATAGAATCCTTTTAAGGAGGGAAGAATGTAACGCCCAAGAATTTCAAATTTTTAATGAATTAAATTTTTATTTGATTTTGTGGATTAAATGAATTTAATTGAGTTATTATGTGAGTAAGATTTTTGAAGGTCGTTCTATGACCTAGAATGTGTAGATGTGGTTAGTATTCTGGCTTTGTGCTAGAATTAATTGTTGTGAATTATCAAGACGAGAACGAAGGTTTTTTGAGATTGTTTGCGTAAAAACACTATTCATCCAATGACGTTCGGAGCTAGGATTTGAAATTCTGAGAAACGTGTAATGTTAGAATATGACGATATTATGGAAAATCCAATAATATTACCGTTATGGCAAATGAAGTTTTTGCCTGCGAACTTAAAACCTAAGGGTTTGTGAAAGAGGTTTCCGAAAGGGAAATGTAATGCGTATAGTCGTTTCGATTATTATACGTAAAGAATATGAGTATTATATTAGTATGTATATGAGTATGATATGAAGAATAGTACGACGTATAATACGAGTATTATATGAATATTATGCGAAGAGAATACGTGAATAATACGCGTAGAATACGAATTGTATTATTAGAGTATGAGCTAAGGATTTTATCCAATCCAATTGGACTTGGATTAATAAACAAGCCCAATGAATTAATTATACAAGCCCATGTCAAGGCCCAATATTAGATTGGTTAAAGCCCAATGGTTTTATGTCAAGCCCAATCCAAAAAATAAACCGTGGGTCGAACCGGTGGGTCAAGGGATGGGTAAAACCCATGGGGCAACCCATGGGGATAACCCATGGGCAAGGTGGGCCGGCCACTTGGTGTGCAAGGCAAGATTAACACTTGGTCACCAAGTACTTTACTTGGTGATAACGTGGTAAATAAGTGAGGAGGTGGGGAATTGGACTATTTTGCCCCTCATTTGCTTTTCTATAAATATAAGGCTTATGTTGGCCATTTGGTGGTTTTACAAAGTTTGTCCAACATATTTGAGAGAGAGAAAAGAGATAGGATCCTATAATCCTTCTACTTCCAAGCAAACCAATAGACATTTATCAAGAACGTTAACTACTTCAAAGGTAAATTCCTATAAACCGTAATCTTCATCCTTTTCGATTTCTTTCTCATAGAAGAACCGTAGATGAGTGGAGAGCGTTTATTGAGAAGGCCTATTAATGACCAAATTATGGAAAGGTCTTGACCAAATAGAAATCGTAAGTGTTTACGGAAGTAGAAAATATAAAAAGTCTTGAACGTGAACTTAGTTATAATTGAACGTTTTGGAAATCATTGTAGCTAAGGTATGTGCATCTTGATTTGGTTAGGATGTAGATATAAAGTCCATGGAGTATTCCTGTGATTTGGCTTAGAGAACATTAGTAACGAAGTTATGATGGATTTTGCAGAAATAGACGTTAAACGTCGAAAATGTATAGAGTCCGGATTAAGGGTCAAAAGTTGTCGTGTGACTTGAAAACGTCGATTTCCAATGTCAACACTTGAGATAAGGTAATTAAGAGTCGCTGGCGAAAGAATCGTCACATTCTGACTTATAACGAAGAAAACGAGTATTGAACGGGCGAAAACGTTAAACGAACGCTTAAAAACAAACTTAAAGTTGAATTATGAGTTAACGGATTCGAAAAGGTTAAATTCTTATACGAACACGTAAAGGATGTAATTTGTGACTTGTAGTAATTTGAATTGGTCAATTCGGATGTAAAACGAACAAATTAGGAAGCCGGGAGTTTCGTTAAGAAACCAAATCTGTTTTGGCTAACTGGTGCACAGACTTCGGTCTTTGCGGTATAAAACTAGTAGAAAGTTAATGGCCATGCCGCATTTCGGACTCAATGAAAGTACCTGCTAACTCACGCCGCAACGCCACTAAAATACAAAGGATGTCGCGCCGCAGTGCCGGCAGTGGGAAAAAGTTGACCAAGTTAGGTTTAGTTCCATTTTGAATGTAGACCTAAAGTAAGATGTTAAAGGTACTTAAAGTACATAATGAGACTTACTTTAAAACACTTATAATATGTTAATGTAAGAAGAACGGGTAAGGTTTAATGGAAATTAAACGAAGAACACCAATACGTAATGAGTGAACCGTAAACGACATTTAACGTTGGTAATTAGCCATTAATGATCGAATGTCGGCTAAGGACGTAAGAACGTTAATGAAACGTAACGAAGTATAGAAAGTCAAATCGACTTTAATAACGAAGTTAAAGCAAGTAAGACATAGAAGAGAAAGAAGTTGGTTAGAACCGTAAAGATAGTTTATGTGATAACTAATTACAGTGTGCTATGTGAATATCTCATGTAGATCCTGTAAAGACTGAGAATAGTTGAAATATATATTCGAAGATGTTTGAAGGCAAGTCTTTCTTAACTCTTGTCTGACATTTGTGTTAGCCAAATTTTTACGTGATGCATGATATACAATGCATGAATGGTAAATAGAAAAAGAGTCGATGCCTGTTTTATCTAGGCTAGACAAGTATTGAAGGATAGATTGAATTGTTAAATGTCTGTTGATATAGAACTTTTAACGCTATCCAATGCCAAGTATTTGGTACGGATGAGAAGGTAAGTTTGTCAATGTACAAACACAAGTATTTTTCATCGATTATTTGATGGGCACACGAGGTTGCCAAATGTTAAACGTAAATATGTTTAACGTAAGAGTGTTGATCAACATAGAGTACAATAGGCTGATCACCTAGAAGTGCTCGTAAATAAAGACGGGTGGATGGCCTTAGTGCCGAATATCCTTTTCAAGTATGAAAACGAAAAGAGTATATTCATGGTCTATTGACCGGTTCATCATTCCTAAGCTATTATTTATGCTATGGAATTGTTGTATGAGAAGTATTAGCAAAATATTTAATAATGCTTCATAGATAAATGTTCAGATATAGAATTAAAGCATGTATTTGTTGAGGTGATATTCATATGATTCGTTGTTAAGACTTGCTGAGCTAGTTATGCTCATTCTTGCTTGAACCATATGTTTGAAGCTAAAGCCGAACGAACGGAGAGTTCTAAGAGAGATAAAGGCAAGGCTAAGATGAACAATTAATCGTCCTGTAATAGACTAGTATATTTGTATGTAATATACTTATGAAGAACAACGAATGTATTCGGTTATGAACCTAGGAAAGGATTTATTACAGATGTAATACAAAGATAGTAATTACACTCATTTTGTTGTTATTTCAATGGAATGATTGTATGAAATGTAGTATTGTGGAGCACCATCTGTCGGGTTGGAAGATACCCAGATTTGGGGGCGTCACATCGTCGAGATCAATTATGACCGTTAGATTGCATTGCGGTGGATTTGTGATGGCATTGACAATTTTCCCCAATTGATTCTCAAGGCTTTGCAATGCGGCTTCTTGGCTTTCCATCCGAACCTCATTTCTCTCAATAAAGTTGGTGAGAAGCTGTCCAAGCCTGTTCTCGTCATCTCGTGTTGAGTACTCAAACAAACTCTCATTGGGTCGAGACATCACCTCATACTTTGGCGGAGACTGATAGTCAAACTGATTTGGATAGGAGTAATTCGGATCTTGATATTGCTCTTGATTGTAGTCCCAAGAATTTGGATAACCCTGACAGTTTAGATGATAGAAGATCAGATCAATGTCAGCTCGTTCCTGACAATAGGCATTCTGAGTGGACTAACACTCAAGATTGTCAGAAAACCTTAAGACATTAGCAATTTGAAATTCCAATTGCTCGGGTCCTTCTTCCGAGCTTGGTTATGTTGTTCTCTCATAAGGCCATTAATAACAATGATAGTCCATAACCTGTAAACTTAAAAACAAAAAGGAAGATCAAACATATAAAAGAAATATATATATATGTATATATATATATATATACGTTCAAATTAAGACTAAATTGATTTAAATCAATATTGGACAATATTAGAATAATAGTTCCCCGGCAGCTGATGAGTAGGTTTTCAACCTATGATTTATGTTCGTTTAGCTTGTTTTATTGTTAGTTTTTGGTAATTTCATGTTACTTTTGATGGGTTTTGTGCTTATTATAGGATAATAATTTTCCTATCAGAAAGCTAGCATCGAAAGAAGTTTTCAAGCAATTTATGGACTTTCTGACTACATAGTGCAGACCGCGCTGTGATGTGTAGTGGAGTAGCGCGGGGCACACTGGTACGTGGACTTCTCCTGGTGCAGAAGCACCGACCGCGCTATCAAAGAACAAGGTGTAGCGCGGGGCCCGCTGTGTTGGCACCTGATCTGGGCAGAAAGTAATTTTGTGCTGGAAGACGGGCATTGTTGGGAGCTATTAATTCTTTATGTAATATGATCATAATAGGATTGTGGGATGGTTATTATTTCATTTTGTGGGAGTCTTTGACTAATGACTTGTTGGTATTGAAAAGGATTTAGATTTCTATTTGACATCCTATGTGATGAGTTAGAGTTGGATTAGGATTGGTGGTATGAAGCTGAGTTAAGGCCATTTTTATGCAAAGTGTTAGAGAAAGAGAGGGATATTCTGACACACTTAGAGAATGAGATTGAAAGGCAAGAGCTTGGAGGAACGAAGAAGAAGAATAATTTTATGAAGATTTCAGATTTGAAGGGCGAGAAGGGCGATGTATTACTATTCTCCTTTTATTTCAAATTGTGTAATCGGGATGATGTTTTATTTTATTTATTCAGTATTTAATTCATTAGTTATAAACTAAATTACTTATTAGGCTTATAATGGATCTTTAAGTGAAACGATGATTATGTAATCTTTGATTTTCAGTTTAATAAGCTATTATGCAGTTTATCTATATTAATTTGAGCACGAATTTATAAATTGCCTGATTAACAATTTTAGGTGGATTTGTATGAATTCGAGTGATGAAATATGAATCTAGACTTAATTAATATAGTACGTGTTCTTGATTTATATGAATGAACAGAATCTTGATGTATGTTAGGGTAGAGATATGCTTGACATCGCATGTAATCATCTAAAGAACTTGAACTTAAACCTTCTTTAATTGTAATTCACATAGAGATATAGTGAGTTAGTTGATTAGGGTGTTTAACACATTCCTATCTTAATTGTGGATTTGGGTTAATACGTTATTAGTACATCGAGAGGTGGTTAGTACTACTTATGGGTTCTTGATTAATAAACTGGGATAGTGAATTAAACTGGAATAAGATATAATAATTAGAGAGACGCTTAGAGTGAAGTTGTAAGCCTAATTCTCCAATATTTGTTTGAAAATTCAGTTTTAGGGTTTGTTGGTTTTCATTTGATTTTTGATATTTTTATTAATGTTACTATAAACTGAAATTTGATTAGTTTAATAAATTTAGGATTAATAGAAAATAGGTAATTGTGAAGTTAATTTCTTGCTGAGTCTCTGAGGGAACGATACTTTACTTACTATTATATTACTTGTTGACCACATATACTTGTGTGCTGTGTGTAACTAAATTTTACCCAACATGTTTTTGGCTCCGTTGCCGGGGACTTTAGTATAGATTTTATTATTTTGCAATATTAGTTTAATTAGTCCAGTTTTACTTAAACACTTTTTGTTTTTGTTTTGTTATTCTTATTTCAGGTTTTTGACGTTGGTTTATGCAAACTCGATTAAAGAATCCAGACTTGCTTCCTTTTGAGGATGACATTGAGAGAAGGTTTCAGAGGTTATGTAAGTGGATCAAGGAAACAAGGAACGAATTCAAAAACTCTGACAAATAAGAAGCAATGGCTACCGAAGACCAGAAAGTGTTGAGGGATTTTGCTACATCCAAGGTGACTGAGCTACAATCGAGTATCACCAAGCATGCAATAGCTGTGAATACTTTCGAAATCAAGCCTGGGATAATTCAGATGATACAAAACTTGGTTCAGTTTGGGGGACTTGCAAATGACGATCCTAACGAGCATTTGATCAATTTTCTGGAGATATACGACACCTTAAAGTACAATGGGGTGTCAGATGAGGCAGTTAGACTTCACTTGTTTCCATTCACTCTGCGGGATAAGGCAAAAATTTGGTTAGACTCTCTACCAGCGGGTTCGATAATGACATGGGATGACCTGGCTCAGAAATTTCTAGCAAAATTCTTCCCGCCAGCGAAAACTGCAAAGATGAGAAACGAGATTACCATGTTTGATCAGCAACATGGGGAGTCATTGTATAAGGTATGGGAGAGATACAAAGAATTTCTCAGAAAATGCCCACATCACGGATTGCCTAAGTGGTTACAAATGAACACATTTTATAACGGACTACATGGGAATCTCAGGACGAGTATTGATGCAGCATCGGGGGGAGCTTTTATGGCAAAGAACTATGAAGAGGCATATCAATTGATAGAGATGATGGCTGCTAACAACTATCAGTGGCCCACGACAAGAATGACACAACCTACAGTCGCTGGAGTGTTAGAGGTAGATGGACTGACGATAATAACATCACAGATTTCAGCACTCTCTAAGAAGTTTGACATTTGGTCAGAGGGACGGACACAACAAGTTGCAATTATTTGTGAGTTATGCGCGGGTGAACATTCGACGGATCAATACGCAATCAACCCAGAGTTAGTATAATTCATTGGTAGCTACAACAGAATTCCTCAAAATACATATCAGAATGCATATAATCAGGGGAATAGGAATAATCTAAATTTGTCATGGAATAATAATCAGAATCAGCAAGCTCCACGACCATGTATCCCCCTGGATTTCAGAATCAGCAACAACCAGTTCAACGTCAAGAGAGGAAATCAGATTTAGAGGAATTGTTGTCAAAATATATAGCAAGTAATGAGGCAGCGATGAAAACCAAGTAATGGCCATCAAGAATTTGGAAAATTAGATGGGACAAATTTCCTTAGCATTGAACAACAAACCACAAGGGACTCTACCGAGTGACACCGAAAGAAATCCAAAGGGAAATCATGAATAGTGTCAGGCAATCACCTTGAGGAATGGAAAACATTTAGATGGGAAAGATGCAGAAAATTTAGCTATCTCAGATGATAAGATTAATGACAACAAGGTGGTTGAAAAAAATAGGGTGAGAATACGCAAATTGAGAAAACAAAGTTAGATGTCAAGCCAGTTGTGTATCCTCCACCATCGTTTCAGCAGAAGTCCTAAAGAAGAAATTAGATAAGAAGTTTGCAAAATTTTTGGATGTTTTTAAGAAACTACATATTAACATCCCGTTCGTAGAAGCCCTAGAGCAAATGCCAAGTTATGCAAAATTCATGAAAGGGATCTTGTCCAGGAAAAAGAAGTTAGAAGATTTTGAGACAGTGGCACTAACAGAGGAGTGTAGCGCGGTTTTACAGCGAAAGTTGCCACCAAAATTGAAAGATTCAGGGAGTTTCACCATTCCATGCACGACCGGGAACATGACATTTAATAAATGTTTATGTGATTTGGGGGCGAGTGTGAACCTTATGTCGTTATCAGTTTACACAGAATTGGATTTTCCATCTCCAAAGCCTACGAACATCTCCTTACAGTTGGCGGATAGATCAATTACGTACCCGAAAGGCATTGTAGAGGACATATTGGTAAAGGTTGACAAGTTTATATTCCCCGCGGATCTCATCATTCTAGATTTTGAGGAAGATAAGAACATCCTGATTATCCTAGGGAGACCATTTTTGGCTACGGGTAGGACACTCATTGATGTACAAAAAGGTGAACTAACGATGAGGGTCCAAGATCAAGAAGTTAAGTTTAACGTTTTCAAAGCCATGAAATTTCCTACGGATGAAGAAGAGTGTTTTCAGATGGATATCATTGATCAAATAGTCAACGAAGACATGGGAAAGAGTTTGGTTAACGATCCATTGGAAATGACTTTATTGGGAGATGAAGAATCAGATGATCCGGAATTTGTGGACTATTTGCATATGCTAGACTCCCTGCCACGAGTCAGCAGATTCAGAGCGCCATTTGAACCATTACACACGGAAGAAAGATCAACAATCAGAATGAAACCGTCATTGGAGGAGCCACTGACTCTTGAACTTAAACTACTACCTAAACACCTCAGGAATTGTATTTAGGCAATTCAAATTCTTTACCTGTTATTATTTCTGCTGCACTTAATGAATTGCGGGAAGAAAAGTTGTTGAGGGTGTGTGTGACGCCCCCAAATCCAGGTCTCTTCCAACCCTACATATGGTGCTCCACGGTGTTACAGTTCACACAAATATTCAATCGAAATGCCTCAAAAGAATGAATATGTCTTATATATATTCCAAAACAGTTCTACATTTCCCAAGTTCTTTATAACCGTTACATTTGTTCTTCTCATAATATCAAATATTATCATTACAAACCTATACTATTACATAGGTAATCTACAAGTTCGCTATAGCCTTCAATTTATGTGACGCTCCCAAATTCAGGTACTTGAAACCCGGATTCAATGCTTCACGATACCATTTCTATGAGCGGAAACATACTAATAACAATAACAATAATATAAATATTAAACTTAATTTAAATATCCGAAGTCCAATCCTGTGCACGCCTTTTTAACATTCATTACATGATACTTAATAGTTATCAAAGTCTTAATAAGGTTATACTATTACAAAAAATACCATAAATCTTATTATATTCGCTTTCCTTTCCTTTTTGTTTACGCATGAGCCTTACGGTTGTTCACACTTAGTAAAACATTTAATTTAAGCAAGGATGAGCATTTGAGTGCCCAATGAAATAATAATAATAAATAATATTAGTGAAAAGGATTAAATGTTTTCTTTATAATACCCTTCTACAACGAATCAATAGTTGTGAAGTAATGCATCTTAAATAATAATAACATAACAACTCTCTACCAAATTTTTGAAACTACGTATTGACTATAAATATGGTCAAAGTGACATACTACGAACATTGTTTTCATTTCGAAAAGGTTAGACAGAACATCATCTGCAAACCATCATAACTTATGGGCACGAGGGTGTACATCCCATAGGCCCTGTATTGATCAATACTACATAACAAGAACGATGTTATCGTTCACTCTGTCCGCCTTGGGCGCATAAAAAGTTTCCCATGAATGGGATGTTCATATTTGTCGGGGTTCCAAACCAAAGGTTTTATCTTGTTCAATAATAATCTATAATCCAACATACATATATATATCAAAGGTGTATCAACATGTGTTTAAATGCAATGATCATCCAAATGGGGACACTTGTTTAACCATTTAGAAATTAACGAACAGAGAATATATATCCAGAATTACCATATACTAACATGTTGATAATCAATGGGCGATATAATATAGGGTTAATAATGCATACAAGAATAATATAATTTACGAAACATTCTTACTCATGTTTCATTCGTAAAGGAAATGCAAAGGTAGGATACTTGCGACACGCAACTTAGTTTTATCTTTTATGTAATCACCTATCATTAATCGGATCATTTGTTCTATTAGAACAATATACTATAAATACAATAATCTTGCATTTCACAGTCAGCACATAACCTAATCACGTTGTCACACATATTCAGCAAGATCGTTTGCATCACAAACAAACATTAACGCAGTCAAAATATCTAAGTCTAGAAAAATTTACGAACTATGTGCGATTGTCTGCAAGTCGACTCTATCGCAATTATCAAGTCTAAGACTCTATTCTATTACTCAATATCTACAAGTATTAGTAAAATTATTTTTAAATGACTTAATATAATTTTAAACATTTATTATATTTTATCACGAATTTTCAAACAACTAAATTATTATTAAATGATTTAAATAGTACACAATTCTATTATCATTAATATTTAATAAACTAATTATCCAAATATTAAAAGTCATTAATTATAACTTAAAATATTTTTAATTCATTTATATCCTTTTTAAATGATTGTTAAGTAAATAAAATCATGTTAAAACAATTTATTTAATATAATTATTAAATAAATTTAATATCATTATATTAACTTAATATCATTAGTATTAATTTATTAATGAAATTATCCTTTAAATATTAAAAGTTATATTTTATAACTTAAAATATCTTTAAACACTTTATTTTCATTTAAAATGATTTTAAATAAATAAAATCATTTTTAAATTAAATTATTTACTATAGTCATTAAATAAACCTAATATCATTAATATTAAATTATTAATATTTTCATGACAAAATATCAAAAGTTTTATTAAAATATTTTTATAATCCTTTAAATTATTTTTATATTATTTTTAAATCATATTTTCTATTTTTCATAAATTATTTAATACATTTATTAAATAACTTAAATATCATTAATATTAATTTATTAATGAAATTCATCACAAAATATTAAAATTTATCAAAAATTAACTCATAATATTTTTAAACACTTTATTCATATTTAAAATGATTTTTATATAATTAAAATCATTTTTCTCTAATTTATTTAATACACTAATTAAATAAATTAAATATCATTAATATTCAAATTATTATAAATATTAATGGAAAATATCCCAAATAATTAAAAGTTATTTTTCATCATTTAAAATAATTTTTTAAAACTAATTTTGTAATTTTTATAATTTATTTTCTATTTTTAATCAATTTCCAGAAATTAAGAAATTAAATTAATTAAAAACCGTCGCGATAGGCCTTTTGCGACAGTAACCATCGCTGTTGGTGTTCTTGAGCTCAAGAACACTGACAACTTCAGTTACCAACATACCAAGTTTGACCAGCTTTAATTTCGTGCCTAGTTTGTTTTTGTCAAATCTAAAACTTAGGTATTGTAGTGTTTATGTAACTCTACAAGTTTCAATCGTTATATGGATCATACCACAACATAACAAGGACATCTAGGCCAACAAACAAACTATCAGAAGGTTTCTGGGTTTTTCCAGAAACCCAGCAGTTCGAGTGAGCATATTCAAGCTCAAATATTTTAGTGTTCTGATCATCATTTTGGTGATTTTATGGTTCATAATGGTAGCATACACAACAAGGTATAACAAGATAACAAGATCACAGTTCTACAACAGCTAAATCTAATAGATCAAGTCCGGTCAAAGTTGTCAGAAAACTGTTCTTAAAATTTGCTGGAAAATTCCCAGAAACGTAAATTAATATCGAGTTACCTAGTTTGACCACTTTTCACGGTTGATCTTTTGATGTTTGAAGACATATAAAGACCTAGATTTGTAGTATACTATACAAGCTACAACATGGTTACCATAACATTATCATATCACTTACAAGATGACAGATCTATGCTTTTAAAGATCTTGTCAGAGCCTGTTTACCCTTTCTGGGTTTACCCAGATTTCATCCGGTCATGGTCGGTCAACCGACTTTGACCGTTAATATCTCACAATCTAGATATCCAATGACAGTGAATCCACTTTCAGAGTATAGACAACATGACATACTAGAAATATAAAGCTTAAAACAGCTTAAACCATAAACATACCAAGATCTACGACCACTGACATTCATTGTCAGACAACCAAAAACAGAATTTCCAGATTTTTGAAAAACTTAAATTTGAGCATATAAATGTTATGGATTCACTAAATACCAACCCAGAACATTAATTTACACATCATACAACATATTTAAACATTCTAACATCTAATCCAACATAGCATAAAGATCAAATTTTCTAAGTTGGGTCTTATACCTCTATGAACCAAATTTTGATCTTCTGCTCCTAATCTGATCTTGATGTTCTGGGGACTCACTAAGGAACTGAAATGCTAACTATTTTCATGGGTTTAGAGAGAGAGAAGCTTGGTGGTGTATGTGTGAGAAATTGGGACAAAGTTATGAACTTTCCTCTCTCTCAATCTATATATAACTTGATGAAATGGTTAGGGTTGATCATTCTTATTGATTAAAGGCTATTACTAGACCACATGGCTATGTTGAGTTGGTTTACCAAGTAAAGTTATGGCAACCTATACAAGTTATCTATTTAAATAATGCTAGAAGGGCAATTTGGTCATTTGACTTATAAAGTGCATGGTACTTTGGTAACTTCTCACACCTATTAGGTTTTAACCCTTAGGGTTTGACCCTAGGGTTTCATAAGCTCTAAATCTAAAATTGTGTATTAAGGGTAAAATAGGAAATCTTAGTTTTCTAAAATGTTGATTTGAGTTTCTTAATGAAATTAAGTTTCCTAATCACTTAGGACTTATAAATTAGACTTTATAATCTACTAATTACTATTAAGCTTGCTAAATTAATAACTAGGGTTTGTAATTTAGCAATTAGGGTTTCTAGATACTAATTAGGATTTACCTAATTAACATTAATTATAATAATAATCATTAATTACATAACACATAACTTAACAACCATTATAGTCATATTTGACTTTATACTATAGTTTATCAGTAATGTTAGGATTTTGTACTGTCCTACTATAACTGTTCCACACATTAACATTACACACATATAAGACATGCTTATATCATTGAAATATAACTACTATAATATTATTATTCTCATCCCTTATTCAAATCCAGACTTAGGGTTTTGAATTTATATCTGACATAACCTTCACAAATACTATTATTAATTAACTTAATATAATATATACATATCATAAAATCCATATCATATATACAATAATTATATTTTCATGAAAAAATTAATAAATATTTTTATTACAACATAATTTTATTATAAAAATATAATGATCAATAAATCTAATAGGAGATTATTTACATCTAATAAATAATTTTATTTATCGAGATACAATTACTTTACTTTGCATATATTCTAACCCTTGTATATATATAAAAAAAAATTAGTTCAGTAAAATTCCTTATTGAGAATATTGGGTTATTACATCCAACCTCCTTATAAGGATTTAAGTCCACAAAATCACCGCTAAAACCTATAGACACTAGGGCAAAAAAGCATACACATTCATTTCAAGTAGATCTCGATCAGATTTGATCGAACTGATCTTTAACTACTCAAATGAAGCTCGTCTATCAAATTCTACAGAAAGATGATTTCTAACAGAACCCAAAGTTCTCCTTCAACATGTCCTTATAATCTAATTTACTTGCATTTAAGAAAATCATCTATATGAAATAAAATCCATACGAATAATACCTGAAGTTCCATCCCCGGCTGCTACGGTATCCTGAACTGTCATGTTGAAGACTCTTGCGGTTGATTTCGTCGAAGTTGGTCCCGTTATCGCCAGTGTTCCACTGCCTTTTCCCGCATTCAAGCTTCCTATATCCATTCTCCTTTTTGGAAAGTCTTTCACCTTATGCTCCGTGGATCCACACAGAAAACACCCATTGTTTATCCTAGGGTTTGGGCAGTTAGGAGAGATATGTCCCTCCTGCCTACACTTATAGCACACAAACTTACCCTTAAGACACTCACCTGATTGACCCTTCCCACAATTCTTATACTGCTCATCCTGCTTTTTCACACCTTCCTGCTTAACTTGGACACTCCCAACACTGCTCCACTTCCTTTTCTCACCCCTACTTCTACTACCTACTTCTACCTTCCCAGCTCCCTCACTCTAATTCTTTCTCTCCTTATTGTAGAGACTCATGGCCTCACTTCCCCCTTCAGCTATGATAGCCTTTTCTAAGAGTGCGGCAAACGCATTGATCTGCAACACTGCTACCTTATTGTAGAGCCAGGGTTTTAGGCCTAGCTCAAACCTCCTCGCCTTTCTAGCCTCCGTATCCACTTGGTGTGGAGCGAACCTAGCTAGTTCATTGAACTTTCATGGCATATTCATAACTATCAAGTTCTCCTGCTTCAATTCTAAAAACTTCACCTCCATACTAGCCTGCACACTAGCTGAGAAATAATTCTCAAAGAATAGCGTCTTAAACCTAGTCCATACCACGACTCCTTCTCCTTCCCTAGCTTGATTTGCCTCCCACCAGAAATTCGCTTCTCCTTTCATCATGTAGGTGGCAAAAGCTATCTTTTGCCCCTCATCTACCCTAGCGACTATGAATGCTTTTTCTATTTCCTTAACCCAAGTTTGGGCTTCTATTGGGTCAGTGGTACCTCTAAATTCGGGCGGTCCTACGGCCTTAAAATCCTTAAAGTTCGCAAATTAGTTGTCTGGTTGATTTCCCACCGCTGGCATTCCATTCTGCATGGCCAGAGCTACCATGTTCACGAAATTTTGCATCAGGTCTGGTTGTTGTCCTCCAGCATTGTTGACAGATTCTTCTGGCCTTTGGTTTCGAGTTTGACGTCGTGGCGGCATGTTCTAGTTGAATAAAACAAAATCTATATTTTATTAACTTACATCCTAAACCTTATCGTACAAGTTTAATATTTCAAACTCATTCCATTAATCAACATAGATTCATATTCATTCAACTAATTCATAGTACATAACATAGCACATACTGCTTTAAACCTCTGATATCCCTTTGTGACCACAAAATTCGGGAATCGCTACCACCACTTACATACACCAAAGTTGGGATTATTAGAATACACACGTACATTACCAAACATACTTAATCAAATACTATTTCTACCTATTTCCTACACCTTTTTCACGATTACGGACAACCTTTAAGCTTGATGACCTTCCGATCCACAAATAAAACATCCACCTTTCTTATAAGCCGGACAACGAGGAGAGGTATGTCCCTCACTACCGCAATATAACATATCTTTTTCCTTGGTTATTATCGAATTTCCTAAGTCGTGGTCTTCTATCTTTCTCTTCCTTTTTTTTTTGCTCGGAGCTACACACGATATGTTGCTTGTGACTCCCATTTGATCAATTTGGATCTTAAGCTTATCTTGTTCTTCCATTGTTTCTAGTAAGGCTTTTCGCAACTGACTATTCAACAGCTTTTCTATTTCCCACAGCTTTTCCAGAGAAGAAACCTTGTTCCTCAAATTCTGCACTTCGATTGATGTTTGTTCAGCTCCAACTTCGGTGTCCGAATCGCTATCTGTTAGTTCCATTATTTCTGGGTTCGGTACTATATTTTCTAAAATGATAACCTCATCAAGGCTATATTCAACATGAGCCTCTATTTCAGCTATTGGCTTTGATATTGGCTCCTTCTTCACGTTATAAGCATATAATAAGCCTGTTACGCCTGACATCTACACACATCAATTATCCTAGTTAGCATACGATATATACACAACAAGTAAAAGTTTTATATAGGTTATCTTTTATTTTTGTTTGACGATGAATTTATTCGATCCATCTCATTTTAAACTCTATATGAGTTATTTGTTCTTTCAACGTTTTCCTCTGTTCTAAGGTTATAGCCTAAGGTCTACTCCCACCTATGGTTTCTAACCCTAAAGCTCTGATACCAACCTGTGACGCCCCCAAATTCAGGTACTTGAAACCCGAATTCAGTGCTTCACGATACCATTTTTATGAGCGAAAACATACTAATAACAATAACAATAATATAAATATTAAACTTAATTTACATATCAGAGTCTGAATCCCAGGTACGCGACCTTTAACATTCATTACATGATACTTAATAGTTATCAAAGTCTTAATAAGGTTATACTATTAGAAAAATATCATAAATCTTATTCTATTCGCTTTCCTTTTCCTTTATTTCTGCATGAGCCTTCTAGTTGTTCACACTTAACTGAAAACATTTAATTTAAGCAAGGATGAGCATTTGAGTGCCCAACAAGTAATAACAATTATAAATATTAGCTGAAAGGATTAAATGTTTTCTTTATAATACCCTTCTACAACGAATCAATAGTTGTGAAGTAATCTGTACCGATAATAATAACATAACAACTCTCTACCAAATTTTTGAAACTACGTATTGACTATAAATAGGGTCAAAGTGACATACTACGAACATTGTTTTCATTTCGAAAAGGTTAGACAGAACTTCATCTGCAAACAGTCATAACTTACGGGCATGAGGGTGTACATCCCATAGGCTCTGTATTGATCAATACTACATAACAAGAACGATGTTATCGTTCACTCTGTCCGCCTTGGGCGCATAAAAAGTTTCCCATGAATGGGATGTTTATATCTGTCGGGGTTCCAAACCAAAGGTTTTATCTTGTTCAATAATAATCTATAATCCAACATATATATATATATATCAAAGGTGTATCAACATGTGTTTAAATGCAATGATTATCCAAATGGGGACACTTGTTAAACCATTTAGAAATTAACGAAGTGAGAATATATATCCGAATTACCATATACTAACATGTTGATAATCAATGGGTGTATATAATATAGGGTTAATAATCTGTACAGTAATAATATAATTCTGAAACATTCTTACTCATGTCTATTGCATAAAGGAAATGCAAAGGTAGGATACTTGCCTGATACGCAACTTAGTTTTATCTTTTATGTAATCACCTATCATTAATCAGATCATTCGTTTGATTAGAACAATATACTATAACACATAGTACTGCATTTCACAGTCAACACATAACCTAATCACGTTGTCACACATATTCAGCAGTCATTGCATCACAAACAAACATTAACGCAGTCAAAATATCTAAGTCTAGAAAAATTTCCGAACTATATCGGATTGTCTGCAAATTTCTGTCGGGTAATTATCAAGTCTAAGACTCTATTCTTACTTACTCAATATCTATCTACAAGTATCATTTATTAATTATTTTAAAATGACTTAATATAATTTTAAACATTTATTATATTTTATCAATTAATTTTCAAAAACAAACCTAATCATTATTAAATTATTTAAATAGTACACAATTCTATTATCATTAATATTTAATAAACTAATTATCCAAATATTAAAAGTCATTAATTATAACTTAAAATATTTTTAATTCATTTATATCCTTTTTAAATGATTGTTAAGTAAATAAAATCATGTTAAAAATATTTATTTAATATAATTATTAAATAAATTTAATATCATTTATATTAACTTAATATCATTAGTATTAATTTATTAATGAAATTATCCTTTAAATAGTAAAAGTTATATTTTATAACTTAAAATATCTTTAAACACTTTATTTTTATTTAAAATGATTTTAAATAAATAAAATCATTTTAAAATAAATTATTTATTATAGTCATTAAATAAACCTAATATCATTAATATTAAATTATTAATATTTTCATGACAAAATATCAAAAGTTATATTAAAATATTTTTATAATCCTTTAAATCATTTTTATATTATTTTTAAATCATAATTTCTATTTTTCATAAATTATTTAATACATTTATTAAATAACTTAAATATCATTAATATTAATTTATTAATGAAATTCATCACAAAATATTAAAAGTTATCAAAAATTAACTCATAATATTTTTAAACACTTTATTCATATTTAAAATGATTTTTATATAATTAAAATCATTTTTCTCTAATTTATTTAATACACTAATTAAATAAATTAAATATCATTAATATTCAAATAATTATAAATATTAATGGAAAATAACCCAAATAATTAAAAGTTATTTTTCATCATTTAAAATAATTTTTTAAAACTAATTTTGTAATTTTTATAATTTATTTTTATTTTTATCAATTTCGAAATTAAGAAATTAAATTAATTAAAAGCGAATCATAATAGGCCTTTTTATGATGTAAGAATCGTCATTGTTGGTGTTCTTGAGCTCAAGAACACCGATGACTCGATTCTACAAACATACCAAGTTTTACCAGCTTTAATTTCATGCCTAGTTTGTTTCTGTCAAATCTAAAACTTAGGTATTGTAGTGTTGATGTAACTCTATAAGTTTCAATCGTTATATGGATCATACCACAACATAACAAGGACATCTAGGCCAACAAACAAACTGTTAGAAGGTTTCTGGGTTTTCCCAGAAACCCAGCAGTTCGAGTGAGCATATTCAAGCTCAAATATTTTAGTGTTCTGATCATCATTTTGGTGATTTTATGGTTCATAATGGTAGCATACACAACAAGGTATAACACGATAACAAGATCACAGTTCTACAATAGCTAAATCTAATAGATCAAGTCCAGTCAAAGTTGTCAGAAAACTGTTCTTAAAATTTTTTGGAAAATTCCCAGAAACGTAAATCAATATCAAGTGGGCTAGTTTGACCACTTTTCACGGTTGATCTGTTGATGTGTGAAGACATATAAAGACCCAGATTTGTAGTATACTATACAAGCTACAACATTGTTACCATAACATTATCATATCACTTACAAGATGACAGATCCATGCTTTCAAAGATCTTGTCAGAGCCTGTTTACCCTTTCTGGGTTTACCCAGATTTCATCCGGTCATGGTCGGTCAACCGACTTTGACCGTTAATATCTCACAATCTAGATATCCAATGACAGTGAATCCACTTTCAGAGTAAAGACAACATGACATACTAGAAATATAAAGCTTAAAACAACTTAAACCATAAACATACCAAGATCTACGACCACCAACGACATTCATTGTCGAATAACCAAAAAATGTAATTTCCAGATTTTTGAAAAACTTAAATTTGAGCATATAAATGTTATGGATTCACTAAATACCAACCCAGAACATTAATTTACACATCATACAACATATTTAAACATTCTAACATCTAATCCAACATAGCATAAAGATCAAATTTTCTAAGTTGGGTCTTATACCTCTATGAACCAAATTTTGATCTTCTAACTCTAATCTGATCTTGATGTTACGGGGACTCACTAAGGAACTGAAATGCTAACTATTTTCGTGGGTTTAGAGAGAGAGAAGCTTGGTGGTGTATGTGTGAGAAATTGGGACAAAGTTATGAACTTTCCTCTCTCTCAATCTATACATAACTTGATGAAATGGTTAGGGTTGATCATTCTTATTGATTAAAGGCTATTACTAGACCACATGGCTATGTTGAGTTGGTTTACCAAGTAAAGTTATGGCAACCTATACAAGTTATCTATTTAAATAATGCTAGAAGGGCAATTTGGTCATTTGACTTATAAAGTGCATAGTACTTTGGTAACTTCTCACACCTATTAGGTTTTAACCCTTAGGGTTTGACCCTAGGGTTTCATAAGCTCTAAATCTAAAATTGTGTATTAAGGGCAAAATAGGAAATCTTAGTTTTCTAAAATGTTGATTAGGGTTTCTTAATGAAATTAAGTTTCCTAATCACTTAGGACTTATAAATTAGACTTTATAATCTACTAATTACTATTAAGCTTGCTAAATTAATAACTAGGGTTTGTAATTTAGCAATTAGGGTTTCTAGATACTAATTAGGGTTTACCTAATTAACATTAATCATAATAATAATCACTAATTACATAACACATAACTTAACAACCATTATAGTCATATTTGACTTTATACTATAGTTTATCAAGAATGTTAGGATTTTGTCTTGTCTCTACTATTACTTTGTTCACACATTAACATTACACACATATAAGACATTGCTTATATCATTGAAATATAACTACTATAATATTATTATTCTCATCCCTTATTCAAATCCAGACTTAGGGTTTTGAATTCATATCTGACATAACTGTAAGACCCCAACTTATTATTAATGAAATTTAATTTTCCCTATTTATTATTTTGAAATAGTAAGGGTTGATTTGATTAATGTGGATAGTTATGGGTAAAATACGCAAATATTTTAAAATAAGCAAGTGGTTATAAAATATTCATTGTTGTCGGGAATATTCGTTTTGGTCGTGGAATATTCGTCTTTGTCGGGGAATATTCATATACGACGCCAGTAACGTAAATGTGTGGGCCCATAACTGAAAGCGATTGGATGAAGAAAAACGATAAATATAAGTTGTTTAAAAATAATTCACGTAGTTATTACTGAAGTAATCTTGTTAAAATACTAAATTGGTTAAAACAAAGTAGCACCACGGTATTGCACCAATTATTGATTCTTACGTGAAAGGCACTTACTCAATAATGGTTACGATAATTATTTGTTCAAGATTTTATTGATTTAATAATTGCTTGCGTTGATATTTTATATTCTTGTTGTTTGAATAATTATCATTACACAATATTTTTTCATTATCGAAGCAATAATTCATATTATCCTAATAATATTATTAGATAACATTATTGGCAATGTCTAGAAAATTACATTTTAAGGAGAGATTTGGTCACCTAATTACGCCATGAATAAGGAGAAATTCTTATTGAAAGCCCCTCTTTCTGAAACCGCACGGTTGTCGATATTGTGATTACAGAATATTATTTGTGAATAATTAATTATTGATTCATATGATGAGGAAACTATTGATTTTATGTGGATATAGATGGAGAAAATTTTAATGTGACAATTGTTGAAAATTGAAATTTTTATCTTTTTCCGATAAAATAATTCATTTAAATATATTATTATATTTTAATAATATAATAATGGTGATATTTTTACAACGAATGTGTGATATATGAGTATATGAGGAGGAAGAGTATTTTTGTTGCAATAAATGTTTAAAACATGTTAAACATGTCAGTGGACCCCATTTATTGACTGAAATTTGATTATAGCCTGTAAAATCACCCGTTTGTGGATTTCGGTCAATTTCTGTTTGGAATTTGGAAAAACTTCCTTCTACAAAGTTGTAGATAATGGAATTTTCTATGGTAAATCGTGAGTTTCGAATTTTTCTGATAAAAGAGCTATTTATTATGAATTATTTAAGTTTCGAAGCTCCGAAATAATTGATTTTTGGAAGTTTTAATTGTTTTAATTAACAAAAACGTTTTTGTGTTTGGTTAGCCTCATTAAACACATGCAAGTTGCTGAATTTAGATGGTTCTAGGTGCGTAGACAAATTTGTATATATATATTATTATTATATTAAATTTTCTACTTTGGTGTTCTAAGCATTTTCCTATAAATAGGGTGCTTAGGTTAGAATTGAAAATCACACCAGAAATTGAAGTTTTCTCTCTCTATATATTATCGGCGTTATTCTTGTGAGTATTTTGAGTATACTTTGAGTATTGCTATACGATTGCAAGTTCAAGTCATAGCTTTATATTTGGTGTTTCATTTAAATCTTGATCTTTCGAGGTAAAGGATATTATTTTTTTAATGATATTATTTATTCTAATATCATGATGTTGAAGTATTGATCTGAACTTTTTAATCAAATTTGGAATTTTTAGTGTCGGGGTTACTATTCACGTATACGACATTATTCACGATATCTACAGATCTTATTCACGAATCTTGACTATTCATCGAAAAATGAAAGTTTTCCTTTTCGTCCAAAATATCTATTCTGGATACTAGCTTTGATTGTATCCATGTTTTGATCATTCTTGAATTTTACACCACTATGATTATTTTTGAGGCATTTTTGGACATGGATAAAACAAAGTACGAATCCTTAATCCTTAATCCTTGTCATTTTGTTTCACTGGATTCGTTTCTTTAAAAATATTTTCATCATCCTCGGTCTTAAATGACGATATTATTGAATATCTTTGGCACAGTAGTGCAAGATGAATGATTTCTGATGAATATCTTTGGCCGTAGTGCAAAGATGAACAGGTGTTTAGATGAACATGACCAACTGATGAATATCTTTGGCTTGTAGTGCAAAGATGAATATTTGATTCCAGATGTATATTGATTGATGTTACGAGGATAAAAGATAGAGCGATGAACTTTTAAATTCATACATAGAAGATAGTAGTTTGCATTCTCTACTTAACTCTTCTAATGAATTATTATTTCCATTGCGAATATTGATTTAAAACTTGTTGTCTATTGTATTCTATTAGATTTTTCCCTATCAAGACTAACGATAATTTGTTGTATATTATCTTAGTCATAATATTCTTTACTGGGCTAGTTGAGCTCACCTTTTCCTTATTGTTCCATTTTTCTTCTCAAGAGGCGAGAATGTAGCGAGTACTAGTCGGGGTATGGAATGAAGGTTCAAGAGAGAGTTGTTTAGTAGTCCTCACTATTTTTGTAAAATAATGTATCAATAATTATGATGGGGATTTATTTGCGTGTGAATATTGTCTAGATAGCAATATCTGTATTTAAACTCATAGTTTATATGTTGTAATAATAAAGTTGTAGTTGTTTCTGTACCATGAATTGACAACTCAGAATGGGTGATGTATACCTATTTTGGGGGCGTCACAATAACCTTCACAAATACTATTATTAATTAACTTAATATAATATATACATATCATAAAATCCATATCATATATACAATAATCATATTTTCATGAAAAAAATTAATAAATATTTTTATTACAACATAATTTTATTATAAAATTATAATGATCAATAAATCTAATAGGAGATTATTTACATCTAATAAATAATTTTATTTATCAGATACAATTACTTTAATTTGCACATATTCTAACTCTTGTATATATATATAAAAAAAATTAATTCGTAAAATTCCTTATTGAGAATATTGGGTTATTACAATTTATCCTTGACGAATCCTGCGGTCCATTCGGTCTAAGCTGCATTCATATGGTTCAAGCAAGAGTGAGCATAACAAGCTCAGCAAGTACAACAATTTCATTTTTAAAAGCATGCTTGAAACATAGGAATCGTATATCTTCAGTAACTGGATATTAGTTACGAAGTACTATTAATAACTTAAAATAGCATTCATTTTCTTTCAAAAAATTTTATCATAACAATATTCAGTAAAACACTAAATCTGGTCCAAAACCATGAGCGTTTCATAATTTCTTTGAAAAGGACAACCCGGTACGAAGTCCGTAAGTCCGGCATAACTTACGAGCACTTCTAGGTGATCAACCTATAGTACTCTATGTTGATCAACACAACATTTATTAAATGTGTGTACGTTTAAGTTGTGGCAACCACACGGGCCCATCGAATACTCGATGAAAATACATTTTTTTATTCATATTCAAAGCTTACGGAATCCGCATCTAACAACATATGCTGTCGGATAAGCGTTAGAAATTCTATATTGAAAGACTTGTAAATAAATCGATCACTCTATCAAGATTAGTCTTGCCGAGTTAAAACTGGCATCGACTCTTTCTTTAAAATCACACATGCATCTCATAACTTGAATCATTTGAAAACTTGGCTAACACGAAAGTTAGATAAGCGTTTAGAAAAACTTACCTTCAGCGTCTGCTACAGTAAAATTACTTTTCCTTTGAGTCTTTAAGGTCTCTACAACACATAATCGCATAACATACCACATTAGGTCATGAATAAACATACATAGTTCCTAAAGAATCTTACCTTTCTTCTCAATCTAATCATGTATTAGATTTGTTATTTATTGGTTCCGACATTCCATCGTTCTATTACATCGTTCTTACCAACTTCATTCCTTTTTATAACTTAATTGAAATTATTTCATTATTACAACTCGGTTCGAGTTAATTATCCTTCCTCACGGCTTACTAACGTCATTACGTTATTAATTGATACTTAATCGGCTTTGGTTATGTACACTTATTGTACACCGTTCTTGTTTACATTTAATTAACTTTCTTTAACTCTAAGTGATCACACTTGAGTTTTAATTATGACTTAACAATATTTTATTAAGTCCCTTAGTTCGTTACTAAACAATTTCCCTTCATCTTCTACTTGAAACCATACTTTTCTGTCTAGCTTTTAAAATCATACGTTATTTTGAGCCAAGTTGCTTTTGTTATGTCATGTGCATGTATACGCCTTATTGTGGCTTGAAAATCTGGACTCAATACGATGATGCGATGTCAGTCGCTTTGTTACTTGTCGCACTGTGGCGCGAGTTTGCAGGGGACTATGGCCACTTTGGCGCTGTGGCGCCGGTCATTTAGGCTTGGAGTCGCACCGCAGCGCGGACTCTAAGCCACAGAAACTTTGCCAATTTTTTCAAACTTGTGAGATTCCCGGACTCGTAACTTCTTCGTTATAAGTCCGAATTGGCTCGTTCAAGAGCCTATGGTTCACAAATCACATACTCTACGTGGTCATGCAAGAATTTTATCTATTCGACTTCATTTGCTAATATTTCACCTATTAGTCCATTTTTAACGAAAACGATAAACGTTCGTGAACGTTCAACTCTCGTTTCTTCGTTCTAAGTTGGAATCCGACCATTTTTGAGTCCGGAACTCTATAATGCCAAATAAGACTTGTCTCCATTGAAAACCAACGTTTCCAAGCTCAATATCAAAATTCGACTTCCATTCCGAGAATTTCACGAATTCGACGATTGTCGTCTAATCGTGTGAATTCCGGCGAAACTTCGTTACTTAAGATTTGTTCTTCGTTTCAAAAGGATTTATTCCTTCATACTGACATATTTACATACATGCTTCATTAACTTATAAACACGATAAGTTATTACTTATTCTGGGTGAGTTTGTAACTTATTAAAGTATAAAAATACTTATATTTCCATTTCTCATAACTTATGTCTTCTCTTCATATGACTCATTATGATTAATGACTTTTAACCATTCTTCTTACTTCTTATTATCATACTCACTTTATTAATGTAAACATGTCACAAGTTCTCACAAGTTCTTATACATTCATTATAGGTTCATAACTTATTTATGATTGAATTTCTAATTCATGACTTATACGGATTATTAAGACTTAAGCCCATTGATTCATTATTCTAACCCCTTCTTAGCATGCTAGTTCTACCAATACCCCATTCTTTAACAAATGAAGAAAAAGAGAATCATGGTTTAAGAATACTTACTCTTGAATAACACTTGGTTAATCTTTAATCTCTTTCTTGCTTCTTGAAATATGAACTATTGCTTTTCTAGCTTTTGTAGCTTATTATCTCTAACCAATAAGCTCTCAACATATGGGATGAAAATATAACAACCAACAAATGAAATACAAATCTTGCTATTTATAGGAAATCCTAAGTTAGGGTAGTTTGGTCATTAATCCATCCACCTCCTTACTATTCCTAGCTTAAGCACTAAGTAAACTTGGCCTCCATAACACTTAGGCATTAAGTTAACTTGTTTAGCACAAATTTTATCCTTTGCTTGCTCACCACATTTACTTAACCATTATCTTGCTCCCCGCTTTAATTACTTGGTCATTACATATCTTAGCCATTAAGTTACTTGTTTATCACTTTGGATCACCCATGGTTTAAACCATGGGTTTAAACCAACCCATAACCCCCTTGGTTCTTACTTTGGGCTTTAGTTTAATTATCTTAACTTATACACTGGGCTTTACATTTAATTCACATTGGACTTAACCATTTCCATACTTGGGCTAACATAATCTTTAACAATACCCACAAATCCATTATAATTGGCTTAAAGTCTTATAACGTATAATTTACGTATTAATCTCGTATTCCACCTCGTAAACTTATTCATCATATATGATATGCTATCATTCATACATACGCGTATTCATTACTTCGTACAATACCTACATATTATACGATCATTACTTAATTCATTGCACGCGCTTTAAATTCCTTCTCAGAAGTCACTTTCCCTAAACGTTAGGTTTTAAGTCCACAGGCGAAATATTTCATTTTCCATAACTGAAATATTATTGGATATTCTATCTTACCTCGATATTCCATCGTTACATATTTTTGGGAAGTTCAAAAATAATTTCCTAGCAGAAATGCGTGAATAGTGTTTTTTAGAAAATTTCTCGAAAGCTTTTATTTTCATCTAAGAAATTCAAACACTTTAATTCTACCACGTAGCCAAAATCCTACGACGATCTGATATGTTTACGTCATAGAACGACATTCAATTAGCATGCTCCCATAAATAATCAATTAAATTCATTTAATCCTTATAATTAAATAAAATTTTAATTCTTCTAAAAATTTGATTTTCTCGGGCATTACATTCTTCCCTCCTTATAAGGATTCTGTCCCCAGAATCTCGCCAATAATACATACACCTTTAAGGAATTTTTTTCTTCATTTTAATCTCGAGTTCCCACAATGCTTCTGCAACATTGGGGTTCTTTCATTTCACCTTCACCGAATGTATTATCTTATTTTACATAACTTATCACTTCCTATCAATAATTTGAGTTGGAAGTTAAACACTTACTAACATATTATCCTATCTTCCTTTTATTAGTTCTTCTTTTAACTTTAAAATTATTTGGAACTCAAATTCCTCCTTCAAAACAAGACTATACTTAGTCTTCTATTTATCCTGCGTCTTCTTCTTTATTTACTTACATTCCTCGTTACCTAGTTGTACTTAATTAACTCGTTCCATTATCATGGATTGAGTCTACCTTATGAATAACATTTCTACCCCTTTATTCCGTAAACTAACTTCTAACTCCGTTCTCGCCATCTCCGTTATTAACTCATTCTGAGTCGTTAACATTGATAGTTTTCCTTATTCTTCCTACCTAATGTGCCGGCTTCTACATTTACCTTCCCTGAATGATATATAATATCACAGTCCTCTTTCTACCGCATATTCAACTTCTTCTGTGTGGAGATATATTTCAGACTCTTAGAGTCCGTGTATATCTCACCTTTCTCCCAGTATAAATACTATCTTCAGATTTTTTTTATTTAAAACTTCAGCTGCCAATTCTGGATCATAAGTAGGATAAACCTTCTTATAATACTTTAACTGGCGTGATGCATACACAATGACATTGCCATGCTATAAGAGCACGCAATAATGTCTTCTATGTGAAACATCGAGATACACTACAAAATTTCTCATATCATCTAATAGAGATAATACATGTGCTTCACTTAACCTTCCTCTAAAATACTGTGACGCTAATGGTACCTTCAACCATAGCACCTCACAAGAGAACCTATCAATTTGTCACTGACTTGTTCGGCGCCCCTTAAGGAAATCTAGCTTCAGTACATTAGTCAACCCAAATGACATAACCAGAAACTTGTCATAACTATAACGAGTTCTGAATGTTGTCCTAGGTACCTCCTTCTTCTTCCTTATTTTCAACCAACTATACCCCGTACACAAATCTATCTTAGAAAAATTCTTTGCCCTTTTCAACTGATCTGATAGATCATCGATCCTGGGCCATGGGTATTTATCCTTAACTGCTAACTTATTTCCTATTACAATAGTTGATACGCAACCGTAACGACTCATCCTCTTCCTTAACATCCTACTAACTTACGTCAAGGTTAGACGATAATAGTGTCTCGGTGCTTTATTACTGTAAATTACTACCTTGGGTTTTCTTAGAAAATCGAAGATTCATACATTTATTCTAACAATTTATTAAAGTTCTATGGTTACTTAACTCATTCCTACCGAGAATTTCTTCAAATTCTCTCAACTTTATTGGTAATTATCTACCGATACTTGCCTACTTCTATTATCCATGAAACCATTTCCACGAATTTAATTAAAGAAAGTTATTTCCTCATCCTCTACCTTAATGTTTTAAAGGTACTTATAATCCCTTTCAGATAGACTCCTAGATGAGTCTTTCCACGTGTTTTACACACTTCGATCCTGCGCTTAGGATCCCCTTGTCCCACTCTAGTATTCCCAGAGTTAAAATTCCTTTCTTTTTGGCATATTGCCACTATTACTGGCATTCTCTGTCTTGGTTCGTCCCTCTCCCTTGCTCTCATTCTTTCTCTCTTTGTAGTATTGAGTCAACGCCTCACTACCATCCTCTGCTATAATTACCTTCTCCAGAATGGTCCCATAGGAAACCCTCTGGAACACCGACATCCCACTATAGAGCCAGGATTTCCAGCCCTGCTCAAACCTACGAGCCTTCATCTCCTCAGTGTCCACTTGGTGTGGAGCAAACCTTGCCAATTTATTGAATTTGGACGCGTACTAGGGAACCGTTATGTCCCCTAGTTTAAGTTCCAAGAACTTAATCTCCATCCTACCTTGCATACTTGTAGGGAAATAATTCTCGAGGAAAACCTTTTTGAATTGTTCCCATGTTACCGCATCTGTTCTAGCCCCACCATGGTGAGCCTCCCACTAAAGGTTGGCTTCCCCTTTTGTCATGTAAGTTGCAAAAGGAATCTTTTGCGCCTCACCTACATTTGTAATAACAAAAAGCCTTCTCAAATTCTTTTACCCCTGTCTGGGCATCTATTGGGTCCGTCGTTCCTTTGAACTCCGGCGGACCTACGCTTTTAAACTCTTTAAAGGTAGTCGTTCTGACTATTCTAGGTTTTCGCGGTTTCTCTAACCCCGGTTTGGTTAAATGCAGCCGTTAATAAATTAACGAACTCTTGCACAGGGTTGTTCTGACCCATCTTGGTTATCATTATTTGATTCCACTTCCTGACTACATTGTCTTCTCCTTGGCAGTATTTTCTGATAAACTTTCATTATTATCTATTTACTTACTTCGTTATTATTCACCACATACCAACTCGCATCATAACAAATCATCTCAATGAAAACTTTTATATTTATATGCCTCTTCATAGTTTGAAACTATTTACAATTCGTTCTCCATAGCCAAAAGTTATTACATTTTTATCCCAAAATGGTACTTCACAAAAGTTGAGATTTACAAAAGACTACCCTATTATACAGAAGAGGGTTTTACTTCACTACACAGATACTTATAACTTTAGATTTCTTAATAATGCATAACAGCATCCTCGTGTTTCTCATTCGCAATCGCCACTACAGTATCCCGACTAATAGTATAACGGGTTTGTCCTGACTCATTGGAATAACAAGCAACTTTCAGCATAAAATCATTATAAGCACTCTCATGGATGTAAGACATCCTTGCTATCTTCCGGTTCTTCTCCCCCAGTTCTTTACGAAGCTCATCGGCCTCGTTTTTATAGTCTTTAGCCTTATTTATCTTGAGCACCTTCTCATCATGCTCTGACTCAAAATCTGCTTCTGCAGACTCCTTTGCTATGTAAAAAGCACTAATCTCTTCATTCTGATTCTGCACAACTGCACTCAGTTGCACATTTTTGTCAATCTCTGCTAGTTACTATGATCTCATTGCATCTGGAGGTGATGACTCTAGTGTAGGTACCACTGTATCAACCGATGTTATCTCCATTCCTCCCTCCACATCGCTCATCATATCCAGGTATGATGTCCAAGCTACATCTCCCTCAGAGTAGTCTTCCTCAGAAAAATACTCCTCTGTCTCCGACTCTAAAATCACTAATGGTACCTCTGCCACTGACATAGGTACAGGCTCTACTCGGTTCACAAGCTCTTCTCTCACCACGTGTATATCTCTATACATCAATCTATCGATCGACATCCTACAATAACACATAACACGTTGATTAGTACATAACACACAATAGTATAAGCACCAATCACATTTAATTTATTTAGGGTTACTTTCCATCTTTTAAATCTTTCGATACTGAGTTTCCTCAATACCTTATTAACTCAATTGACTTAAGTAAAGCTTGAGTTTTACTTCCTTCGGACTTCTCTTCCTTAACGAGGTTATTAGCCTAAGGTTCTTCCCCCCTTAAGTTTTATAACCTAATGCTTTGATACCAACCTGTGACGCCCCCAAATCTGGGTCTCTTCCAACCCGACATATGGTGCCCCACGGTGCTACAGTTCACACAAACTGTAAGACCCCAACTTATTATAAATAAAAATTGAATTTCTTCTATTTATTATTGTGAATAATAAGGTGATAATTTGATATAATACTTTGGTTATGGGTGAAATGTGCAAATTTTGGAAAATAAGCAAGTGGTTATAAAATATTCAATTGTCGGGGAATATTCGTTTGGTCGTGGAATATTCATTCTGTCGGGGAATATTCGTACGATGGCGCAGCCATTTGTGGGCTCCATAACGGAGAACGGTCGGATGTAGAAAATGACAAAATTGAATAACGGCGTAGTTGTTACCATTAAGACTGTTGGAATACCCGGTGGTTAAAATACGATGTCGCTGTGGTTGCACAAAGAAGCACTCAGATTGCACAATATTGTTGAATTATTGATCCTTACGTAAGAAGGCACTACTCAATAATTGTCACAGTAGTTACTGCTCAATATTTTATTTTATTGATTCAATAATTGCTGCGTTGATATTTTATATTATTGTTGTTTCAATAATTATCATCAGATGTCTGATATTTCCATTATCGGATCAATAATTCATATTATTTGAATAATATTATTAGATAACATTATTGGCAATGTCTAGAAAGTTACGCTCAAGGAGAGGTTTGGTTACCTAATTGCGCGCCAAAGAAGGAGAAATCCTTATTGGAAAGTCCCTCTTTTCCGGAAATACTGGTTGTTATAAATGTGATTCTCAGAATATTATTTGTGAATAATTAATTATTGATTCATATGATAAGGAAATATTTATTTTATATGGATATAAATGATGGATTTATTTATGTGGTTTTAAATGAAGGAAATAATGTTGAGGTGTTTTATCAGTATTTTGTCTGTGTGGATGTATTAAAAATCATCCATTTGTGGATTTCGGATATTTTATGTTTGGAATTTGGAAAAACTCAAAGCTACAAAGTTGTAGAGAATTCAATTTCAAAGTAATGGACATAAAATTCGTATTTTTTACGATAAATCTGCTATTTTCTATGAATTCATCAAGTTTCAAAAATAAAATGATTTTTATTAAATTATGGGTGGGACCCACTTTTGGTTTATCAAACATGTGGGTCAATTTCTTTGGAATTATTTTTTAAAATGGCATGCTAGTCTTGGTCTTTAGGCATGCGTAGAAATTGATTTAGAAATAATATTATTTTATTATTTTAGTCTCCTATGCTCTAAAGATTTTCCTATAAATAGACGCTTAGGTTAGAATTGAAAATCACACCATAAACAAGTTTTCTTTCTCTCTAGATTCTCGAGCGTATTTTTGTGAGTATTTTGATACTTTGAGAGTTGCTGTTTGGTACAAGTTTCCTTCGGCTTTCTATCCGATATTCCGATCAGAAGTACCGTTATTTTGTGGAAAGGGATGTTGTTTTCTTCCTAAATGATATTATTTTCTTCAATATCATTATACCAAAATATTGGTCTGAACTTTTTATCAAATTTGGAACTTTTTGTGTCGGGGTTACTATTCACGTATACGGCACTATTCACCAAAAAATGAAATTTTCTTCTTTTTGTCCAAGATATATATTATGGTTACTATATTTGATTGTATCCATGTTTTGATCTTTATTTTTGAATTATGCTTCAAAATTGGTTATTATGGAGTATTATTGATCTTGGATAAACTGTGGTACGAATCCCTAATATTTGTCCTTCTGTCTCACTGAATTCGTTTTCTTTAAAATATTTTTCATCATTCTCAGTCCTAAATGATGATATTACTGAATATCTTTGGCCTGTAGTGCAAAAATGAATGATTAACCGATGAATGATTAACAGATGAATATCTTTGGCCCGTAGTGCAAAGATGAACATGTGTTGAGATGAACATGACCAACTGGTGATACAAATGAATATCTTTGGCCTGTAGTGCAAAGATGAATATGATTAAAGATGTATATTGATTGTTGTTACAGGGATAAAATATTGATGATGGACTTTTAAATCTTAGAAGATAGTAGAACTCATTCTCTACTTGACTCTTCTAATGGATTGTTGTTTCGATGCACGTTTGTTGATCTAAAACTTGTTATTATATTTTATCGATTTTTCTCTGTTGAAAACTAATGATAATTTGTTGTATATTATCTTAGTCATAATATTCTTTACTGGGCTAGTTGAGCTCATCCTTTTCCTTTTTGTTCCATTTTTCTTCTCAGGAGGTGAGAACATAGCAGGATCTAGTCGGGGGTATGGAGTGATGGTTCTAGAAAGATGTTTTAGCAGTCCTCACTATTTTTGTAAAATAGTGTTTGAATAATTGTAATGAGGACTTATTTGAGTGTGGATATTTTCTAGAAGACAATATTTGAATTTTAAACTCACATTATGTGTTGTCGTATTTTGCACGACAATTGTATTATTGAAGTTGTAGTTTTCTTTCTGTACCATGTATTTGACGACTCAGAATGGGTGTTGTATACCTATTTTGGGGGCGTCACACAAACATTCAATCGAAATGCCTCAAAAGAACGAATATGTCTTATATATATTCCAAAACAGTTCTACCATTTCCTAGGTTCTTTATAACCGTTACATTTTTTCTTGTCATAATATCAAATATTATCATTACAAACCTATACTATTACATAGGTAATCTACAACTTCGCTTTAGCCTTAACTTTATCCTTGATGAATCCTGCGGTCCATTCGGTCTAAGCTGCATTCATATGGTTCAAGCAAGAGTGAGCATAACGAGGTCAGCAAGTGTAAAGCCCCAAATTCAAGTACTTGAAGCCCGAATTCAGTGTTTCACGATACCATTTCTATGAGCGAAAAAATACTAATAATAATAACAATAATATAAATATTTAACTTAATTTACATAACTCCCAAGTACGTAACCTTTAATCATTCCTTACAGTACATGATAATAAATATATAACATTGTCTTAATAATATTAAACTATTACATAAGATAACATTGAAATCATTTAGCAACCTTTTCCTTTCCCTTGTTTCTAGCAGAGCCTTCAGATTGCTCACACTTAGCTGAAAACATTTAAATTAAGCAAGGATGAGCATTTGAGTGCCCAGCAAGTAATAACAATTATATATACATAAGCTGAAAGAATTTAAATATTTTCTTTATACTACTCTTCTACAACGAATCAATAGTTGTGAAGTAATCTGAACCGATAATAATAACACAACAATTCTCTTTCAAATTTTTGAAACTACGTACTGACTATAAATAGGGTTAAGGAGACATACTATGAACATTATTTTTATTTTCGAAAAGGTTAAATAGAACTTCATCTGTAAACTGTCATAACTTACGGGCACGGGGGTGATCAGCCCGTTGTACCCTGTATTGATCAACATTGCATGCAAGAACGATAGGATCGTTCACTCATCACTTTTCCATAAGCGCATAAAAGTTTTCCCGTGTAAGGGATGTTCATACTTGTCGGGGTTCCAAACCAAAATAATTCGGTTGGATAATAATAAGGTTTTATCTTTTTCAACAATAATCTATAATTTAACATATATGTATACGGGTAATTAACAAAGGTGTATCAACATGTGATTAAATGCAATGATTATCCAAGTGGGGACACTTGTATAACCATTTATAGAAATTAACGAATGTAATATATATATAAATTACCATATACTAACATGTTGATAATCAATGAGCGATATATAATATAGGGTTAATAATGCATACAAGAATAATATAATTACAAACATTCATACTCATGTCCATTGCATTAAGAAAATGCAAAGGTAGGATATCTTATTCGATGCTACCGCTTACAATACGCAACTTAGTTTAATCTTTTATATCACGACCTATCATTAATCAGATCATTCGTTCAATTAGAACAATATACTATAACATATAGTACAACATTTCACAGTCAGCACATAATCTAATTGCATTATCACATATGTTCAAAAGTCATTGCATCACAAACAAACATTAATACAGTCAAAATATCTAAGTCCGTATCAATTTAATAAATATGTTCATTGTCTGACGCCTTTATCGGGTAATTATCGAGTCTAAAACTCTATTCCAACGTTCAATATTCGTAAGTATCAGTCATATTATTTTAAATGACTTGATAAACATTTATTAATTTATCATGAATTTTCCAAAACCGAAATCATTATTAAATGATTTAAATATCAAATAATTCTATTATCATTTAATTATTATTAAACTATTAATAATATTTTTATTCATTTACCAATAGTATTAATATTTTATTCATTTACTAATAGTATTAATATTTTATTCATTTACTAATATTATTAATCTTAATATTATTTAATTCACCTCTTAGTATTATTAGTTCGCTAATAATACTTTTATTCGCTTTTACTAATATTATTAACATCTTAATAATATTTTAATACTTTTACTAATATTATTAATCCTCTTAATAATATTTCAATCATGCATTAATATTATTACTTTAATAATATCTTACATATAATGTTTTTTATTCATGTACTAATATTATTAATCATTTAATAATATTTTATTCATTTACTAATGTTATTATATTTTTAATAACATTTTATTTAATCTCGAATATTATTATTTACTTAATAATATTTTAATCATTTAATAATACTTCAATCATTTATTAATATTTTAAATCAAATATGATTAACCATTTAATAATATTTTAATAAAGTATTAATCTTAATATTTTATTTACTAAACAATATCATATTCTAATATTATTAATATCATAATCACATTTTAATAATTTATTAGATCAATAAACAATTTATTTTTATTGTTCACCCTTTATAAAACCATTTATTTAATATCCATAAAAGGTCATAAATAATATTTCTTATTATAAATTACCAAAATGCCCTCAAATAGTCATAATATTATATATTAGGAGTATTCAAGCATTAAAATTATATTTTTCTTTTTAAGACATCCCTTAACTATTTATTTTCTTTTATTCATAACATAATCATTTTTAGGATAAATACCAAACTAATTCCAAAAATTCGCAGCTTCTGTATTTTGATATAATATGAACCCACAAGGATGCCCAAATTTTTCTGGAAATTTAGAAAATGATCTAGTATTTTTAAAGTTCCCAAAACACTCGGATCTTGCTTCATTTTTAATAAATTGAGTTTTACTCAGACAAATCTAAAATTTTTAGGGTATGCTCTCCTAACATATATGAACCTACTGTAAAAATTTCGGAATTTTCCAGTGTATACACAGTGAGATATTCGAAGGTAAATATTTAAGAGTCCTTTACGGAAATAGTCATTACGCACAATCTATAACTCGAAACGTGTCCGTTCTTTTTCCTACATGTAGATAACTTCTCAAGGTACTTTTATGAATATTTCCAGATTTTTAAGAGACATGAAACTATCTGAAACAGTCCCAAGAAAAATGGGACATAAGCTATTTTAGGGTTTTTTGAACCCTTAACATTCCAAGTGGGCTGTTTTGGGGAAATCAACCCCCAAAGGTTTCAAAACTTGTTAGATTTGTGTTCTGTTACTTGGGTTTACTAGATAACTCATGTATCTAGCACCCCCCTTCGATGGATCACAAATCTAAGTTGGAAAACTTGAGTTACACAAGATTTAGTAGAAGAAAACAAGAGTTTTCACCCTTGGAGAATATATGCTCATATTCTTCATCTAAGCCTTTGATCTAACACTCAAAGATACTTAGTTACATACATGATGATATGTAGGACTAGGGTATCTTGAGTATTTGTTCATAACCCCAACAAAACTCAAGCTATAAAACAAAGTAGAAGAAGAAGATGAATGTTAGGTTATACCTTGATTTAATGGCAACCTTCCTTGATTTACCAAAGTAAGTGATGAACATAGGATGCATGAACAAACTAGCACTCCTCTCTCACTCTCTATATGGCTGAACTTCTCTATCCTTTCTCTCTCTAGAAGTTGCTAGCTTGGGAGAAAAATTAAAAGAAGAAGAATGAGAGAAAATGAAATGTTCTAACAAATGAAATGGGTGAGTAACTATTATCCCCCATACTTTTATTATCCCATGGATAAAAGGCTTCACCTTATCTCTTCCAATTAAGCCTAATCATATGGTTAAAGATGCTAAGTAGATTTTCTACCAATGGGAGCATGAGACACTTGTCCTTGTGTGTAAGACTTACTAATTAAGGAACTTGATTAGCATAATTTGGTTGTCTTAAATGGCCTAATGTGGTCGGTCCCCCTTGTCCCATTATATCCTCCATTTTGCTTTTATTTTAATGCATAAATTAGATAAATCAAAGGTCTAAAATACCCTTAATCATGTGGGCTAAGTATTGGTGTGCATTTTATTTCTTTTGGGCTTCTCCTTTAATTGTTTTGGGCCATGTAATGAACATAGTTTAACAATTTTAATATATATTACCCAAATTATTTATTTAGGGTTTCCATTCCCAATCTTATGAAATTTAATTACTTATACATGTGACTATAGCTCATAACCTAATTAGGTTGACTAGAAATAGGTTTAAAATTATAGTCACTTGAAATAACAAGATTATCCACTTAAGTTAGTATACATATTAAATACTAACCCTTCATTATTACCATAACCCTTAGGTTATTTAATTGTATCACCTATTGTATAATTAGGTTACGAAGCTTTCATTTAGGGTTTAAAATAAAATAAAATTAGTTCCTAAAATTTATAATTAGGGTTTCACAGAGTAATACAAGGGTTTGTCACATAACACTATAATTGACCAACCCTTATTGGTCCACATATACAGTACATATTTATAGCATTGAAAAATCAAAATATAATTATTATAATAATTCTAAAAATCATTTCATATATTATATAAATAATATATGATTATATCTTCATGGAAAATAATTAATAAAACATTTCTACTATAAATTTAATTATGATAAGAATATAATTTATAATGATCAATAATTCTAAAATAAAATTATTTGAAACTATTCATATTTTTATTTATCACATAAATACATATACACATTATCTTGGCACATATTCCTCATATTTAAAATTAAAAAAAAATTATACGCAAAATTTCTAATTTATTTGTATAGAAAATATCGGGTTGTTACATTCACCCTCCCTTATAAAGATTCCGTTCCCGGAATCACCACTTTAAAACCTACACATACAAGTGTACGTAGCATATACAATCATTACAAGTAGATCTTGATCATAAATGATCGTACTGATCCTTAACCTATTCACGTTAAGCTTGTCTATCGGATTAAACGGAAATTTGATTTCTAAAAGAACTCAAATTCCTTCTTCAAAATTTCTTTATAAAATAATTTACTATATATATGAAAATCATGCAAAAGAAAATAAAAGCTATACGAATAATACTTGGAATTGCACCACCAACTGCTATGGTATCCTGGACCGTCATGTTGTAGACCCTTGCTGATTGATTTCATCGGCTTGCTGAATGACGTTGGTCCTGTGATTGCCAAAGTTCCACTGCCATTGCCAGTATTCACACTCCCTGTCTCCGTCATCCTCTTCGAACAATCCTTCACCTTGTGCTCAGTCGATCCACACAGAAAACACCCATTGTTCATCCTAGGATTGGGGTAGTTGGGAGAGATATGGCCCTCCTGCCCGCACTTGTAGCACACGAACTTCCCCTTTAAACATTCTCCAGAGTGGTTCTTTCCACAGTTTCCACACTGCACAGCTTGCTTTTTAACTCCTTCCAGCTATAGCTGCACACTCCCAAAATTGATTCCCTTCCTTTTGCTACTACCACCACTACTCCCACTATTAACTTCCACCTTTCCAGTTCCTTCGACCTTACTCTTGTTCTTCCTCTCTTTGTTGTAGAGGCTTATGGCTTCACTCCCCTCCTCAGCTATAATTGCTTTCTCCATGAGTGCTGCAAATGTAGGAATCTGCAACACCGCCACCTTGTTGTAGAGCCAGGGTTTTAATCCCAGCTCAAACCTTCTAGCTTTCCTAGCCTCCGTATCATCTTGATGCGGAGCAAACCTAGCCAACTCATTAAATTTTGCGGCATATTCGGACGCCGTCATATTCTCCTGCTTCAACTCTAAAATTTTTACCTCCATCCTAGCCTACATACTAGATGAAAAATAGTTTTTGAAGAACAATTTCTTAAACCTATCCCAAGTAACATCACCCTCTCCTGCCCTCGCCTGATTCGATTCCCGCCAAAAATTTGCCTCACCCTTCATCATGTAGGTGGCAAAAGCGGTCTTTTGCCCCTCAGCTACCCTAGCTACCACGAATGCTTTTTCAATCTCTTTAACTCAAGTCTGGGCTTCAACAGGGTCAGTTGTCCCTTTGAATTCGAGCGGTCCCACAACCTTGAAATCTTTAAAGTTAGCTAGTTGGTTGTCCGGCTGGTTCCCTGCGACTGGAATTGTGACGCCCCCAAAATTAGGTATACATCACCCATCTTGAGTCGCCAGATACATGGTACAGAATTCAAATACAAGTTGATAATACAACTGTCGTGTACAATACGACAAAACATAAACTGTGAGTTTGAATACAATTATTGTCTACTAGAGAGTATACAAACTCAAAATGAGTCCTTATTACAATTATTATCACACTATTTCACAGAATAGTGGTGACTACTAATGCACCATCTAGGATCATCACTCTGTTCCCCGTCTTGTACCAGCTATATTCTCCTTTCCTGAAGAGAATAGTGAAAGAATGGGTGAGCTCAACTAGCCCAGTAAGAAATATTATGACTAAGATAATGCAGAATAAATTATCATTAGCCTTAAATAGTGTTAAACTGATACAATATAACAAACATCAAGTTTAATCTGCAATAACAAGCAATCCATTAAAAGAGTCAAGTAGAGAATAAAATCTACTATCTTTTATGATTTAAAAGGTTTTTCATCACTTTTATCGCTGGGACTCAGCTTAATAAATAATCCACATCATCGAATCACCCCTACACTATGGCCAAGGATATTCTTTAGTATAACGACCACAATTATCCATGCACTACGGGCCAAGAATATTTGTGTATTCATTAATGGTCATGATCATACAAACAACTGTCCATCAATGCACTTCGGGCCAATGAGGACTTTTACCACATCATTTGTAACATTACGGTCATGATTACACCGAATAATCCCTGGTCATAATCATACCAAGTCCATCTATGCACTACAGGCCACAGATGACTTTCAAAAAAATATAAACATGAGGATGATGACATTTATATAAGAATTCAATAAAATAAGTTCAAGAATTAATTTATCCAGGAACTAATAATTTCCAAATTGTCAACATGATACTGCTTTGTAGAGTAAAATTCAAGAATGCTCATAAGAATATTTCCATGAAAAGATATTGGATGAAGCACAAATATCAAGGATATTCCACTAATTTCGTGGAGTATAGAAGTCAAAACTTAAACCAACTGAGTATAATAAAGAATGGAATAACAAAAAAAATCACCATGCATGCGATTGTGACAGACATGTGGCAGTTATTCCAATGAGAATACTAAAAAGCGGAACCAGTGTCAAAGCGAAATTACAGAACGACGTGATGTTCCAATGAATAATAAAGAATAGAATAGCGGCGAAATCACCATGCATGCGGTACTTTGCATAGACAAAGTTATTCCAATGTATCACTAATAAGGATTTTAATCAGTCCCATAAGAAATGCATGCATGTGATATTCCAATGTAATAATAATAAAAGACGAAAAACCAGTCCCACAGAAATGTATGCAGACGGGATATTCCAAAAGAATAATAAAGATTTTAATAAGGTCCCATGAAAACGCATGCATGTGATATTCCAATGTAATAATAAAGACGGAATAATAGAAGAATTTCACCAAGTATAGGGTAGCCCGCGTATACAGGTTATTCCAACATAATAAATAAAGAATGGAATAACAGAAGTTCTCTTCATGAATACAAAAGAAATAATACTCCGTACCTTAAGAAGAAGAGTAATGGATATATGAGTAGTGAAGTAGCAGAATACTTTTCTTCTTTCTCTCTATAGTTTATCTCTCTAGAGTTTTAGCGAATTCGTAAGAAATAATGAAGGAATGAGTATTTATAGAAAAATGGACTGCATAGTAACTAACTCATGAATGGTCCAGATTGATTTACTTTAATCTGGCGGTCCATATTTAAAGCAAAATCTTTTAAATACAATATAATATATTTTATTTATAATCTAATAAAACGAATAACTTTATAAAAGATTTTACTATGCAAACACTATGCAGCACTATGCAAACACTATGCATAATAAAATATAATATATTCTAATTATTGTCTAATAAAATGTATAACTTTATAAAAGTATTCTGTTTTATATAAAATGATTTTACTATGCAAAACACTATGTAGACACTATGCAACACTATGCATAATAGAATATAATATATTCTATTTTTAAAATAACTTTATAAAAGTATTTTATTTTATATAAAAAGCTTTTCTGTATTATTACATTAATAATACCAACAAAACCGAGTGACTTATCACGTAAGCATCAATAATTAATATCGTGTGCTACTATGCAACCAATGCCAGACATCGCATTTTTTTAACATTGGGTGTTTCAACAGTTAACGGTAAAACTTCAGCCGTTATTTTCATAAAATATTTTTGTCATTTTCTAAATCTGACAATAATTCCGTTGTGGGGTCCACCAATGATTGTACCGTTGTACGAATATTCTCTGACAAAAAGAATATTCCCCGACCAATATAATATTATACAACAACTTGCATACTTTTTAAAATTTATAAATACTATCCACAACTATAACACACCATAATATTAAAAAATTATTTTGAGAAAATTAAATATTTATTCATACAATTTGTGGTCTCACAATCTCCCCTCCTTATGGAATTTCGCCCTCAAAATTTACGTACGTACCTGGTATGCCGAACAGGTGAGGATACCTTGACTTCACTTCAAATTCTAACTCTTGAGGTATAACCTTTGAGTGTTGAATACGATCCTTCTTATCCAAGATTTTATCATGTATCTCCTCATTCGTTAAATCTTCTGCTATATCGTTTAGTTCTAATTTAATAATGTGGTTCAGGTCGTCCACATATTTACGTAACATCGATACGAAAAAAAAACGTTCTGAACACGCAACATACTTGGCGGTAAAACGAGCCTATAGGCCACAGTTCCTACTTCATCAAGGATTTTAAATGGGATAATTAAATCGAGGGTTGAGATTTCCTCTCTTCGTCGAATCTTGCTTCTAGAATAACGCCCTCTTGAACCTTCTTCTTCACATTCATCAGCTCCGGGTGTGTAGCTTGAGCGGCTTTAACTTTATTGATTAAAGTCGATTCTACTCGTATATTCGTTATCTTCACGTGGGTTCGTATATTCGCACTTTTAACCGCATACGATCTTCTACTCAACGCGTTAGCGACCATGTTCAATTTTTCTACGATGGTATTGCATGGTACGATCGTAATCTTCAACAGCTCGAGCCAACATCTTTAGCGCATGTTACGTTCATTTTAGTTGAAAAATATTTGAGGGTTTAAGAAATGGGTTTTGTACCGGGGTCAATACAAAATTCGATTTCATGCTCTAGGGGTAGGCTAAGAAGTCTTCAAGAATACGTCAGGCAATTTATTAACAATAGAAATATCATTCAAACTGTGACCCTCATCCAAGACTAGGATAGTACGTCACATTGATACCTATTAACTCGCCATCGCCATTCACTTACATCGCCTACTGAAAATCCGCTTTGCATTCAACACAAGAAAGTCAACAACGAAAGGACCAGGGCTCTTTACTTATGTCTTGATATGATAATGATTGACTTTAGTGGTTTGGTTTCTTAAATTCGCATAACAGGTTGGTTAGGAATATGAAAGCTAACAACCTTACGAAAAGAATGATGAGTAGTTAACCAATCAATTCCTAAAATCGCATCAAAGGCAAGTATTTTCAAAGAGACAAGATCAACACGTAACGTAAAAGTGTTGATTTGAACAAGATTTATAAATAGTGGAGGTAACGAAGGTTTCTCCGAACTAAGTTTAAACAGATATATCAAAGTCTAACTTCTCCGGAGTTAACTTCAAACATTGAACACAACTAGGTGAAATAAAAGAGTGATTAGAACTGGTATCTAACATGGTATAGACTTCGCAAGAGTTTATGACTAACATACCCGTTATAATTTTATTCAGGTTCCTTGTCACGAAAAAAAAATGCTTTTTTTCTTAAACTACCGGCTTTAGCTTGTCTGGGACATCCTTTGGCATCACTATCCCAGCTGGACTTGACTTCACCATACGACAAAATCGAGCTAGGTGACCTTCTCTTCCATAATTAAAACACATTTTGGATTGCTGCGTACAGTTTGGATGGATGTGTCACTCCTGTCCGCATTTGAAACATACGACCGGTGGTCGTTCTTCTTCCTTTGAAATGGGTGCTGGTGCCGACGTCTTTACGTCATTGTTGAACCTTCTCTTCTTGAAATGTCCATTATTATTGTTTTGGCCATGATTACTACCGGGTGGTTACCATTTCGACATGTTGATTCCTCCATGCTTATTATCACCGCTTTGATGATCAAGTATCACCGGTATTATCATTTTGCCGACTGCTCTCTTTTGGTTTGGTTGAATCATTATCGCGCCCCAATAATCGAGCCCAATTAACAACATCCAATACAAACACGGTTTATGAGAGATAAGATATTGACGTATCTCGTGTTTCAAACCTCTTAGAAACATTCGCGTCATTCTCTCCTCATTATCAACCAAATGGGACGCAAATCGGGACAACTCGGCAAACTTGGCTTCGATCGCGCGACCACCATGTTGTTTTGCTCCAACTTGATAAATTCCACCTCCTTCATGTGACGAATGCTTTCGGAAAGTACTTGTCATTGAACAGCTCTTGGAACTTCTCCCAAGACATCTTGAGTGCGTCAAGCTGGGTAAATTTTACAGATTCCCACCAGTGATCTGCCTCTTCACACAACATAAAGGTGGAAAAGGGAACCTTTTGCTCCTTGGAGCATCCCAAGACATCAAATATCTTGGTGATCTGCTTTAACCACGTCTCCGCCTTCAGTGGTTATGGCTTTCCCAAAAACTCCGGTGGTCCCAACTCCTTGAATTGCTTAGCGGTGACCAACCGTGGGTTGCCATTGTTTCCTCCTGCATTATGAACAGGGCCTTCGCCTGATGTTTCATGAATTCTAAAAAGCTCTTAAACGTATCGTCGTTTGTCAATTGATCAGTGTTGTTGTTTACTGGAGGATTATCGCCATCCTATTTCATATTGTCCTGATTATTGATCTGTGGAGACTCAACAGTCTCCTGTGCTCCATTGCTTATCACAACATTTTCAGATGCCATTTTCAAATACTGCCACAAAACAAGGGTTAATTAATATATCACATATTATCTCTATACTCTGACCGACCAATTAAATACCAAATAAACATAGGTAGGTCATACTAGCGAATGAATTCCCCGTCTCTCCCCTCCTAGTTCTATTCTCACATCCTCGCCAGGGATCATATTCCTAAGCTTTGATACCAACTGTGACGCCCCCAAAATTAGGTATACATCACCCATCTTGAGTCGCCAGATACATGGTACAGAATTCAAATACAAGTTGATAATACAACTGTCGTGTATAATACGACAAAACATAAACTGTGAGTTTGAATACAATTATTGTCTACTAGAGAGTATACAAACTCAAAAGGAGTCCTTATTACAATTATTATCACACTATTTCACAGAATAGTGAGGACTACTAATGCACCATCTAGGATCATCACTCCATTCCCGACTCGTCCCAACTATATTTTCATTTCCTGAAGAGAACAGTGAAAGAAAGGGTGAGCTCAACTAGCCCAGTAAGAAATATTATGACTAAGATAATGCAGAATAAGTTATCATTAGCCTTAAAATAAAGTTAAACCGATACAATATAACAAACATCAAGTTTAATCTTAATGAACAAGCAATCCATTAATGTAGTCAAGTAGAGAATAAAATCTACTATTTTTTATGATTTAAAAGGTTTTTCATCACTTTTATCGCTGGGACTCAGCTTAATAAATAATTCACATCATCGAATCACCCTTGCACTATGGCCAAGGATATTCTTTAGTATCACGACTACAATTATCCATGCACTACGGGCCAAGAATATTTGTGTATTCATTAATGGTCATGATCATGCCAACAACTATCCATCAATGCACTTCGGGCCAATGAGGACTTTTACCACATCATTTGTAACATTACGATCATGATTACACCGAATAATCCCTGGTCATAATCATACCAAGTCCATCTATGCACCACAGTGCCACGAGATGACTTTCAAAAAATATAAACATGAGGATGATGACAATGATATAAGAATTCAATAAAACAAGTTCAAGAATTAATTTATCCAGGAACTAATAATGTCCAAATTGTCAACATGATACTGCTTTGTAGAGTAAATTTCAAGAATGCTTATAAGAATATTTCCATGAAAAGATATTGGATGAAGCACAAATATCAAGGATATTCCACCGTTAACAGGAAAACTTCCGCCGTTATTTTCATAAAATATTTTTGTCGTTTTCTCAATCCGACAATAATTCCGTTGTTGGTCCACCAATGATTGTACCGTCGTACGGATATTCTCTGACAAAAAGAATATTCCCCGACCAATCGAATATTATACAACAACTTGCATACTTTTCAAAATTTATAAATACTACCCACAACTATAACACACACCATAATATTAAAAAATTATTTCGAGAAAATTAAATATTTATTCATAAAATTTGGGGTCTCACAGAATTCTTCTTCGCGTAGCTTGTCTTACCATATTTGCAAAGTCTTTGATCGGATTCTGCTTTGTTATTGTCCTCAACGCGTTATCGATGTATTCTTCTCGCCTTTGGTTTCGAGTTTGACGTCTTGGCGGCATTATCTGGTTGAGTAAAATCATAAATTATTCTTTACATTCTAAATCTTATCATATACGTTTAGTATATTAACTCATTTTATTACTCAAGCTTAGATTCATATTCATATAGCGAATACTTTATATAGCATAGCTGATAAGTGATATTTTTACACTTATTGTATACCGATCCATGCGAATTGTGCCCACCTTGAGCACATTTCATTGTGTTTTAGTTGCATTTCATGTTATTTTACATTGCATGTATTTAAACTCCTTTTGGTGAATAAGTGCAGGATTTGGCGTCATTTTGGTGGGAATTGAGGTATCGATGAGGGGATGCATGAAGGCTAGTCGCAAGGCGAGGATGTGCATGGCATGGGGGTACAATAAGGCATGCAAATCAAGCAAGCAAGAGGATTAAGCAAGAATGAACAAGTAGCGGCATGGCGGCACCAAAAACCGACTCGTGAACCTGCAGAACACAAGCCACGCTACGCCGACATAATAATAATAGAAGACTCATACCGCCGCAAAAGCGGAACTTTACATAGGAACCTTCGCAAGTCACGTGTCGCGAGGCATCACCATACGCCATGAGGCGAAGCCTTAACCGCGCGATAAGACGTCTGGGGAACTGAAGCTATCGCAACTCTCGCACATGAGACGATATACACTAGAGCCACGCAAGGCTACCGCTGCGATGTCGATGTCTTTGTAATTTGTTTTATTTTTAATTAAGCAATGTGATGATGTGGAATTGGTATAAAGCGATTCTAACGTATGTCAAAGGGGGACTTGACTGTTATTACGTAACTTTCATAGTAGCAATTAGGGTTTACACCTTGGGAGAGAGTCCAACGGAGAACGAAGCCACAACGTCTTATTTTATTCTTCTTGGAGTTCTTCACCATTGTGGATTTTGATTATTGTTAATGGAATTCATTGGGGTTTTCATAGTTAATCATTGATTACTATTCAGTGTTTGGGTTTGATTGTTCTTTCTCTCTTAATCTCATTTGCTTGATTATTGATCATGTTTAGTGTGACGACCCCAAAATAGGTCCATTCCATTCAACCCATTCTGAGTCGCCAAATACATGGTACAGAAACAACTACAACTTTATTATCACAACAATAAAACTGTGAGTTTAAATACAAATATTATCTTCTAGACAATATTTATACTCAAATAAATCCTCATCACATTTATTGATACATTATTTTACAATAATGGTGAGGACTACTAAACAACTCTCTCTAAACCTTCATTCCATACCCCTACTAGTACTTCGCTACATTCTCGCCTCCCGAGAAGAAAAATTGAACAACAAGGAAAAGGGTGAGCTCAACTAGCCCGGAAGAAGAATATTATGACTAAGATAATATACAACAAATTATCGTTAGTCTTCAACAGGAAAAATCGATAGAATACAATAGACAACAAGTTTCGGATCAATATTCAGCGGTGAAAATAATAATTCATAGAAGAGTTACGTAGAGAATGAAATCTACTATAATCTATGAATTTAACAAATCCATCATCAATATTTTATCCTCCTAACATCAATCAATATTCATCTCAAATCAAATATTCATCTTTGCACTACAGCCAAAAGATATTCATCAATCGGTCATGTTCATCTCAACACTGCTCATCTTTTGCACTAAAGGCCAAAGATATTCATCGGTCAATCGGTCATGTTCATTTAAACACTGCTCATCTTTGCACTATAGGCCAAAGATATTCTTCAGAAATCATTCATCTTTTCTACAGCCAAAGATATTCAATAATATCATCATTTAAGATCGAGGATGATGAAAATATTTTTAAAGAACTAATCCGAAGAAACAAAATGACAAGGATTAAGGATTCGTACTTGGTTTTATCCACGTCGCCCAAAATACCTCAAAATTAATCATAGTGGTGTAAAATTCAAGAATGATCAAAACATGGATACAATCAAAGCTAGTATCCAAAATAGATATTTTGGACGAAAAAGAAAATTTTCATTTTTCTATGAATAGTCTTAGTGATATTAAGTGAATAGTCTGATATCGTGAATAGTCTTGAGTATCGTGAATAGTAACTCACACCAAAAGATAGAAATTCTACAAAAAACATCTTCACGCTTCATGAATAGTACTGTGAATAGTAACTCGTGAATAGTAACTCATGAATAGTAACTCGTGAATAGTAACTCATGAATAAATAACCCAGAGCATGAAAAAGTTCCAAATTTGATAAAAAGTACCAACTAATATTTCAAAGATAATGATATTGAAGAATTAATATCATTTGAGAAGAAAATAACATCCCTTACCTCAAAGAATCGATTATTTGGAAGGAAAGGTTGGAAGTGATCTTTGAATGAAACTTGTCTTTGACAAAGAACTCTCAAAGTATCTAAATACTCACAAAATCGCTCAATAATATAGAGAGAAGAGAAAAACTTTGTTTACGGTGTGATTTTCAATTCTAACTTAGCTCTATTTATAGGAAAATGTTAGCCCCATGAAAGGCAGCGACTTGACTCTTTACTGCATGGCTTTACACCTTTCTATTGCTTTCACCCACCACATTTGACTTACTCAACTTATGTATTTATAATATACCCAAATTAATACAATCCAAATCGGTGGATTAAAAATTATAACCCCAATTATCTCAAAACCCCGATTTGATTTTTAACACCTCAATCCAATAAAAATCTTTGATAAAACACTCAACATTAATTCCTTCATTAATAACCACATAAATAAATCCATCATTTATATTCATATAAAATAAATATTTCATATCATATGAATCAATAATTAATTATTCACAAATAATATTACGAAAATTCTAAATATTATAACCACCCAAACTTTGGTCGCTTTCCTCATCTAAATTTATTTTGAAATATTTGCGTATTTAACCCTTTAACTATCCACATTAATCAAATCAACCCTTACTATTTCAAAATAATAAATAAAGGAAATTCCTTTTATTTAAAAAATTTGAGGTCTTACACCTCCCTCCTTATAAATTTCGTCCTTTGAATCGGCGACGACACGATACTGGTGTTTGAAAAGGTAAAGATACCTCACTTTCATTTCGCTTCCAACTCCCTGTGTCATTTCCTCTATAGCTATTGTATTCTCCTCAAAACTTTTCAACTTGTGGTATAATGACGCTTGCTTGCGTAGGACATTGCTCCTTCTATCAAAAGACGGGTTGGTTTACTATCCGCCGAAATGAGTCTCCTTGAGTTCACCGCCTTCCCACATTCCTTGCTTCCAGAATTTTTTGTATAGACCCTTAATTCTGATATCCCAATTGGATAGCACGACATATGACACCTCTTTCGCATTAATATGACGCCCCTATACAGTTTCAATAGGAGCCATTCTGATGAGATCTTACATGAGTCGTTATTGAAATGTATACTTTAATATCCTCTTTTAAAATCTCCTCGCCAGACTAAGCTATAACAGAATATTTTCATGGCTTATTATGGACCACTCGAATAAACGTAATTCTTGTACATATGAAAAATTTTGACTACAATGATTTGATTATTCAATAACTCCATTACGGTTATCGTTATTCCAATCAATCGCCAATCTTTAAAGAGATATATCATCAGTTACGGTCCCTTGAATCATTGAAACTTTTATTTCTTCCTAACCAGTACAATCTTTTAACCTCGTCTTTGGGGTCGCTCCATTCGTTACATACGCCGATCTAAATCTCCTCCCAACTCCACTTTATTTTCATATGCATTACCACCCGTAATACTTTGGTTCCAAGTACTTGTCAATATTGCCATCTTCGTTTCTGGTCCCTCAAACGATTCGTCTCCCTAAATAACATCTTTGAGACATCGAATATCTTGGTAATTTGTTCCTCGCCTCGCCATGTTTCACGTGTAACCACCTGGATTCGGGACTTTCCAGTAAATTGTTCGACCCATGTGGTTTGACTCTTTGAACCAAATTTGTGAGTTTAAATACAAATATTATCTTCTGATAATATTTATACTCAAATAAATCCTCATCACATTTATTGATACATTATTTTACAATAATGGTGAGGACTACTAAACAACTCTCTCTAGAACCTTCATTCCATACCCTCGACTAGTACTTCTCGCCTCCCGAGAAGAAAATGGAACAACAAGGAAAGGGTGAGCTCGACTAGCCCAAGAGAAATATATTACGACTAAAGATAATATCTAACAAATTATCGTTAGTCTTCAGCGTGAGGGAAAAACTGATAGAATACGATAGACCATCAATATTCAGAATGAAATATAAAAGTACCAACGAATATTTCAAAAGATATAATGATATTGAAGAATTAATATCATTTGAGAAGAAAATAACATCCTTACCTCAAAGAATCGATTACTTGGGAAGGAAAGGTCTAAGTGATCTTTGAATGAAACTTGTCTTTTAACAAAGACTCTCAAAGTATCTAAATACTCACAAAATACGCTCAATAATATAGAGAGAGAAAGAGAAAAACTTTGTTTCGTGTGATTTTCAATTCTAACTTAGCCTCTATTTATAGGAAAATGTTAGCCCTGCCAAGCGACTTCGACTTGCCACCATGGCTTTACCTCGCTACTATTGCCACCACATTTGAAATAAAATTCAGCACATTTCTTCACCAACCACAAGTGGGGCCCACTCAATTTAGAATTTTTCCACCAAAATCAATTATAAACCTAATTTCCGATCCGACACCTCTTAAAATTCACAACAAATCATTCGTGCATTTTAACGGTTCAAAATTTGTGGACATATACTCAACTTATGTATGTATAACATACCAAAAATTACCACAATCCAACGGTCGGATTAAAAATTATAACCCCATAATATATCTCAAACCCCGATTTGATTTTTAACACCTCCAATCCGATAAAATACGATAAAAACACCTCAACATTAATTCCTTCATTAATAACCACATAAATAAATCCATCATTTATATTCATATAAAATAAATATTTCCTTATCATATGAATCAATAATTAATTATTCACAAATAATATTACGAATCACATTTATGATGACCAGTCGTTCCCAGAAAGAGGGGCTTTCCAATAAGGATCTCTCCTTCTCAAGCGCCGCATTAGGTGACCAAACCTCTCCTTAGATGTAACTTTCTAGACATTGCCAATAATGTTATCTAATAATATTATTCAAATAATATGAATTATTGATCCGATAATGGGAAATATCATGCGTGTGACAATTATTGAACAACAATAATATAAAATATCAACGCAACAATTATTGAATCAATAAAATAAAATATTGAGCATAAAGAATTTGTGAAAATTATTGAGTAGTGCCTTCTTACGTAAGGATCAATAATTCAACAATCTTGTAATACTGGTAGTATCTTCTTTGTGCAACCACGCGTACATCGTATTTTAACCACCGGGTATTCCAACAATTCTTAATCGGTAATAACTACGGTCTTAATTCGGAATAACCACGCTACTGTGGTATTTATAACCACCCAAACTTTGTCGTTTTCCTCATCCAATCGCTTTCACATGGGGCCCACACATGGTCATGCTGGCATTGCGTTTAATATTCCCACAAAGATGAATATTCTACGACCAAACGAATATTCCCGACAAAGATTTAATATTCCACGACCAAACGAATATTCCCAGACGATCTGAATATTCCACGACCAAACGAATATTCCCAGAGCAAAATGAATATTTTATAACCACTTGCTTATTTTGAAATATTTGCGTATTTAACCCTTAACTATCCACATTAATCAAATCAACCCTTACTATTTCAAAATAATAAATAAAGGAAATTCCTTTTTATTTAAAAAAATTTCGGGGTCTTACATTTAGTCTTGATCCCATAATGGTTTTTGGTTCCGCTATGAACTAAACTCCATTATGGGATCCTAACGGATTTTAATATGTCGTTTGGTTGCACATCTAAATGTTAGATTTATTTTGCATATCATATGGATTATCTATCATGGTTGGTTTGTATATATGAATGACTGATAATCTTCATGTTAGTATTTGTATGGAATTGGAAATGAACATATGAATATGGATGAAATCATGATAGCTTGCGAATATGGGGATTGCATATTTTGTGAAACAAATAGGAATATACTATTTTGCCGTATGAGCTAGAATAAGGGTTGTGTTTAAAGTCAATAGGATTGAAATTATGCATAGGAATATGGTAATTGTGATGGTATTGGTGATCACATAGATTCTAACATTTGTAGATGATATGTGAGTTAGTTATAGTGCATTGGAAAATGGTTATAACTCGCTTTTATGCCCTTGGCTATTATCCTATGATATGTGAACACTTTTTGCATGACATATGGCGATTGAATGAAGTTAGGATCCCATTGTTTCCACGTCATATTTAATTCGTTTATATTCTTATTTTTAGTTGGTAATTATAAATGATTCAAATTAACAATTAAGTTTATAGTCTTAGCATATAAATATAGTGAGTTAATTAATGCATAGTAGTCTAAAGTTAACAACTTTCCCCGTGGGATCGATACTTTACTTACTCTGTATTACTTGTTGACCCATGTATACTTGCATTAGTTAGAGCTCTTTTATAAGAACTATAAAAGAGGCAACAAGTTTTTGGCGCCGTTGCTGGGGAGAGGCATTAATTTAGATAATTATCATTAGTTTAAAGCTTTATTGTATGACTTAGACAATTCTATCATTTCTTATTTCTATATTTGTTTTGTTTTGAGTACAGGTGCTTGTAAAATTTTATGCACACGCGATCCTCCAACTCAGAGTTAACACCAGCACAAGCTAATATAAACGGAAAAGGTTGGAAAGCGAGTGTGCGGATAAATCTGAAAGAGCAGTTAGAAAGCATTACAGTCAATATGGCAGAAGAACAAAGGATTGATCCAAGAGAAGAGCATCGGGCTCTAAGGGAATATTCCATGCCGAACATAAATGAATTACAGTCTAGCATAGTCAAACCGGCGATAGCAGCAAACACCTTCGAAATAAAAACGGGCACTATTCAGATGGTGCAGAATTCAGTACAATTTGGGGGTGCTGCTACAGATGATCCGAATGAGCACCTATTAAGCTTCATCGAGATTTGTGACACATTCAGATATAATGGTGTGATGGAAGATGCCATCAGACTACAGTTATTCCCATTTTCATTGAGGGATAAAGCAAGGATTTGGTTACATTCTTTGCCGGCTGGATCGATTACTACATGGGAGGATTTAGCACAGAAATTTTTAGCCAAGTTTTTCCCAACGGCTAAGACTGCAAAGATGAGGACAACCATATCTCAGTTTGAGCAACAACAAGGTGAATCCTTATATGAAGCATGGGAAAGGTATAAGGAGATGCTTAGGAATTGTCCACATCATGGTTTACCAGACTGACTGTTAATTAATTCATTTTATAGTGGCTTGGGATGGCAGTCCAGACCGATTGTAGATGCAGCCGCAGGAGGGGCATTATGGGCAAAAAGCTATGATGAGGCCATACGCTTATCGAGATGATGGCCGCGAATGACTATCAGAATCCTACAACTCGGATGTCTCAACCCAAAGTTGCAGGTATGTTGGAGGTGGATGCGATTACACAACTATCCACACAAATGGCAGCCATGGCTAAGAAAATAGAGACGTTGGCAGAGAGTAAAGTGAAGACGATTGCTTTTGCTTGTGAGATTTGTGCGGGGTCACACTCCATAGACCAATGTGCTATCAGCTCAGAAGCAGTTCAGTATGTAAACTCCTACAGAAAGGACCAAGGCCAATTCCAGAACACATACCACCCCAACAACAACAATCATCCAAACTTCAGCTGGTCTAACAACCAAGGACAACAACAAAATCGGCCCAAATTAAATCAACAGTTTCAACAACAGTAGAAGCACAACCCACGAGTTTATACTGAAACCACCATTTCCACCGGACTTACTTTCAACAAAGAACAACACCACACTCCAGCTTGCATCACATCCAAAGAAGAAATCAGAAGTGGAGGAGATGATGTTGAAATACATGGCAAACACCGAGGTCATGATCAAAAGCCAAGAAGTGGCTATCAAGAATTTAGAGACGCAAATGGAGAAAATGGCGACCATGCTTACTAATAGGCCCCAAGGTGCTTTGCCAAGTAACACAGAGGCAAATCCTAGAAGAGACGGGAAGGAGCAGTGTCAAGCAATAACATTGCGATCTGGGAAAGACTTGATAGTATCTGCAAGTCGCGTGCCCGCGCATGATACCACTAAGGAGGCCATGCGGCCGCTCGATGCAAAGAAAGAAACTGAGGAGGATAAAAATCTGGAAAATTATGAGGTTCAGCAAAATTTAACGAATAAAGCAGGTTCAGAAGAGAAGGTCAAGAGTCCACTACAACCACTGCACCCTCGAATACCATATCCGCAAAGGTTAGCAAAGCAGAAAGATGACAAACAGTTCAGCAAGTTTTTAGAGGTCTTTAAAAAGCTACAAATCAATATACCTTTTGCCGAAGCATTGGAACAAATGCCAAGCCACGCAAAGTTCATGAAAGGTATACTGTCAAGGAAGAGGAGATTATATGAGTTTGAAATGGTAGCTTTGACAGAAGAATGCAGTGCAGTGCTTCAACATAAGTTACCTCCAAAGCTGAAAGATCCGGGTAGCTTCACAATTCCGTGCACTATTGGGAGGATGGAGTTTAACAAGTGTTTATGTGATTTGGGAGCAAGTATAAATTTGATGCCACTGTCAATATTCAACCAGTTGGGATTACCGGCCCCACAACCAACGAACATATCATTACAGTTAGCAGACCGGTCCGTCGTATATCCACGGGGAATTGTTGAAGATGTATTGGTTAAAGTGGATAAGTTCATCTTTTCGGCTGATTTTATCATTTTAGATTTCGAAGATGACAAGAATATATCGATCATACTAGGAAGACCATTCTTGGCCACGGGCAAGACTTCCATAGATGTTCAGAAAGGGGAATTAACTATGTGTGTACAAGATCAGGAGGTTACATTCAACGTCTTCAACGCAATAAAGCTCCCAGCTGATGAAGAAGAGTGTTTTCTAGTTGATCTGGTAGATGGAAACCGCAAGGATTGGATACACAACTCGAGAATAGATGACTCTCAGAGATATATAACGGATGAAAATGCAGAGTTGAAGGTGGAGCCGTTGATGAAAGCCGAAGTGATCAAATTTCAGGGTGCCAAGGACAGCAAGGAAGGCACCACACTTATTGATATGACGTGAGAAGTTCGAGACAGTCAAGCTAATTGACTATAACTTAGTGCTGGATGGGAGGCAACCCATCAATTCTTCACCCAAGAATTCAATTATTATCATTATTTCCTTTTGATTATTTTAGTTAGTAGTTCAAATTCAGTGATAACAAGTTATGAGATAAGCGAGCATATACACATGATATTAATGTCGCATAACACCACCACTATTATATATCTTATTCATGTGAATTAATATCTGTGCAGGTACAATGATTAAAGAGCATCACCGATGGAAGAGTAAATCAAAAGCAGTTAGGTATACTTGAGTCTCATGGACGCGTGGCGTCCCAAACAAGATATCAACTCATTACCATGCTTGCTTCAATGATTAATCCACGAGCCTTTCTGCAAGTCTCGCACCCGCGTGCCCAAGGAAGCTTATCATCATACATGCATGCGTCAGCGTCAGTCCAAATGGATAAAATTATTCAAAACAGAAATTGGAATCAGTTGGACTCTTATGTGCGATACTAACAGAAGCGAAAATCTCTCACTCTCCCAAACTCACGTCACTATCTCCCTATCAGTTACAAATTGAGGCATATTTCTCTCCCTAAAATCTCAACGATTTCCTCCATGATTCCTTGCTCATCCCTATCTCCTTCATGATATAAAGATAGGGCTCTCAATTGGGATAACACAAGTAAGAGTGAATTTCATCAGTTTGCAAATACATTCGTTCCTTTAGTAAATTCATTTGCGATCTCTATCTCCAATGGGTCCAAAGAGAATAAGGGCAGCTTCATCCTCTTCATCTTCCTCCGATGGTCATGAGGAGGATATTGTCGATCATAGAAAATTTCTGTGTTTGGAGGCCCAGCAGGAGTACTATCGCATTGTCGCGAAGACATTCATCAAGGACAGAGGATTTAGGCCAGAAGGTCAGGATGGGGAACTATGTGCCATGATTCGCGAATGAGGTTGGGCTGGACTGATTGCTGCACCCACGGCGATTCCCATGAGCATAGTTCGAGAGTTCTATGTTAATGCCAAATCCACCATAAACGATAACTCTATGGTTCGTTGTACAGAGGTAATTGGATCACGGGAGCTCATCAGGAAACAGACTTGGAGCAGGTCATCGCAGAATTGTGCATTCCCGGATCCCGGTGGACTTACAAAGTCAGTACGACCCAACCTCGCATTTTTCCAGTAGCCGCACTGAATCGGTATGCCAAGGCACAGAATCTATTCATTTGCGCTAAATTATTGCCATCATCGCATCAACATGAAATCAAAGCAGAGAGAGCCATAATTCTGTGGGGCATCATCATTGGCGAATATATTGACGTAGGGTATTTGATCCATCAAAACATTGTAAAGTATCTGAAGGGAATTACCACTGGCAGCATCCCACACGCTTCAGTGATAGCCATGTTATGTGCACAGCAAGGGGTTAGTTGGGGCAATGAGCAAATGCAGTATCCAAGCCAAGATATCACGCACTCCACAATTGCCAAATTTGAGGACTGGGCAGGTGGCGAGCCACATCCACGTGGACGCGGATTCATTCTTCGACCCACCGTTTCCGAGCCAACCCAGCCACCCCCATAGCCCGATGAAGCAGGTCCATCTACCCGTGAGCAGCCTGTCTCTAGCGATCAACACCTTCGAAGGTTGGAGCGCAAAGTCGACGCATTATATGACAATCTTGGAACTTTTGCTACGGGACTCACCAGGGCTTTGGTCGAAGCATTCGCGTAGCAAGGAACCATGCTTGAATGGCCCCAATTCAGGACCGCCGTGCCGTATCCACCACCAGATTCACCACCCGAGGAGGGTGGTCATGCTGATAATTAGGGGAGTTTTTCTCGTACCCTTTACCTTCATTCAATGAGGACATTGAACATTTCAAGTTTGGGGGTATTGGAGTACTTGCATAGTAGTAGTTTAGATTGCATTTTATGTTAGCATGTTTAGTTTAATTTTGCATGAATTTGGGTTAGTTAAATGTTTAGCATAATTTTTTTTTTATTCATTCTTAGTATGTTCTAGTTTAATGTCCCACATAAACTTTTGCTAATAAATAGACATTTTATGCCTAAGCCAATGAGGATAGTGAATTGTGGAAGATTTCAGAATATGTGCATAGCACAACGTGGATATGATGTTTTACACAATGCGATTCGTGTTGCTGTTTATATGCTTTCGGTTTGCACAATTGTGTTCATATTCACTTATAAGTCTAAGATGTGTGTCTTGCATTGATCAATAGAACATGTAGTTTTAAAAAGAGAAACATGAGGAAAATGTTATAGATTGTAAAGTCATTGAAGTGCAAATTTTGGGGAAACATGGGCATGCTGTGTATATAATATATATATATATATATATATATATAATAGCAATAACATTATTAGTCTTAATTCGGGGCCCTAGCTACTTGAGTAAGTATGCCCGAAGGGATTGTCTCTACACCTAGCACCCTAAGGTCTTTCATGGTCTGGGAGTCGTTGGTTGAAAACTTGTTAAGGGGTAGCAATGTGCCTAATGGATTAAGACATTGCACAGTCATGTAAAAAAAATATAATAGCAATAAACACCGCGGGAAAGAGCGAAATCGCCCTCGTGAGTAGTAATAAAGCAATAAATCCATTGTTGAGCCTTAGTTTGCGGTGATATGTTTAAACAGTCTATGTTGCATGAATATACATGAATCTTGATTTAGACTATAATTGTCTGTTTGGAGCAGTGTAGGATATATAATCTTTTCTTGAATCAAGTTTCTGTGAATAACACACACACACATACCATCTCTATAGCAGTCATGAATTATCTGAGTGTATGATGTTATATCTATGGTTTGGTTTGAAATTATGTTCTGGGATCTGGATAGTTCACTGAGGTAATTTGGGCTGAAATTTTGTTATGGTTAAGATTATGTGAGACTAGTTTGCATCAGAGAGTAGTTGCATAGTTACATTTTTAGTGTTCATTCATATGCATTGCTTGAGGGCAAGCAACAGTTCAAGTTTGGGGGTATTTGATAAGTGATATTTTTACTCACTTATTGTATACGGATCCATGCGAATTGTGCCCACCTTGAGCACATTTCATTGTGTTTTAGTTGAATTTCATGTTATTTTGCATTGCATGTATTTAAACTCCTTTTGGTGAATAAGTCCAGGAATCGGCGTCATTTTGGTGGGAATTGAGGTATCGGTGAGCGGATGCATGAAGGCTAGTCGCAAGGCGAGGATGTGCATGGCATGGGGGTACAATAAGGCATGGAAATCAAGCAAGCAAGAGGCATTAAGCAAGAATGAATAAGTAGCAGCAGCAGCAGACCAAAAACCAGACTCAGAACTCAAAAAACACAAGCCACGACCTCGCATGACAACAAGAGAAGACTTCACATGAAAGCCGAGCGTGGCTTTACATAGGGAACCTTCTGTAAGTCACGCGCCCGCGAGGAATGACCGCGCTCCTGCGAGGTAGAAGCGCGCGACCGCGCGATAAGACGTCTTGGGGGATTGAGCTTACTACACGTTTGGCAACAGCGAGACGATATACTTGAGCTAACCCGCGCTGCATGCGCTGGCGATGTCTTGATCTTTGTAATTTGTATTATTTTAATTAAGCAATGTGATGATGTGGAATTGGTATAAGCGATTACGGCGTATGTCGAGGGGGACTTGACTGTTATTACGTAACTTTCATAGTAGCAATTAGGGTTTACACCTTAGGAGAGAGTCCAACGGAGAACGAAGCCACAACGTCTTATTTTCTTCTTCTTGGAGTTCTTCACCATTGTGGATTTTGATTATTTTTAATGGAATTCTTTGGGGTTTTCATAGTTAATCATTGATTACAATTCAGCGCGTTTATGTTTTGATTGTTCTTTCTCTCTTAATCTCATTTGCTTGATTATTGATCATGTTTAGTCTTGATCCCATAATGGTTTTTGGTTCCGCCATGAACTAAACTCCATTATGGGTTCCTAACGGATTTTAATATATCATTTGGTTGCACATCTAAATGTTAGATTTGTTTTGCATATCATATGGATTATCTATCATGGTTGGTTTGTATGTATGAATGACTGATAATCTTCATGTTAGTATTTGTATGGAATTGGAAATGAACATATGAATATGGATGAAATCATGATAGCTTGCGAATATGGGGATTGCATATTTTGTGAAACAGATAGGAATATATTGTTTTGCCGTATGAGCTAGAATAAGGGTTGAGCTATAATTTGCTCTGCACTCACCCCATGCAATGTACTCTCCCCTTTTAAACACCTGTGAGCTCATATATAGCCCTTTTGTACCTACAAGAGTCAGTGTTTACCCACTCTAAAGATATAGAAGCCTTCTTTGTCAGTCAGCTGTAAGCCTTCTCACACACTTTAGATTCTTTCTCTTCATCTTTGTACACACCCTTCTACACGTTGAGAGTCGTGTTGCTTGCTTTTACAGGACTTGGTCAAGTGGTTTCATTCGATTTGTATATATATATATATATATATATATATATATATATATATATATATTTACATATATATTGACTAACAGTTATGCCTCGATTGAGCCTCGACTTGATGCGGAGCATTTATTTGCTTTCAAGGCTCAATCGAGGCTTAACTCGATAATGTTAGTCAATATATATCAAATATATATATATATATATATATATATATATATTTTATATATATTAATCGTGTGTCGAACTTTGTTCGATGAGCCTGAACTTGATGCGGGCGTTTATTGCTTTAATATAAATATATACTTATATATATCAACTATGTGTGGGACTTTGTTCGATGAGCCTGAACTTGATGCAGTGCGTTTACTGCTTTTATATATATATATATATATATATATATATATATATATATATGAACCGTGGTCGAACTCTATTCGATGAGCCCGGATTTTATATAAAAGCGATTTATTAAACTTTATATATATATATATTTATACTTATATATATGAATTGTTGTCGAACTCATTCGATGAGCACAGATTTTACATCGGTGTGTTTATTGCTTTATATATATATATATATATATATATATATATATATATATATATATCGCCCTTCCCGGAGTTTACTTCACAGCGAATGGCCGTATTATTCTGACTTTATTTACATTACATCACTTTAGAGTTTCCTTTCGTGGCGGTTGAATCGTATTCTGACTTTATTTACATTTAATTCCCTTTGAGTTTTCCTCCATGCCGGTTGATAGCTTTTAACAGCTTTATTTACATTTCTGATCCCCCATGGAGGTGCTTCGTGGTTGGCGATCCTATCTGTATATATATATTTATAGCTTTTATATATATATCTGCTTACTGCTTTCATATAAACTGAAGTATTTTGTGAGCCTAGGAATCATGTGATCACAGATTCATCCCATTGAATCTAGATTCGGTTCCCATGATGGACATTTTCAGCTATAACTAGCTTGTAAATTATTCTGCGGTGTCTGAATTTCCTCAGATGGTTTCCATACCCACGAGGAAGTCGGCATTATTGTGTAAATTATTTTCATACGGATGCTTCGCATTCGTAAAATAAAATCAACCAAGCCGCGCACTTAATAAAATGGGAGTGTAAAAGGTCTCAATTACTATTAAGCATCAGGGTTTGAAAAAACCTTTTTATAAAACGTCATTGCTATATCTTGCTAAAAACTGAATTTTCTACATAAATTCAAACCCTGTGTATATAGGTGCGAACTAGGCCTCGCACTACTTCCAAATCACAGCACATTGACCCACACACACACACATTCAGATAATAGTTTCTTGAAAAGTGGCGGTCACCGTGGTAACACGGATGTCGGGGGGTGCCTAACACCTTCCCCTCGCATAACCAAGTCCCCGAACCCTAATGAATCTCGGTTTCACCGACCCGTTTAGCAGTGTCACATCACTGGGTCAATGTGCAAACCTTTTCTCGGTTGTGTTGGTACAACCATTTAAAAAACCAACTGGCGACTCTTAACAGTTCCATCGTCGATGGACATTATACATGTCGGACCTTTTTCACTTGTTATTTCAAACAAATCTCACCTAAAATGAGAACACCAAAGAACAAGTAACGGAAAGGGACACCCAAAAATCCCGACGTCGACAGGTGGCGACTCTGCTGGGGACTCTAGTAAGAGGACTTAAGCCGCTATTCCAATCTTTTCAAAACTATTATCTGCTTATGTGTGGATTTTGCATTTACATTTTGATGAATGTGTACGAATGCATTTCCTTATTTGCACTTAGTGCTTGGCACCATAACTGCTTGAGATGCTAGTGCTTCGCACCATAACTGCTTGTGATGCTAGTGCTTCGCACCATAATTGCTTGTGATATTAGTGCTTCGTACATGTCATCATTTTTATACGGTGAGACGCGATGTATGTGAATGTATGTTGTGTGGTCCCTCCACTAGGAGGCTATCCCGTCGGTGTTTGATTATTGGACTCGTGAGAAGACTAATTCTCTGAGGCTCAGGAAAGGCACCACCCAAATTCGCTCCAGTTGAAAGACCGGATTAACTTCCCGTCAAGTAGATTGCGATGATTTGGGAACCTTCGTGCCAAAAAGGCGCGAGAGTAACCTAAGATAGGTCAGCCTCTGATAAACCCAAAACGGAGGAAAGTCTCTTCATGCTCTCATTTCAAATTACTTCTATCTCCATGTAATGAGAAATATGAAGAAATGTGTACACATACATATTTTTTAGCATGCTACAAACAGCTGACATCCGTTTTGCTGGATAAAAATCCTAAAATGGACACATCACATAGCATGTTATTATACACATTCCCTAAAGACTAAACTATACAAGTCTTTCAGCAGGAAGCAATCGGTCCCTGTTACTCCTTAAAAGTCCAAGAAGGCACTGAGCCCACCGTCAAACATGGCTACAAGTGCCCAGCCTGATCCTACTCCTATTTCCCGAGAGGAGTTTGAAGGATTAAGGAATCAGATAGCAGAATTGGTTGTCTTTCTAAAAGAACAAAGTAAAAATAAGCAGGGCCAGACAATGCCTACTCAACCAGAGTCCTTCACACCAGGGGGCAGTCAGGGCATTGGTAAAAAGATGGAAACCCAGATAACTTAACCTCATTCCAATAAAGAAATCACAAATCTCAGGGATGATCGAGAAACTGGGGATATAAGAAAGAAAGTTCGACAAATGGAGGATACCATCCGGTCAATTAAAGGGACTGGAAATTATGGGAGTGTCACCTATTCAGATCTCTGTATATTCCCAGGGGCTCAATTTCCTACCAAATTCAAAGTCCCAGAGTTTGAAAAGTACAATGGGGCAGGCGATCCCTATACGCTCCTAAAAGTGTACATTGGCGAACTGGGGTCTTATGCTGAAAATGAAAGCCTCAGAATTCAACTTTTTCAAAAGAGTCTCACTAGAGAAGCTAAAGCCTGGTATGCCCGACTTGACAATGCCAAAATCCACAACTGGGAAGAATTGGCCCACGCCTTTCTAAATCAATCAGATTTTAAATACAAATGCCACCAGATCGATATCAAGTGACTAAAGTGAAAAAGCAAAGTACTTAATCTTTTCGAGAATATGCCCAAAGGTGGAGACATCTAGCAGAACAAGTCATTCCATCAATTACAGAAGCTAAGATGGTAATGACATTTATTGATATCCAAGAGGCTCCTTACTATGAGAGGATCCTAGCAGGCATAGGAAAGCCATTTGTGGAAATGATCAAACACACGGCGAAATGGCGAGAGATGGGCTCAAGGCGTAGAAGATTAAAGACTTCATCGCCTTGGAAGCAGTCGCCAAACATATACAGACTGGCAAGTATGCGAGCGATCCCGAGGGGGTACCCAATAAAGGCAATGAAGATGTATCCCTTGTTGTACAAGGGCAAGCTAGGAGGCCAAACTACAGTCCCCCCATTTCGAAAATGCAAGACAATCTACCATCTCAACAACAGACTGCATTCAACCAATACCAAGACAGGAAAAGAAAATTCGAAAGATTGGAAAATCGGGTGTTCACTCCACTAGGCGATTCCCTTGAAAATGTACTGGCGATATTAATGGATCATAAGAAAATTACCGAACTAGCTCCACCTCTGGAACCGGGGAGCAAAAGATACAATCAAGCCAGAGATGTGCTTACCACTCAGGGTCTCCAGGACACGATACACAGGATTGTTGGTCCTTAAAACATAAGATTCAAAATCTGATCGAAAGTGGTAGTATTGTGGTCGAACAACCTGACCAACAAAATGTCAACACCAACCTTCCGTTGCGACATGATCTGACAAGAAGTAAACATGATCGAATTCGAAGTGCTTTGAAATGTATCCAATTCATAAGTACATACGAAGGATGGAGGAATACCCCAAAAGCACATAACAAATGTCCTAGAGTGGGAAAACTTCGGAGGAGTGTATACCATGTGCAAAAATTAGATGCGATCCGAATCAAGTGAACTCACTTTGCTAAGGCGATAGTGCGCCAACATCGGAAATAAGGAAATTTTCATTCAACTATCGAAAAGCCAAGAGAAAAGGACTCCACCATGAGCCAATTAAATGAAGAAGATCAAAGCGGTGAAAATACAAGAAAATGGGGATGATAAAATTGCTAGAAGATCTCGCCAATGAAGAATCGATCGAGGGAATCTGAATTCTCAAAATAAAAGATCAAACGACCTCTAAAAGAGTCCAAAAATTCACCCTCTCGAAAGCAAATCCAATGAAGAAATGCTACATTTTCCGATAAGCGAAGGAAGGATTCTTGAGTTCTTTGCCTCTAAAAATCCCAAGATGAAGAGTTATGATTCCACCAAGATATGTCTCTACCATTCTAACTCACTTGGACATACGAATGAAGAATGCTTGTCTTTGCTACATAAAATCCAGGATCTCATTGAAAATGGAGAGCTGGAGATAGAATTTCCCATGACCAAAAAAGGCGAAAAAGAAATAAAAAGCTTAAGATGTCCATTCGAGACAGGCAGTTCAAATGAGGTGAAGACTATGAGTGACAATTCTGCCAGAATACAAGGTGGACTGATCCTAATGCAAGAAATGACAGAAGAGACAAAGGCATCCCCAATGGAGATTCCCCCGCCAACATCAAACGTCCTATGGTTCCAAGATATCAACCACGTTCTTGATTTTATCACCTTGGATGATGCGGAGGAAATACTAATCCTTTCCAAGGAAGAAAAAGCCAAAAAGGAAAGTTCTTTGCAAGAAATGCCACAACCGTTCGAGAGAGATTTCATGGTTGAATCCTTTGAAACCCATGAAGAAGGCGAAGGAATAGATGCAGGAAAAGGTGGTGATATTATCGGGGAATCCAACCCATTATAGAATCCAGAGTTCATCCCTTTTTACGATGCGTCCATTGCAAACGTCCCTGAGGAATGTATTGAATCATGAAGCAATCAAGTTATGGCCACAAGCGAAGACATTCAGAATCAAGGGGAAACCTCTATCACGAGCCCTGAAGGCAACATAACCACTGACAACTGGACTATCAAACCTCAACTAGCCAAGAAGATGTAGATCCAGGGGATAAAGTTGTGAGTTCCAAAAAATGTTGGAACGGTATCACTTTCTTCGTAGTATGCCTTTTATTTTCTATGCATGTAAATAAAAAAAAACAAAAAAAAACAACAAAAACAAAACAAAACAAAGCAAAAAAAAACCTCTCTACACTCTTCTCACCACTTACCCCGTTGAACCTTTTCAAACCAAAGCCTGAACTACGAAAGACCTGATCTCCTCTTCAATAGGAGTACGTAGGCAACCATCAATGGTGCGGTCAAACCAAACAAAAACCCAAATAAACACTTCTCAAATAGATACACCCCAGACGATGATGGCCCAGACGTATTGGTCATCATTCGGGAGAAAGAGGTTGATAATATCCCCTCCATCACTGCAGTCCACCAAGACTTTGCCCTCAACAATTGGAGCACCACTCCTTGTATTTGGCGACGAGGGTAAAAAGGGAAGAAACTCTCTCTACCTTGTAGATAGCAATAACTGCTTACTTTTTCTGTATAGTATAAGCAGTTACTTTTGTCATTACAGGCTAACACTTTGTGTGATTGAACAATGTTATATACTAAGTGAAAGCATATTTTGTTTCAGGACTCTGAATTTAGATGTGTTTGTACTTGCTGACGAGGTGCCTATTCTCCACAAGGACTGTAACTTTGATGTAAAGTTGGACTCAGACTTGATGGAAATACAAGATGACTATGAGAAACCTCAGGAGATCAAAGAATGGGTCGAAGACAAACCCAAGACAAATCTTGATCAAACCACCTCTTTCAAACCTCAAAACCTTAGAAAACCCCAAACAAGTCCAGATTGGTACGGACCTCACTCCAAACCAAAGGAATGACATGGTTACTCTATTGACCATATTCCATGATGTGTTTGCATGGTCTCACGAAGACATGGTTGGTTTTTACACGGACATTATCATTCATCGCCTTCCCATTAAAGGGGGATTCAAGCCATTCAGGCAGAAGCTCAGGCAGTTGAAACCTGAGTGGAAGTTAAAAGTTAAAGAAGAAATTGTGAAACAATTTCAAGCCGGCATCATCATGAAGTCAAAATACCCTAAATGGCTATCCAACATAGTCCCCGTGCCGAAACCGGGAAGGGAGGTGCGAGTTTGTGTGGATTACAGAGATTTGAATAAAGCTTGCCTCAAAGATACCTTTCATGTGTCGTTCATCCACATACTCATTGACAATACAACTCGATACGACATGTACTCCTTTGCTGATTGCTCCATGGGGTACCATCAAATCATGTTTGCTGAAGATGATCATGAGAAAACTTCATTCATCACGCCTTGGGGAGCCCTATGCTACAGACGATTGTCATTCGGCCTCATCAATGCCGGAGCTACCTATCAATGAGCCATATGACTCTTTTCCACGATCTAATAGAAAAAAAAAGTGAAAAAAGAAAAAACGAAAATAAAAAGAAAAAAGAAAATAAAAAGAAAAAAGAAAAAAGAAAAATCTCTTCAACAGGTTCTACAGTTGCTGCCTTACCATCGGCAGGTTCTACATATGGCTTCGGAGTTTGAAGAAAAATCCTTCCTCCACATTTCTCAGAATATGAATGATTTTGCGGATGCTCTAGCAACCTGGGTCTCCTTGGTCAATATACATGATAAGGAAGACATGCCAACCCTCACATTTGCGCAACAAAAAGCTCCAGCCTATGGGAATTCCATTGAAAAGTATTGGATGACCTACCTCCCACCCAACATCCTTGGTATCAACACATCAAGAAGTACATACGAGATGGATCTACACCCGCTGAGGCGAGCCCGACTGAGAAAAGGCGGATCCATCAACTTGTTATAAAATTCTACCTGAACGGAGATGCACTATACGAAAAGAGATGCAGAACGAGGTCTCCTCAGATGTCTGGACGAGGACCAAGCTCAGAGGCTCATGGATAAAATCCATGGGGGAGTATATGGCCCACACATGAGCGTCCCTTAACTTGTAACGAAGATCCTACAACAGAAAAGTCCGACTACGGCAGTTCAAATAACACGACTTGGTTTTGAAAAAGATCATTGATAACCAAGCTCAGTCTAAAGGAAAATTCTCCCTGAACTAGGAAGGCCCGTTTGTTGTCAATGAAGTATTGACAGGAGGCGTTTTTAGATTACAGGAAAGGGACGACGATGAATTTCCACAGCTTATCAAATCGAACACCGTGAAACGGTATTATGTCTAAGGTTACCATCAAGCGAACATCCTGGTTTTGGATCATCAGATTATCAGTCATTCTGGTTCTTTAACCCTTTACCACATACAACTCTTCCACACTTTTCCCCTCAGGGAAACATCCTTTCAAGCCATCAGCCTGGCATCACTACGATCATACCACTTAGGTCATCTCACCGCGAATTGAACCTCTTACGTTTGCAGTTTGGCTGCCCATACATAGGATCAAACTTTTCACACTTTCAGTTTATCCTCAACCTAGGATCAAATTTTCTCTTCCTGCGATCGACACCTTTCATGGGATCACGTTTTTCAACTCGCCTTGAAGGGCGAACTACGTCGACTTGATCTCCCAAATACACGGGAGTACGTAGGCAGCCATTTTATATGGTCCGGCCTCACCACAGAAAAAACATAAACAAACACTCCTATCCATAACCACATACAGAAACAAGTCCCAAGACACCAAAGATGGTAGGGAATACACACAGATCGACAATCCATTCTGAAAATCCTGAGACATCTCACTGTCCATCCATCAATGAGGAGTTCAGAATACATCCAGATCATAAAGTCCTGGAGAAACAAGCGAATATCAAGCAAGTAGCAAGGCACAACTAAAAGGGAAGTGAATCAACATATATTTCCCTGCCATATATAATGTTGTTTAATATATACAATGTGTATTGTACATACCAAAATGGCTAAGCTAGTCTGTGCAGGAAAATACAAGCCCATCTACAAATCCGTGTATATACGGGCTATCAAGTCCAACATGGATTCCCTCTCAGAAGAAGGAGGTAACACTGTGATCTCTTACCTAAGGGTTTCTACACGAGCCAACAGATCCACTGCCAACTACATGCGATATCTCGGGTGGATATAACGTCATCCCACTCAGCAAAAAAGATATCCCTATAAGTCAGAACATCATCTATCTAACAAAGTGACATCTTTACCAGAAAGAGCTGTCGAACATCAAAGCCCACATCCACTACCTGTTCACCAGATGGTACAGAAGTAAAAGCCTCTTGTGATCTCGGCGTCTTATCAGCTCATCTGTCAAAGTAACTATCCCAGACAACAAGCGAAGCTGGGGTAATTTCAAAATTGGCGACAACCGGATAGTGGATCCCTTACAACAAGATTGGGGGCAATCTCAGAAGCAGCAACAACTCAACACTGGCGCATTTATCAATCATCCTAAAATGGAAAATGCACCAGTTAGCGTCATCAGCATGGTCCATCATCATCTTAATGCCGATTCAGATATTATTCACTCACGACTTCATCAACAAAGAGAGTTTCTCATATGAACCCTCAACATCAACATGCGAAAGGACTGGGGCATTTTTCCAATTCCAAGAAATAGAAGGAGCTTAAGGCGAGATCAAGCTTCTCATCAAAAAGAAAGGGGTGAACTCCTGAAAGAAATCATAGCGACATAAGTGTGTCCATACGAAAGAAGGGGAAACTTCTCAAAAAAGTTCTCAACTCAGAAGCAGAAGGTCAATAACGAAAGGCCTAGTGAATGAAATCTACACCATCAACATGCGTTAAGTCCTCACAAGCTGAGGCCTCTACACCGACTTTCAAATCTGGGCAGCGAATGAATGAATTACACCCTCCAGGGATTTCAGCGACATTTAAGTCATCAGTTCAGCCGAGTTGCGAATCAAATGCTTAAGGAAATGGGGCACAAGCACCCAACAACAAAAGGAAACTCCGAATCACCTCAAGAAGGGTGAGACATCTGGTGGTTGTCATCAATCTAGTATAAAATCAGGCGAAGTCTAGTGACGTAATCCGTGGAATATTACTTCAGCAAAGGTATCGAAAGATCCGGTATTCTTAAACCATTGGCATCAATTCAGCGCATCATCAAGACAGTTCAGCGATGAAAGCTTCGTATACCACCGTTCGAGTGGGAACTGAAAAAGTTTAGCGTCGGCAGGGATAGGCAACGCAATTTGCGAACTACCAGCGAATACATCAGGAGGGTCTGGTGATTTCAGAACGTCATCCCCATCAGAGATATTGAAAGCATCTCAACTTATCTTCATCAAACAATCATCAGCGATTAAATGCCAAACCATTGGAGTCAACACCAGCATAGGCATCAATAATGATCGGTAAAGGTAAAGTGATTTACAAAAACATTTTAAACAGTCATCATAACATTCATTACATTGCGATTTATGATTTGCGATTTGCGATGCGATATGCGAAATGCGATGTACGAATTGCGATGTGCGAGTTGCGAATGCGATTTGGCCAAATACGAATAGCGATGTGCGATGTGCGATTTACGAACTACGATTTGTGAAAACATTTTCATATTCATCATAAACATTCACTACATTGCGATTTGCATCATTGAAAATACCTTATCATGTTTCAAGTGTCTACTAATCTTTATCATGTCCATTCCATTGCATTGCATGAACATGATAAAGAGGGGCATCTATAGACACTCAAAATTTCATTTTCCGGTTACTAACTATGCAGGAGGACAAAAATGACTTCTTCACACTCCAGAGATAACCCTGGAGTATCACAACATTAATTCCAACCCCAAAGATAGCCACAAGAGATCCAGTTCTCAACCCCGAAGATAACCCCAGGAAATCAGGTTCCAAACCTCGGAGATAACCTAGGAAAAGTCAGTTTCAACCTCGGAGATAGCCCCGGAGGATCAAGATCAAAGCCTGGAGATAGGCCCAGGAGGTCAATTCAACCTCAGAGATGACCCTGAGGATAGTCAAAGTCAACAGCAAGCCAACCTCAGAGATAACCCTGAGAAACGATCGCTATCTGACTGCGAAACCTAGAGATAACCGGGAGGGACAAAATGGTCATTTTTCCAACTCAACTTCACTTCAAATCAAATACACTCATGTCAACTCAAAAATATTTCAAAGGAAGTCCTACAAGAGCGATATCTTAACTCCGGAACGCAAACTACACAACGGCTCACTGGATTGCCTGACGGAAACCCAGGAATGCCATTTCGATCATGGACCCATCTTCCTGGGATCAAAAAAGGTCAAATCATATGTCATTGTGTATCTCTCGGAAAGATCTTTCCGGAATGGTATGGCACGCTTCCTTCGGACTCCCGGATTGAAAGTTATGAGCAACCGAGCGCGAACAACGTCAGACGTATTTCTCGACATGGCGGGACCCATATCGCCTGGGGCACCCCGGCACGTAGAAGTACACCTACTACTTGGTGTGGCGGGTGAACTGCATGCTCCCCCTCTATAAATAGAGGGCTTGGGGTGCTGATTTTCTAAGAGAAAAAGACGGGGAAACCTTGCACAATTTGCTCTGTACTCACCCCATGCAGTGTACTCTCCCCTTTTAAACACATGTGAGCTCATATATAGCCTTTTTGTACCTACAAGAGTCAGTTTTTACCCACTCTAAAGATATAGAAGCCTTCTTTGGCAGTCAGCTGTAAGCCTTCTCACACACTTTAGAGTCTTTCTCTTCATCTTTGCACACACCTTTCTATACATTGAGAGTCGTGTTTCTTGGTTTTGCCTAGACTTCAGTCCGTGGTTTCATTTCATTCTATATATATATATTAAATATATATATTTACATATATATTGACTAACATTATCGAGTTATGCCTCGATTGAGCCTGAACTTGATGCAGGAGCGTTTATTTGCTTTAATATATATATATATATATATATATATATTATATATATATATATCAACTGTGGGACTTTGTTCGATGGTGAGTGAAGACTTGATGCAGTGCGTTTACTATATATATATATATATATATATATATATATATATATATATAATCGTAATGGTCGAACTCGTTCGATGAGCCTAAATTTTTATATCCTGCATTTATTAAGCTTATATATATATTTATACTTATATATATGAATTGGGTCGAACTCGCATTACGATGAGCCCTAATTTTACATTGATCTTGCATTTATTGCTTATATATATATATATTTTATCCTCACTTTGGAGTTTACTTCGTGGCGGCAGTGACCGTATTATACTGACTTTATTTACATTCTCATCACTTTGGAGTTTCCTTCGTATGGCGGTTGGTATATTCTGACTTTATTTACATTTAAATCACTTTGAGTTTCCTCCATGGCGATTGATAACTTTAACAGCTTTATTTACATTTCGATCCCCATGGAGGTGCTTGTACGTGGTTGGTGATCTATCTCGTATATATATATTCTGACTTTTATATATATACCTACTACGCTTTCATATAAACTGCAGTATTTTGTGAGCCTAGGAATCATGTGATCACAGATTCATTCCATTGAATCTAGATTCGGTTCCCATGATGGACATTTTCAACTGTAAGCAGCTTGTAAATTATTCTGTGGTGTCTGAATTTCCTCAGATGGTTTCCATACCCACGAGGAAGTCGGCATTATTTTCATACGTATGCCTCGCATTCGTAAAATAAAATCAAACAAGCCGCGCACTTAATAAAATGGGAGTGTAAAAGGTCTCAATTACTATTGAGCATCAGGATTTAAAAAAACCTTTTTATAAAACATCATTGCTATATCTTGCTAAAAACTGAATTTTCTACATAAATTCAAACCTTGTGTATATAGGTGCGAACGAGGCCTCGCACTACTTCCAAATAATAGCACATTGACCCACACACACACATTCAGATAATAGTTTCTTGAAAAGAGGCGGTCACCGTGGTAACACGGATGTCGGGGGGTTCGTAACACCTTCCCCTCACATAACCAAGTCCCCGGACCCTAATGAATCTCGGTTTCACCGACTCGTTTAGCAATGTCACATTATTGGGTCAATGTGCAAACCTTTTTTCGGTTGTGTTGGTACAACCATTTAAAAAACCAACTGGCGACTCTTAACAGTCCCATCGTCGACATTATACATGTCGGACCTTTTTTACTTGTTTTTTCAAACAAATCTCACCTAAAATGAACAAGTAACGGAAAGGGACACCCAAAAATCCCGACGTCGACATTACTTATGTCCATTGCATAAAGAAAATGCAAAGGTAGGATACTTGCACGATCTGGCACCGCTTTCACAATCTGTGACTTAGTTTAATCTTTTATATCACGACCTATCATTAATCGGATCATTCGCTCGATTAGAACAATATACTTTAACATATAGTACTACATTTCACAATCAGCACATAATCTAATCGCATTATCACATATGTTCAACAGTCATTGCATCACAAACAAATATTAATATAGTCAAAATATCTAAGTCCAGATCAATTTTTAAATATATTGAACCACACAAATTTTATATCGGTAATTATCGAGTCTAAGACTCTATTCCAACGTTCAATATCCGTAAGTATCAGTCATATTATTTTAAATGACTTAATAAACATTTATTAATTTATCATTAATTTTCCAACACCGAAATCATTATTAAATTATTTAAATATCAAATAATTCTATTATCATTTAATTATTATTAAACTATTAATAATACTTTTATTCATTTACCAATAGTATTAATATTTTATTCATTTACTAATAGTATTAATAATTTATTCATTTACTAATATTAATATTATTAATCTTGATATTAATTCACCTATATTATTTTAGTATTATTATTATTTAATAATAATAATAATTTTATAAATTTACTAATATTATTAAAATCTTAATAATATTTAATAATACTTTACTAATATTATTAATCCTCTTAATAATATTTCAATCATGTATTAATATTATTACTTTAATAATATCTTACTTATAATGTTTTTATTCATGTACTAATATTATTAATCATTTAATAATATTTTATTCATTTACTAATGTTATTACATTTTAATAACATTTTATTTAATCTCGAATATTATTATTTACTTAATAATATTTTAATCATCCAATAATACTTTATTTTAATATTATTAATCTTTAATAATATTTTAATCTAAGATTAATATTTTAATCATTTAATAATACTTTAATCATTTATTAATATTTTAAATCAAATATGATTAACCATTTAATAATATTTTAATAAAGTATTAATCTTAATATTTTATTTACTTAACAATATCATATTCTAATATTATTAATATCATAATCACATTTTAATAATTTATTAGATCAATAAACAATTTATTTTAATTATTCACCCTTAAGTTATTAGTCACTTGAAATAACAAGATTATCCACTTGTTAGTAAACATATTAAATACTAACGCTTCCTTATTACCATAACCCTTAGGTTATTTAATTATCTCACCTAATGTATAATTAGGTTACGAAGCTTTCATTTGGGGTTTAAAATAAAATAAAATTAGTTCCTAAAATTTGTAATTAGGGTTTCACATAGTAATACAAGGGTTTGTCACATAACACCATAATTGACCAACCTACTTCGGTCCACATATACTGATACATATTTATATTTGAAAATCAAAATATAATTATTATAATAATTTAAAATTATTTGATATATTATATAAATAATATATGATTATATCTTCATTGAAAATAATTAATAAAACATTTCTACTATAAAATTAATTATGATAAGAATATAATTTATAATGATCAATAATTCTAAAATAAAATTATTTGTAACTATTCATATTTTTATTTATCACATATATACATATTTTATCTTGCACATATTCCCGTATTTAAAATAATAATAAAAAAAATTTATCTGTGAAATTTTTAATTTATTTGTATAGAAAATATCGGGTTGTTATTCACCTCCCTTATAAAGATTATGTCTTCACTGGTGTATGTAGCATATACAATCATTACAAATAGATTCTATGATCGTCTATCTTTAACCTATTCATAATATCGGATTAAAAAAATTTGATTTCTAAAAGAACTCAAATTCCTTCTTCAAAATTTCTTTATAAAATAATTTACTATATATATGAAAATCATGCAAAAGAAAATAAAAGCTAGAATAATATCGCACCACCAAATTGCCATGGTATCCTCATTACTCATGTTGTAGACTTTGCTAACATTGATTTAAATGCTTTCTATTGGATGACGTTGGTCCCGGTGTATTGCCGTAGTTCCACTTGCCATTGCCAATATTCACACTCCCTGTCTTCTTCCTCCTCTTCGAACAATCCTTCACCTTGTGCTCATTCGATCCACACAGAAAACACCCACTGTTCATCCTAGGATTAGGCAAAGTGGGAGAGATATAACCCTCCCGCCTTGCACTAGCACACGAACTTCCCCTTCAAACATTCTCCAGAGTGGTTCTTTCCACAGTTTCCACACTGCACAACTTACTTTTTAACTCCTTCCAGCGTTACCTGCACACTCCCAAAATTGCTTCCCTTCCTTTTGATACTACCACCGCTACTCCCACTATTAACTTCCACCTTCCCAGTTCTTTCGACCTTACTCTTGTTCTTCCTCTCTTTGTTGTAGAGGTTTATATTTCACTCCTCCTCGGCTATAATAGCTTTCTCCATGAGTGCCGCAAATGTAGGAATCTAACACCTTACCTTGTTGTAGAGCCGGGTTTTAATCCCAAATTTTCTAGCTTTCCTAGCCTCCATATCATCTTGATGCGAGCAAACCTAGCTTGGTTGTTCCAATATTCTCCTCGTTCAACTCTAAAAATTTTACCTCCAACCTAGCTCCGCATACTAGATGAAAAATAGTTTTCAAGAAACGATTGTCTTAAACCTATACAAGTAACAACACCCTCTCACCGTGTTACCATATTTATATCATGTAGTGTATTTGCCCTCATTTACCCTAGCTACCACGAATGCTTTTTCAATCTCTTTAACCCAAGTCTCAGGCTTCAACAGGTCATTGTTGTCCTCAAATCTTTAAAGTTAGCGTTGGTTGTCCAATGTAATTCTTGCTTCATAGCCCATATTTATAAAGTGTTGCATCGAGTTCGATGTCTTGTCCTCAACGTTATTAATGGCCCTTTAGTTATCTTGGCGGCATTATCCGGTTGAGTAAAACCATAAATTATTCTTTACATTCTAAATCTTATCATATAAGTTTAGTATATTAACTCATTTCATTACTCAAACTTAGATTCATATTCATTTAGCAAATACTTTATATAGCATAGCACATACTGCTTTAAACTTCATTCATCCCTTTGTGACTACAAAAGTCGGGATTTACAGCCTTGACTAATACCAAAAGTTGGGAACATTACATTACACAGACATATTTCACATTAAAAAAACCTAAACAACAGAACCTATACTACCTATTCACTACGTCTTTTTCTTGGACAACATCTCGCCTGATGACCTTCTATCCCACAGATAAAACATGCTACTAATTTATAGTCGGGACAATACAGAGTGGTATGTCCCTCATAGCCACAAAGGTAACACATTCTTTTCCCTTTCTTCTTATCGGATTTTCCTAAGTCATGGTCTTCTATCTTTCTTTTCCCCTTCTTGCTCGGAGCTGCACACGATGTGTTGCTTATAGCTCCCATCTGATGTGACGCCCCCAAAATTAGGTATACATCACCCATCTTGGGTCGTCAGATACATGGTACAAAATTGAAATACAACTTACTAATATAACTGTCATGTACAATACGACAAAACATAACTGTGAATTTGAATACAATTATTGTCTACTAGAGATTATACAAACTCAAAAGGAGTCCTCATTACAATTATTAACACACTATTTCACGTAATAGTGAGGACTACTAATGTTATCCTTCCTGACCGTCACTCCGCTCCCCGACTAGTCCCTCGCTATGTTCTCATTTCACGAAGAGAATAAAAGAAAGAAAGGGTGCGCTCAACTAGCCCAAAGAAGAAATATTATGACTAAGATAATGCGAGAATAAATTATCGTTAGCAACAAACAAAGTTAAACTGATAAAATATAACAACATCAAGTTTAACTACAACGGAACAAGCAATCCATTAAAAGAGTCAAGTAGAGAATAAAATCTACTATCTTTTATGATTTAAAAGGTTTTTCATGACTTTTATCATTTGGGACTCGACAATAAATAATCCACATCATCGAATCACCCCTCGCACTACTGACCAAGGATATTCTTTAGTATCACGACCACAAATTATCCATGCACTACAGCCAAGGACATTCGTGTATTCCTTAATGGTCATGATCAAGCCAACAACTTTGTCCATCAATGCACTACGGGCCAATGATAACTTTTACCACATCATTTGTAACATTACGGTCCATGATTACAATCAATAATCCTCAGTCATAATCATACCAAGTCCATCAATGCACTCTGAATACAGATGACTTTCAACATAATATAAACATGAGGATGATGACAATGATATAAGAATTCAATAAAACAAGTACAAGAATTAATTTATTCAGGAACTAATAATGTCCAAATTGTCAACATGATAATGCTTTGTAGAGTAAAATTTAAGAATGATCAGAAGAATATTCCCATGAAAAGATACTGGATGAAGCACAAGTATCAAGGATATTCTACTAATTTCATGGAGTATAGAAGTCAAAACTTTAACCAACTGAGTATAATAATGAATGGAATAACAAAAGAAATCACCATGCATGCGGTGCTTGCGCATATGCGGGTTATTCCAACAGAATAATAATAACGGAACCAAAGTCGGGCAAAATTTGCCGCAAGCGGGATGTTCCAATGAATAATAAAGATTTTAACCAGTCCGATTAGGTAAAACACATGCATGTGATGTTCCAATGAATAATAATAAAGATTTTAACCCGGTCCGGTGTAAAAACACACAGCAGGATGTTCCAATGTAATAATAATAAAGACGGAACCGGTCCCGGTGTAAAACATGTATGTGGGATGTTCCAGCGATGTATAATAGAAGAATGTCACCAAGTATAGGGTAAACCAGATATACAAAGTTATTCCAATGAATAATAATAAGCAATGGAATAACAACAGTTCTCTTCATTAATAAGAAAGAATAACACCCTTTACATTAGTAGGAGATTGAATACTGTAGTAGTGTAGTAACAGAATACTCTTCTTCTTTCTCTCTTATTCTCTCTATACTTTCTCTCTCTATGCTTGAATGAATTTGTGAAAAATAATGAAGCACTAGACCTCTATTTATAGAAGATTTCTAGCTTAGCACTTGAAATGTGAAAAGGCAAGTGGCTTGACGACTGGTGATGTGAAAAGAAAAGTGGTTTGATGCCTGTAATGTGAAACACCAAGTGGTTTGAAGCCTGTAATGTGAAACGACAATTGGTTCGACGCCTGTAATATGAAACGGCAAGTGGTTTGACGTCTGGTAAAGGTAGTTACTATTTACGAAGGTAATTACTATTGATGAAGGTAATTACTATTGACAAAGAGACCCTTAGATGATGACATATGGGCCCCCCCCCCATAAAAAACCAAACTTACTATAAACGTCTCATAATAGACTCTTTATATACATCAAGGATTGAATAAATATTACCACAAATCATTTTATTTTTAATCAACACATATTGAATCTTTCAACAATTATTAATCATTTATAACTTGTCGTCTCAATTATTAATTTAATAACATATTATACAGATGTTACTGTGACAATAATTGAATCAATAATATAAGAGATATGATGCAAAGAATTACTGTAGCAATAATAATGAGTATAGTGAAAGTGACTTCTCACGTAAGCATCAATAATCAATACCGCGTGCTACTATGCAACCACGCGTATTACTGTACTTTTACTACCAGGTAGTTCAACAGTTTTAACGGTAACACCTCCGCCGTTATTTTCATAAAAGTATTTTTGTCGTTTTCTCAATCCGACAATAATTCCGTTAGGGGTCCACTAATGATTGTGCTTATTGCATTTAATATTCCCCGACAAAAGAATATTCCCCGACCAAACGAATATTTTATAACAACTTGCTTACTTTGCAAAATTTATAAATATTACCCACAACTATAACATTATATCAAATGTACTCCATAATATTCAAAAATAATATTTATAGAAAATTCATCATTATTTATAAAAGTTGGGGTCTTACATCTGATCTATTTGGGTTTTAAGCATATCTTGTTCTTCCATTGTTTCTATTAACGCTTGACGCAGTTGACTATTTAACAAATTTTCTATTTCCCACAGCTTTTCCAGAGAAGAAACCTTGTTCCTCAGATCCTGAACCTCTGTTGATGCTTGTTCAGCTTCAACTTTAGTGTCTGAATCACTATCTCTCAGCTCCACCATCTCCGGATCTGGTACTACATTTTCTATAATAACCACTTCGTCAGAGTTGTTTTCATTGTGAGCCTCTATTTCAGCTATTGGCTTCGATATTAGCTCGGGGGTATGGATTTAATCCTTCTTCATGCTATAAGCATATAACAAGCCTTTTCCACCAGACATCTACACATATAAATTATCATGATAAGCATGTAGTATATACACACATCAAATAATAGTGTTATATAAGTTATATTTTATTTTATTTGACGATGAATTTAGTCAATTAATCTCTTTATAAACTTTATATGAGTTATTTTTATTTTTAACGTTTCCCTCTGTTCTAAGGTTATAGCCTAAGGTCTATCCCACCTAAGGTTTCTAACCCTAAAGCTTTGATACCAACCTGTAAAGCCCCCAAATTCAGGTAATTGAAACCCGAATTCAGTGCTTCACGATAACATTTCTATAAGCGGAATAATACTAATAATAATAACAATAATATAAATATTTAACTTAATTTACATAACTATCAAAGTCTAGCTCCCAACTACGAAACCTTTAATCATTCCTTACAGTACATGATAATAAATATATAACATTATCTTAATAATATTAAACTATTACATAAGATAACATTGAAATCATTCAGCAACCTTTCCCATTCCCTTGTTTCTAGCAGAGCCTTCAGATTGCTCACACTTAGCTGAAAACATTTAAATTAAGCAAGGATGAGCATTTGAGTGCCCAGCAAGTAATAACAATTATATATATATAAGCTGAAAGAATTTAAATGTTTTCTTTATACTACTCTTCTATAACAAATCAATAGTTGTTGTGAAGTAATCTGAACCGATAATAATAACACAACAACCCTCTTTCAAATTTTTGAAACTACATACTGACTATAAATAGGGTTAAGGAGACATACTATGAACATTGTTTTCATTTTTGAAAAGGTTAAATGCGAACTTCATCATGAACCGTCATAACATATAGACGCACGGAGTGATCGGCCCGTCAGACTGTCAGATCGATCAACATCGCATGCAAGAACGATAGGATCGTTCATTACATTCTCCTTCGGCGCATAAAAGTTTTCCCCGTGTAAGGGATGTTCATACTTATTTCGGGTTCCAAACCAAAGCAATTCGGTTGGATAATAATAAGGTTTTATCTTGTTCAACAATAATCTATAATTTAACATATATGTATACGGGTAATTAACAAAGGTGTATGAACATATGATTAAATGCAATGATTATTCAAGTGGGGACACTTATATAACCATTTATAGAAATTAACTAATGTAATATATATCTGAATTACCATATATTAACATGTTGATAATCAATGAGCGTATATAATATATGGTTAATAATCTGTATAGTAATAATGTAATCTGAAACATTCTTACTCATGTCCATTGCATAAAGAAAATACAAAGGTAGGATACTTCCTCGATGCTGCCGCCATAATACGCAACTTAGTTTAATCTTTTATATCACGACCTATCATTAATCGGATCATTCGCTTCGATTAGAACAATATACTATAACATATAATCTTCGCATTTCACAACAAGACATAATCTAATCGCATTATCACATATGTTCAACAGTCATTGAATCACAAACAAACATTAATACAGTCAAAATATTTAAGTCCAGATCAATTTAAAATATGTCGATTGTATTGAAGCGACTTTATCGAGTAATTATCGAGTCTAAGACTCTATTCCAACGTTCAATATCCGTAAGTATCGATCATATTATTTTAAATGACTTAATAAACATTTATTAATTTATCATGAATTTTCCAACACCAAAAATCATTATTAAATGATTTAAATATCAAATAATTCTATTATCATTTAATTATTATTAAACTACTAATAATACTTTTATTCATTTACCAATAGTATTAATATTTTATCTAATAGTATTAATATTATATTCATTTACTAATATTATTAATCTTGATATTATTTAATTCACCTCTTAGTATTATTAGTTCGCTAATAATACTTTTATTCACTTACTAATATTATTAAAATCTTAATAATATTTTAATACTTTACTAATATTATTAATCCTCTTAATAATATTTCAATCATGCATTAATATTATTACTTTAATAATATCTTCCTTATAATTTTTTTATTCATGTACTAATATTATTAATCATTTAATAATATTTTATTCATTTACTAATGTTATTACATTTTTAATAATATTTTATTTAATCTCGAATATTATTATTTACTTAATAATATTTTAATCATCCAATAATACTTTAATTTAATATTATTAATCTTTTAATAATATTTTAATCTAAGATTAATATTTTAATCATTTAATAATACTTTAATCATTAATTAATATTTTAAATCAAATATGATTAACCATTTAATAATATTTTAATAAAGTTTTAATCTTAATATTTTTAATTGCTTAACAATATCATATTCTAGTATTATTAATATCATAATCACATTTTAATAATTTATTAGATCAATAAACAATTTATTTTAATTGTTTACCCTTTATAAAACCATTTATTTAATATCCATAAAAGGTCATAAATAATATTTCTTATTATAAATTACCAAAATGCCCTCAAATAGTCATAATATTATATATTAGGAGTATTCAAGCATTAAAATTACATTTTTTTTATTTAAGACATCCCTTAACTATTTATTTTCTTTTATTCATAACTTAATCATTTTTAGGATAAATACCAAATTGATTCCAAAATTCGCATGACTACGATTTTGATAGAATATGAACCCACAAGGATCCCCAAATTTTTCTCGAATTACAACTCTCTCTTATACAAGCTCTCTATCCTTATCTCTTTAAATGCGACAAAACATAAAAGAAGATGAATGAGTTTTAATACAAATATTGTCGTCTAGACCCCAATATATCTGAACTCAAATTGATATTATTACATTTATTTTCCACTATTTCCTTTGAATAGTGAGGACTACTAATCTTATCATACGGTCCAGTCACTCCGGTTCCCACAGACTAGTCCTACCTTTCGTTCTCATTTCACGAAGAGAACAATAAAAGTAAAAGGTGAGCTCAACTAGCCCGATGGGAAATATTATGACTAAGATAATGCGAGAATATATTATCGTTAGCCTTGACGATGTTAAGCGATACTGATATAACAACCATCAAGTTTAAGCTGCGGTGAACAAGCAATCCATTAAAAAGAGTCAAGTAGAGAATAAAATCTACTATCTTTTATGATTTAGAAGGTTTTCATCACTTTTATCATTTGGGACTCGACAATAAATAATCCACATCATCGAATCACCCTTACACTTCTGACGAGGATATTCTTTAGTATCACGACCACAATTATCCATACACTACGGGCGAAGAATATTTGTGTATTCAATAATGGTCATGATCATACCAACAAGCATCCATCAATGCACTCTACGGGCCAATGAGGACTTTTACCACATCATTTGTAACATTACGGTCGTGATTACACCGAATAATCCTGGTCGTAATCATACCCAAGTCCATCTATGCACTTTATAGGCCACGGATGACTTTCAACAAAATATAAACATGAGGATGATGACAATGATATAAGAATTCATAAAACAAGTTCAAAAATTAATTTATCCGAGGAACTAATAACGTCCAAATTATCGACATGATCTTTGCTTTGTGAGTAAAATTCAAGAATGCTCGGAAGAATATTTCCATGAAAAGATCTTTGGATGAAGCGCAAATATCGAGGATATTCCACTAATTTCATGGATTATAGAAGTCAAAACTTTAACTTATTTGAGTATAATAATAAATGGAATAACAAAAGAAATCACCGAGCATGCGATAGACCATGCAGGCGAGTTATTCAACGAAATAATAAATAACGGAATCGGTCCGGCGTAAAAAAATTACAGACGGGATATTCAACGAAATAATAAAAAGCGGAATCGGTCGGTCGTAAAAGCCTGCCTGAACGGATATTCAGCGAGAATAATAAAAAGGAATGAATCGGTCGTATTCAAAAAAATAATAAAGAAGGCGAAATCGGGTCGAGATATTCAGCGGATATTCAGACGAGAATAAAAAAATGGAACCCGGTCGCGTAAACGCCTGAGACGGGATGTTCAACGAGAATAATAAAGAATGGAATAACGAAGAAGATTTCACCAAGTATAGGGTAGCCCGTATATCTGAGTTATTCAATGAATAATAAAGAATGGAATAACGAAGTTCTCTTCATGGATAAGAAAGAAATAATACTCCTACCTTAGAAAAAAGCTGGATCTTTGGAATAGTGAGGTAGCGAGACTTCTCTTCTTCTTTCTATAATTTCTCTAATAATAATCGCTCTAAAGCTTTTGTGAATTGGTGAGAAATGAAGGAAGAATGAGCTTATTTATAGAAAAATATAGTTTCGATAATTGCGTTTTGGGGGCTCGAAAAATTACGATCTGATACCTCCACTTTTCCTTTATTTTTAATTTAGTCATGGAAGTATTATCAAACTTGCACCACCTCCCTAATAGTAAATAATGTGATTGATAGTAAATTATGTGAATCGATAGTTACAGACATGTGAAAATCTGAATTACGATATAGTACCTCCATCTATACCTCCATTTTTAACTTAGTCATGCACAGTATTATCAATCTTGCACCAACTCCCCTAATAGTAACAAGAATGTGAAACAATAGTATACACATGTGAACAAATAGTTATAATCATGTGAAATAATAGCAATCGATTGCTCGTTTATCCAGGTTAAATACTGGATTTGGTCGATATAACCTCCGGACATCAATTATTATCGAAATAATTGTGGAATTTTCACTAACACAAATAATTCCAACACAATGAAACCATTTTTATCAAAAATATAAATTTTGAAATTTTGAAGTTTGACTTTTCCCAAAAAAGTCAACTGTTGACTTTTTGACGAATAGTGAATTTAGAAAATTTTGTGTTTATAGACTATTTTACTAATTTCATCGTTTGGGACTCAAATATCACGTCCGCGTCTCCAAATTCAACTCAGAACACAACTTCAATTTTAATAACATTCATCATTAATATTATAACTCACAATATTTATCAACGAATTCGTTCCCGGAAGAGGGGGCTTTCGATAAGGATTTCTCCTGATTGGCGCGCTGATTAGGTGACCAAACCTCTCCTTGTGAACTTCTAGACATTGTAAATATTGCAATTTAATAATATGAATAACTTTGTCGTCTCAATTATTGATTTAATAAAATAACATATTATCACGAGATGATCTTTATGATGATAATCGAATCGATAATATGAGAGATATGATCACGACAATTCTTATAGCAATAATTGAGTATAAGCGGTGACTTCTCACGTAAGCATCGATAATCAATCTGGTGTTACTACTATGCGACCACAGCGTATTCTTGTACTTTTACTATCGGGTAGTTCAGCGATTAACGGTAAAACTTAGTAGTTATTTTCATAAAATATTTTTGTCGTTTTCTCGATCAAATGATAATTAGTTTATGGGGTCCACCAATGATTGTGTTGGTTATCTGAATATTCCTGTTAAAAGCGAATATTCCCCAGACCAATCGAATATTATATAACAACTTGCGTACTTTGCAAAATTTGTAAATATTACCCACAACTAACATTATATATCAATCCACACCATAATATTCAAAAATATATTTGAAAATTTAATCTTTATTCAAAAGTTGGGGTCTTACAACCTCCCTTCTTATGAAATTTCATCCTCGAAATTAGGGTGCGTACACAGTATGTCGAAGAGGTAAGGATATCTTGATTTCATCTCATTCTAACTCCCGGTCATTTCTTCCACATCGTGGTTTCTCCACAAAACTTTGACTTGAGGTATAACCTTGGGCGTAGAATATGATCCTTTTTATCCAAGATTTTAACGGTAACTCTTCTTCGTACGTTAAATCTTCCTCTATCTCGTCTGGTTCTAATTCATAATGTGGTTGGGGTCTTTCACATATTTACGTAACATAGATATGTGAAAAAGTTATGAACACGAGGACATACTTAGCGATGTAAAGCGAGTCTATATATACCCCACGATTCCTACTCGATCGAGGATTAAAAATGGGCGATGAATCGAGGTTGAGCTTTCCTCTCTTTCCAAATCTTGTAACTCCTTTCCATGGAAGCGACACGTAACAACACATGATCTCGATATCGAATTCTCGTCCTTTCGATGAAGATCGGCATAACTCTTTTATCGATCTTGTGAGGTTTTTATCGTTGTCGGATCGTTTGAATCTTTTCGTAGTAGTCATACGTACCAACTCGGTCCCAACAACGTTGCTTCACCCACCTCATCCCGGCATCTTTGAGAATGACACTTTCTTCCATCTGGCGCCTCGAATGGAGCCATGCGATACTTGCTTGATAAGCTGTTGTTGTTGTAGGAAAACTCCACGATGGTAGGAACTTATCCCAACTTCCCTTGAAGTCGAGGACACGAGTCTTAATAGATCTTCAAGAGTTTGAATGGTCCTCTCCATTTGCCGTCCAAATCGAGGATGATATCTTAGAAATAAATCGTAAATCCGTGCCCATAGCTTTTTGCAAACTAACCCAAAATCTTGAAGTGAATCTTGGGTCTCGATCGAAACTATGGATCTTGGCATACCATGCGATCTTACAATCTCGTTTATGTACGTCTGAGCAAGGCGTTCAAGTGTATAAGTTTCTCGTATATAGGTAGGAAATGAAGCGGACTTTGGTCGATCTATCAATGATGACCCAAATTGCATCTATGCCTTGAGAAACCTTGGGAAGACCGATGTAATTGAAATCCATAGTAATGTGTTCCCTTCCATTTTAGGAATTTCAAGTGGTTGCATGGACCTTTTGGTACTTGATGCTCACACTTGACTTCGTTGACAAGTTAAACACCTTGAGATAAACTCTGCTATCTCTCTCTTCATATTGCTCCACCAAAATGTATGTAGAAGATCACGATACATTTGGTACTCCCCTGATGGATTACAAGCGGTGTGTTGTGCGCCTCCATCATGATTTTATACTTTAAATCGGGTCGTTAGGAACTGAAAGTGCAGAGTTGACTCAAAGTATTCCTTCTCTCATCGATTCTTGCTTCGGCGTAGCACCTTCTTGCACTTTCTTCTTCATACGCATTAGCTCCAGTGCGTAGCTTGGCGCGACTTTAACTTTATCGATTAAAGTCGGTTCTACTTTCGTATGTTTGCCATCATCATGTGGGTCCTGAGGTCTTTAACTCTATCTCCATCCTTTGCAAGTCATACAAAAAATGGGCCTTTGCGTTGACAATATCGCTTTTCGTGCTTGCATATGATCTTACTACTTTCGATCGTCGGCTACCACGTTAAACTTTTCGAGGATGGTATTGGATGGTATGATCATAATCTTTCAACAATTCAAGCCAGCGTCGTTTATCGCATGTTGAGTTCCTTTTGAGTGAAGAAATATTTGAGGCTTTTATGATCAAGTAAAGATTTCCACTTTCTCTCCCCATCTGAGTAATGCCTCCAAATTTTAAGTGCGAAAATGGCATTTGACTCTAGATCATGAGTAGGATAATTCCTCTCATATTCTTTGAGTTGTCGTGAGGCATAAACTATGACTTTCCCATGTTGCATGAGAACACATCCTAACCCTTTGCTGAAGCATCATCTTTGTAGATGACAAATCCCTCAAGGCGGATGGTATTGTCGAGCAGCAGTCTTGAAATGAGTCTCCTCTTGAGTTCTTGAAAACTCTTCTCATTTCCACGCTCAATAAAATTTTGTATCTTTTGAGTCAATTTGAGTTAATGGAGTAGCGATTAGAAAAAACCCTTCTACGAATCTCAGATAATAACCCGACTAAGCCAAAAAAGCTACGTACTTGATCATTTGATTTAGGTTGCTCCCGACTTTGAATTGCTTGATCTTTGTTTGGGTCAGCGGATATCCCATGATTTGATATCACGTGCCCAAGGAATGCTGACTTCCTCGAGCGAACTTCGCATTTCTTCAACTTGGCATATAGCTTGTTTTCACGAAGCTTTTGGAGTGTCGACCTCAAGTGTTTGCTCATGATCTTCACGGCTTTTGGAATATATGAGGATGTCGTCAATAAAGGCGACCACAAAATGATCCAAATATTCCTTGAATACTCGGTTCATCATATCCATGAAAGCGGCGGGAGCATTAGTCGATCAAAGGACATGACTAGGAATTCATAATGCCGTCTGGGGGATTACGAAAGCGGTCTTTGGAATATCGTCGGTTTAATCTTGATTGATGATATCACGAGCGAAGATCGATCTTTGAAAAAAATTTGGCTCCTTATGGCCCGTCAAACAGTCATCAATACGTGGCAATGGGTACCTATTTTTGATGGTGACATGATTGACTCCAGATAATCAATACAAATCGCATACTCCCATCTTTCTTCTTCACGAATAGAAACGAGGCACCCCGAGGAGGCGTCTTAGGATGAATGAAACCAATGTCTAACAATTCTGCAATTGGGTCTTTAACTCCTGAAGTTCAATAGGAGCCATTCGATATGGGGCTTTGGAAATGGGTTTTGTCTGGGGTTCAAAGTCGATACAAAATTCAATTTCACGCTCTTGGGGTAGGCGGGGAAGTTCTTGAGGAATACGTCGGAAATTTATTAACAATAGAAATATCATTCAAAACGGCGTATTTTTTTGTTTAAATCAAGTGACATGAGCTAAGAAAGCTTGACATCCATTTTTCAATAAGCGAATAGCTTTATGGCTTGAGATGACCGTGATTGATTTTAATGGTTTGGTCGGCTTGAATTAGCATAATAGGTTTATTAGGAATATGAAAGCTAACAACCTTACGAAAATAATCAATTTTAGCATGATGAGTAGTTAACCAATCAATCCACAGAATCACGTCAAATGCAAGTATTTTTAAGGAGATAAGATCGACGAGTAACGTCGCGATTCTGGATTTGAATCAAACAAGACTTATAAGCGAGTGGATGTAATGAAGGTTTCTCTAATGGAGTTTCAACGAGATAAGTCGAAAGTCTAATTTCTCGGAGTCAAATTTAAGCGTTGGCGCAAGTAGGAGAAATAAAAGAATGGGTAGAACCGGTATCAAATAAGGTATAGACTTCACTAGAGTTTATGATAAGCTTACAGTGATAACCTCGTTCGGGTTCCTTGCTTTACGGGAGGTCACAACAAAGCTCTCTCCTTGCACTTCTACTAAACTTTTGACTTTTACGGGAATGACCTTTGGTGCCTCCATCCTAGCTGAACTTGTCTTGATGAGCAACAAAATCGAGCTAAGTGACCTTCCTTTCCACAATTATAACATGCTTTGGGCGGCATCATGTGATTTGGTGATGTGTCCCTCCCTCGCATTTGAAGCATATGATGGGTGGTCGTTCTCCTTCCTTGACAGCGGGTGTTGGTCTTGGCGTCTTTCCATCATTGTTGAATCTCCTCTTCTTGAAATGTCCATTCTTATTGTCTTGGCTATGATTACCACCAAAGTGGTTACCATTTACGGCATGTTGATTCCCTCCGCGCTTGTTGTCATGCTTTTTGATGGTATTACCACTTTGGTATTTTCATCTTGTAAATTTGCTTTCCCTTGGTTGCGTTGACTCGTTATGGCGCTCGAATAAGCGAGCCCTATTTACAACATCGAATACAAACACGGTTTATGAAAATAAGATATTGGCGTATCTCGGTTTTGAAACCTCTTAAAAACATTAGCGTCATTCGCTCCTCATTATCGACCAAATGGGATCTGGCCGGGATAACTCATAAAATTTAGCCTCGTATTGCGACACGGTCGTATTGTTTTGTTCGACTTGATAAACTCCACCTCCTTCATGTGCGAATACTTTCGGGAAAGTACTTGTCGTTGAATAGCTCTTGGAACTTCTCCCAAGACATCTTGAGTGCGTCGGTTTGAGTGCGTTTTGACTGATTCCCACCGATGTCTGCCTCTTCTTCTTGACGTGAAGGTGGCGAAGGAACCTTTTGCTCCTCGGAGCATCCCAGAGACATCAAATATCTTGGTGATCTGCTTTATCCATGCTTGACCTTAAGTGGTTTTGGCTCTCCAATAAACTCAAATTGGTCCCGGCTCCTTGAAGCTGTTTAGCGGTAGCCAGTCAGAGTTTCGGTGTTTCCACCTACATTTTGGATGAGAGCCGCTCTCTTTGATGTTGCATGAATTGCATAAAGCCTCTGAACATTCCATCGTTCATCATTTGGTCGGTGTTGTTGTTTGCATGAGGATTATCGCCTTCACGATGCACATTATTACGATTGTTGATCTGTGGAGACTCAGCGGTTTCTTGTGCTCCATTGCTATTCTCAATATTCTCGGATGCCATTTTCAAATCTTGCCCACAAAACAAGGGTTAATTGACATGCGACATATTATCCATATACTCGACCAACCAATTAAATACCAAATAAACTTAGGTAGGTCATATACTAGAAGAATTCCCGTCTCTCCCCTCTAGTTCTAGTCTCACATCTTAGCGGGGATCATATCCTAAGCTTTGATACCAATTGTGGCGCCCCAAAATAGGTATACATCACCTATTACGAGTCGTAAATCAATACATGAGTACAGAAATCTGAAATACAACTTAATTATCTGTTATCGTGTAAAAAATCACGACAAAACATAAAAGTTGTGAGTTTTAATACAAATATTGTCGTCTAGACAATATACTGAACTCAAATTCAATATTATTACATTTATTTTCCACTATTTCACTTTGAATAGTGAGGACTACTAATCTTATCATACGGTCCGTCACTCCAGTTTCCCAAACTAGTCCTGCTTTCGTTCTCATTTCACGAAGAGAACAATAAAAGTAAAAGGGTGAGCTCAACTAGCCCGATGGGAAATATTATGACTAAGATAATGCGAAATATATATTATCGTTAGCCTTGAACGATGTTAAAGCGATACTGATATAACAACCATCAAGTTTAAGCTGCGCGGAACAAGCGATCCATTAAAAAGAGTCAGTAGAGAATAAAATCTACTATCTTTTATGATTTAGAAGGTTTTCATCACTTTTATCGTTGGGACTCGACAATAAATAATCCACATCATCGAATCACCCTGCTTTCTGACGAGGATATTCTTTAGTATCACGACCACAATTATCCATGCACTACGGGCGAGAATATTTGTGTATTCAATAATGGTCATGATCATGCCAACAATTTGTCCATCAATGCACTCTGGGCCAATGAGGACTTTTACCACATCATTTGTAACATTACGGTCGTGATTACACGAATAATCCACAGTCGTAATCATACCAAGTCCATCATGCACTATAGGCCACGAGATGACTTTCAACAAAATATAAACATGAGGATGATGACAATGATATAAAAATTGATAAAACAAGTTCAAAATTAATTTATCCGAGGAACTAATAACGTCCAAATTGTCGACATGATCTTTGCTTTGTAGAGTAAAATTCAAGAATGCTCGAAAGAATATTTCCATGAAAAGATCTTTGGATGAAGCGCAAATATCGAGGATATTCCACTAATTTCATGGAGTATAGAAGTCAAAACTTTAACTTATTTGAGTATAATAAGGAATGGAATAACAAAAGAAATCACCGAGCATCGATAGACCCATGCGAGCGAGTTATTCAACGAGAATAATAAATAACGGAATCGGTCGGCGTAAAAAATAAAGACGGATATTCAACCGAATAATAAAAAAGGCGAATCGAATTAAAAAAGCATACGCGGAAACGAAAATAATAAAAGCGGAATCGGTCGGCGTAAAAAAACCTGAACGGGATATTCAACGAAAATAATAAAGGCGGAATCGGTCCGGTAAAAGCAGCCTGAGACGGGATATTCAACGAGAATAATAAAAATGGAACCGGTCGGTAGCGAAACCTTGCAGACGAGGATGTTCAACGAGAATAATAAAGAATGGAATAACGAAAGAATTTCACCAAGTATAGGGTAGCCGGCGTATCTGAGTTATTCAACGAATAATAAAGAATGGAATAACGAAGTTCTCTTCATGGATAAGAAAGAAATAATACTCCTACCTTAGAAAAAGCGGATCTCTTGGAATAGTGAGGTAGCAGAGACTTCTCTTCTTCTTTCTATAATTTCTCTCTATATAATAATCGCTCTAAAGCTTTTGTGAATTGGTGAGAAATGAAGGAAGAATGAGCTTATTTATAGAAAAATATAGTTTCGATAATTGCACGTTTTGGGGCTCGAAAAATTACGATCTGATACCTCGACTTTTCCTTTATTTTTAATTTAGTCATGGAAGTATTATCAAACTTGCACCACCTCCCTAATAGTAAATAATGTGATTGATAGTAAATTATGTGAATCGATAGTTCTAGACATGTGAAAATATGAATTACGATTATAGTACCTCCATACATACCTCCATTTTAACTTAGTCATACAAGTATTATCAATCTTGCACCAACTCCCCTAATAGTAACAAGAATGTGAAACAATAGTATACACATGTGAACAAATAGTTATAATCATGTGAAATAATAGCAATCGATTGCTCATTTATCCAGGTTAAATACTGGATTAGGTCGATATAACCTCCAGGACATCAATTATTATCGAAATAATTGTGGATTTTCACTAACACAAATAATTCCAACACAATGAAACCATTTTTATCAAAATATAAATTTTGAAATTTTGAAGTTTGACTTTTCCCAAAAAAAAGTCAACTGTTGACTTTGACGAATAGTGAATTTTGGAAAATTTTGTGTTTATAGACTATTTTACTAATTTCATCGTTCAGGACTCAAATATCACGTCGCGTCTCCAAATTCAACTCAGAACACAACTTGATTTTAATAACATTCATCATTAATATTATAACTCACAATATTTATCAACCGAATTCGTTCCCGGAAGAGGGGCTTTCGATAAGGATTTCTCCTATTGGCGCGCATGATTAGGTGACCAAACCTCTCCTTGTGAAACTTCTAGACATTGTAAATATTGCGATTTAATAATATGAATAACTTTGTCGTCTCGATTATTGATTTAATAAAATAACATATTATGCGAGATGATCTTATGTGATAATCGAATCGATAATATGAGAGATATGATCACATTCTCTGTAGCAATAATAATTGAGTATAAGCTGGTGACTTCTCACGTAAGCATCGATAATCAATCTGGTGTGCTACTACTTATGCGACCACCACGCGTATTCTTGTACTTTTACTACTAGGGTAGTTCAATAGTTAACGGTAAAACTTCCGTTATTTTCATAAAGTATTTTTATGCGTTTTCTCGATCAAATGATAATTAGTTGTGGGGTCCACCATGATTGTGTTGTTGTCTGAATATTCCTGTTAAAATGAATATTCCCAGACCAATCGAATATTATATAACAACTTGCGTACTTTGCAAAATTTGTAAATATTACCCACAACTATAACATTATATCAAATCCACACCATAATATTCAAAAATATATTTAGAGAAAATTTAATCTTTATTCAAAA